>JACAGA010000007.1:15608272-15663266 GCA_029231665.1 Morus indica | reverse complement strand
TTTAAAACACTTTAAGCCCTAGTTTCCCTAGGTGTGGCCGGAATTCTCATATAGCAAAAAAAGAGAGTGAAAATTTTTCTCTCCAAAAATTCCACATCGTGCATGCGTTGGTGTTTGTGGAAATTCGAGTGTTTTAGAAACCGTTTTGTCTCACGTGTGCCCACACACACGTCTACGTGGAATCAAGGAATTGACGTGGAAGACTTTGGTGTTCTAAACACAAAAGCTTGGAGCTAGGACTGTTCGTGGTCAAAGAAAATCAAGATATCATCCGAGTCGGCTACAAGGTATTTTTTCGGTTGATCCTTGAATCTTATAAATTAATGAGATTAATTTATTGGTGCATAAATTAATATAATCTATAGAGTATCTCAAAAGTTTTATGAAATTTTTGTGATACACGATCCGCCTTTCCGCTGCGTTTCCGCCGCCGAATTCGATTCGGCAACCAACAAGCACACCCACCCACACCATACCCCGGAACATATGAAAGCAATCCAACCGGAACATATGAACTTGATTGTGATAACTTGATTGCATTCTTGCCATACTATACTTGGCTTATGCGATTACTTCTCATTTTACATTCACATTTCATGTTTCTGATGCACTTTTTGTCTCTCGTTTATATAAATATACTACACCTAATACTTGGATGAGAAGATGAGCTCTTCTTCTTCATCTTGGCCAAATTATTGGCAATGATGAATCGTTTTTTTTTAATGCATATCAGTTTCGTTGTAGCGCTACTCTTTCAGTATTTAGGCATTTATTAGTTGCCGCTTTATTTATGCGGGCTATGATGGATTGAACCATCCCCTTAGTGTAGTGCTTCGAAACTGCCAAGAGGAATGTCATCCCTTACCTGCTACAATAAGGCTTGGTAGCATAACTACCTTGCCTTAAGGGTAGTGCTCCGAAACTGATGATGACACTTTTATACGAATTTCTGAGCCAAATGAGTTGAAACGTGATGCTTTAATCATCCATTCTTCTTTGTCGTGGCATATTGCTCTTTCTTGTCGTGGGTGGTGGTCTTAATGTTATGTATTAGATGCCGTGAAGGAATGAAGAGGACGTGACTTTCTATTGGTCTGAGAAACAAAAACATGCGCTATTAATCCGCCTTGCGGATTACAATAAGAACAACAAACACCAACCAGAGCCAGCTGATTGGGAGCAATGGGCCACAGATCTATCCCCTCTATTTTCCGCTCCGATTCCTCCAGGCCGAGTGAAGGAGGCCAAGGAAAGACTGAAAAAGAAATTCAATGCTAAGCTTGCCCTTAGCACGAATATCGGCCTCAGATGGGATCCCATAAAAAAATTGCCCAACATGCACGGAGGAATATTGGAATGACTTCTGCAAGGTTAGTACTTTTTTTATGTATGTCCGCATATGTGGTTTCATAAGATGATTTTCACCCAATTGCTGATTTCCAAGTTGCATTGTAAACAATCGCACAAATGGGCAAAGCGTGCATGCAACGACCCGCTAAAAAATTACGACCTCTACTATGAGGCCTTCGCGAGTACGCGTGCACGTGGTGCATTCGAATCACGGCCGAACGATACTGATGAGGAAAGTGAAACCTCACAACTGCACATAGAGGAAGAGAATGTAGTTGGCGGAACCTCTCAAGCTGGGGACACTGAGGAAGGTTTTGTTCGAACAATGAGAAGCGCCTTACATTCGTCAGGACGTCCATTGAATATTGCCTCTTTGTAGCGGCCAATATCGAAGAGACCAAGCAAGAGTGGGTAAGAATGATGGATCCAAAAGCGAAGATACTTTTAAAAAGTATAGCCAATACTCTTGAAAGTCGCTAGTCTAGCAAAGGCACTAGTTCAGGTGCAACTCAACCTGGGGCTACGCAGCCTGGAGAAACACCAACTTCAACCTTTAACCGTTGCTGTGAAGTCATAAGTGAAATGCTACTTGACGATGAATAGGTTTTATCTTTCAGTGAGTATTTGAACTGAAATTCAAATTGTCAGAACTTGTTCTTATGTTTAAAAGAAAGCCAACGGCTTCTGTATGTGTTGAAAACGTTGAAAGCCTTGTCTAATCAATAGGCCCCACCTACTGGACCCACATATCCATACTTCAAGCCCCACGGAACACCATTTATGGGTTCCCAACCATTCCAGATGCAATACCAACAACAATTCCCACAACCTTGTGCATCTTTTCCCCAACAACCCGCAAACTTAACTTAACCATCACCCAACTTTCAGCAACCGCCTCAAAGTTTTCAACAAGTCCCTCTTAATTTACAACGTCCACCACAATACTACATGGGTAATCAATATCCAAACTTTCCAGGCCCATTTGGTGGAGAAGGGAATGACGATCATGTGTAACAACGGAAGACTTATGTGATACTTATATTGAGTTATTTGTAGGCATTATGTTTAGGTTATTGACGTTTTTTACTCATGAACTCTCATTTACTTGTTTACTACCGGCTTCTATACTATGTTATGTTGTGAGTTTACATTATTCTGTTGTATTTGTGAACAATGTAAAATTCCCCCTACGGGCGGTATCCACCTTTTGTTTCTCATTTATGACATTTGTTTTCACACTATGAGACAGGTATTACTTTGAAGAATTGTTATTGTTATATTGTTGTCAAATTATTTGTTGCATATTGGTATTGTAGAGCATATAGCACTTTCAGAGACCATGTCGAATGCCGGTCCATCAACCCAAGGAAACACCCCCCCTTTGGATGGTGATTACGACTCTGAAGATGACTACGTACTTGGTGCTGCCGCAGTGTGGCTATGTTGCGTTGATTTCTTGGAAAGACCACTTCCTACTCCAATAAATAATAGTCATTATACAAGTCATCAGCGTCTTGGTGATTTGTTAGATGGGCACGAACTAGTGATCTACAAAAAGATAAGAATAGGAATTGATTGCTTTAAGAGGTTGAGTTGGTTACTTGAACAAAAGAATCTACTAAAGAGTACTAGAAATATGAATGTGGATGAACAACTGATTATATTCCTCACAATTGTGTGCCAAAGCGAAAGTAATAAGGAGACGCAACATTAGTGGCAGCATTCGGGTGCCACAATCTCAAAGTATTTTATGATTGTCTTGAATGCCATCTATCGACTACGACATGATTTCATTGTGCCCCCGGACTTTAACACTATCGACCCGTTCATTGAAGCTAGTGGGAGTAAGTACAGGCCTTGGTTTGATGTAAGTCAACATAACATCTTACTTGATTATTCTTTAGTTTATGTTACATAACCTTGTTTAATGTGTCGTACTAATCTACTTTTACTTCGCAGAACTGTGTTGGTGCACTTGATGGGACACACGTTCCTTGCGTTCCGCCGCCCAACAATGCAGAGGTATGGAGAAATAGGAAGGGATTTATGTCTCAAAATGTTTTGGGTGTATGTTTGTTTGACATGAAGTTTACATACATGCTTGCCGGGTGGGAGGGATCTGCACATGATGCCCGCGTGCTTGAATCCGTCCTTGATAGGCGACACAAAAAGTTTCCAACTCCTCCTGAAGGTAAACATCGTTTCTGCATTGTTAAGTGGTAAAAGATCATATGGTTGTGGCTGGTGCCTTATTAAAATTTGGAATTTAATTGTCTTCTCGAATGATTTTGTAGGAAAATTTTATTTAGTAGATTCGGGCTATGCAAACAAAGGTTGTTTCCTAGCACCATATCGTGGTAGTACGTACCACTTGCAAGAGTATAGGGCACGCCGTGGACGACCTCAGAGTGAGCGGGAGTTGTTCAACTACACGCACTCATCACTCCAAAATTGTATCGAGCGCACATTTGGGGTGTGAAAAGCAAGGTTCCGCATTCTCAAGATCATTAACAACTACTCAATGAAGAAACAGGTAAAAATACCTATTGCTTGTGCGGTCATACATAACTTCATACGCATGTTTCAGCATGATGATAGATTTATGACCCAGTACTTTCAAGATGGGGTTCCGGTAAGTGAAATCAACCCTTAAAATGCGGAACAATAGGTAAATCAAAATCACAAACCAGATCGGGCAACAGAAACGGCAACCAATACAACATCTCCTAGGTAGATGAGCCTCCTAAGGGAAGAAATGGCAAGGTCAATGTGGCAATCCCAACGAGGGAACAACAATCCATAGTAAGCAAATGTTTGACAATGTATAATTCGACACATTTGAGGCAATATCTATTTTCTTTTTTTTTTTCCTTTATTCGGTTTTTTTTATGTGACAGGTAATTTACTCTATTAATTAGTTACATGTACTTCTCATTTGAATATTACATGTAAAAAAACGTGGAATCCTCTTCAATGAATGACGGAAGTTGTTTTTTTCCTTCATTTTATCATTTAAAATGAAAGAGAATTTAGATGGTAGTTAGAATTATGAATCTGTAAAATTAACACATCACACCTCGAATTGTGGGTCAAACTTGAGACTCCAATGCACTCCTAAACACTAACTCCAATTCTAATTATGGGTCCGTTTGGTTCAGGGATTCAAATCATGTGATTTGAACTATTTTCGATTTACGTGTATTTTTTGTGAGAGAAATTACTGTAGCGAACCACGAATCATGATTCGAATCAGAGGACGAATCCCCCAACCAAAATCATAATTCTAACTCCAATCATAACTTTAACTCAAATTCTAAAACTTTGATTGGTGAAGTGAACACACCCTTAATAATCTAACAGTGGTTTTAACCCACGGGTGTGGCCCCAAGAATTGACAGCACTCAATGGGATTCAACCTAATGCTTACTGAGATCCAAGTCCAAGTGATTCACCAGTAAGCCAATTCCTCGAGTTATCAAGGGCTTGTTTAGTAAGTATGTTTGAACCATGATTTGAGTTATGCCACAGTATTTCTTATCTCACAGAGAATTTGAATTCGAAAATTTTTTGCCACACAAAATTTCCGCTCAAACAAAAGAACAAGTTGCATTGAGCATGGAACCATTGGAAGAAACAATTGAGGAAAGAAATAGATATCACGTATTAATAAACCCATTATTCTAATTTCTAACCGAGTCATTTACAACTGGATTCATTCAAAGCTAACTTGTCGCTGAACAAAGAAAAGCACTCTTTTAGCAGTTCTGAAGCCAAGCGAGCGGGCAAAATAGTTGCTTCTGTGGGAACAACCTCAAGACTAGTGCGATGATTCTCCAACATTCTGCAAGAAAATAGGTAGATTAGAGCTAGAAGCCTGGAGAGAAGTTTTTCATACTTTTTTGGCAATTTCAATGATTAATACGAAGGAAAGCAAAACAACAAAAAGTATAGGTCCATGAAGAATGACATGGTGTATTCATATATAGTTTTTGATGCTCGTGTAAAACTCGATTTAGCTATAGCACAAGATAAACAATGGAAGATTCTGCATAAGCCATCACTAACTAACCATGTGCAACAATATCTCATATTACTTCCAGAAAAGGGGGAAAACATATTAATAATGAGAAGAATTCTATGGCAGTGTGGAAAAAAAAAAAAAAAAAAAAAAAAAAAAAAAAAATAGAACACAATTCAAAACCTTAGATCACATAAAAAACTTGACAATTTAACAATATTGACTATTCATAATTGTGCTACACAATTTAACAATGTTAACTATCAAAATATTAACTATTCATTGTTTAATTTTCAATAATAATAATAATAATAATAATAATAATAATAATAATAATAAGCATAATTGTGCTCTACTGATAAGAGTATTTTCTCATATCCTACCACAAAATTCTAATAACTTTATCTTAATGATAATTAGTAGGAGAATTTTGTGACAGAGCTACTAGAATATGAAAAGCCCTATTAGTAAAGTAAAACTTTAACCATTAGATCATCATCAAACATTAAATTATTTTTTGTAAGGACATAAAAAATAAACCATCAGAAGGTCTCTATCTTTTAACAACCGGCTTCTGATATTTCTGTTCTTGATACTTTTCATATTGATGTGATTTTGACCAAATACAAGGCCCTACAGTAGGAACCTATTATATATTTATCTTAATGTAATTTGACAATATCGTGTCCTACTATTCTTTATATCCTAGTAACCCTAGCACAAAATTCTCCTAATTAATATGCAGAAGGAAACAAATCCTTGGTAAGATGTAAGATGGCGAATTTGATAGGAAAATTCTTTGCTAGGACGTGAAAAAGTACCCTATCTGTAGAACATAGTTTTTAACCATCAAATCTTTCATAGATTCAATTAAATTGTGATACTTTATTTAATTTCATATGGTTCTGATTTGATTTATGTGTTCCACTGATAGGATATTTTTCATACCTCACCATATAATTCTCCCACTCGATAAAAACACATAGGAGCTTGTTAAGGTAGGATATCTCAATCGGTAAAGCATGTTTCTAAATGTTAAACCTAGTCAACATAACATCATAATGAAAGCGTATGTCAAACTAACAAAACTAATACAAAGATGACAATTTAACACAGAGCAAAGTTCTACTTATACGTATTTTTATTTTTTATTTTTTTTTTCCTCTCAAAACTCATAAAGGTAAAACAAACTACCTCTTCTTTCTTGTCCTTCTTGCCTCTGGTTAAAAATTTGTAACCCCCATAGAAAGCCAATCCCCAACCAGTCAAAGAGACTATCACGAACTGCAAATGAAAAAACACCAATTTAGCATAGCACAGTGAATAATTAACTATCTTCAATTAATACTAGTAAATAGGCATCGCAAGCTATCTTTGCAATAAGGTTTAAAGAGACATTGCAGCGATAAGATATGCTCACGAAGTTCATTATTGTCTCTTTGAACTCTAACCCTCCAGTGTTTACATTATAATGAACAAACTATTGAACGACCACAACTTGATCAAAGTCTTTAACCATAAGGAACACCCGTACTACTTGTAATATGTATTTTTTTTACTTCTCCCTAACATAATAGGGAAAAGAAGAGTTAACATTAATTAATTAATTAATTAATTTTATTTATTTGTAGTAGAAACAATAAGGAATGAAATTATTTCAAATAACAACAGTTTTGATTATTTTCTTGTGTCACTACCACATTAGTAATTATCACAACTCACAGGCCATTATTATAATCACAACAATAATCATAATATGCACAATGACTTGTGGTAATTTAACAATTATTATCATAATTACTGAAATAATTTCAATTAAAATATATTATTCAATCCTATTTTTCACTCCATTATATCCCTACTCCCCTGCACATTCAATTGTTCCATTCCATCAAACCAAACTAATAACTAAGTGTTCAGAGTATAATAAACTATAACCAAACTTGATCAAGTGCATAACAATAAGAAAGCCCAGAATTTCCCTAGCATAGCAATATATATATATATATATATATAATTATATAAAATACACAATAGCAACTAATAATAATATATATATATATATTATATATATATAAAATACACAATAGCAACTAATAATAATAATAGTAGCACACAAAACTTACATGTTCTTCTTTCCACCGGGATGGGCTCAATGGGTCCTCCCAAAAGTTCACCTTTGGAGGTCCATGATGATCTGCAATAAAAGAGAGAGTATTAAAAAAAAAAAAAAAAAAAAAAAAAGGCAATCAAACTCAATATTAAATCAGGCGAAAGAAAATAGCGTTCAGAGTAAAAGAAAATCCAAAGAGAAAATTCGACGGAAAACTAGGAGGATGAATAATCGTGATTACCGCCGCCACCGGCGAGACCGCGCCGATGGACGAGAGAAGTGGCTTGAGCCGTTGAAGCCGGCTTGGGAGTTGAAAGACGAGCCAGATTCGCCGCTTGGCGCGCCGCCGCTGTCCACGCCGCCATGGTTCGGTGCTTAGAGAGATAGAGAGAGAGAGAGACGGTGGAAGCTCAGGGAAGCTTGCGAGCTGCTGGTGAGAGGAGTTAAAAAGGCCAAAAACGAACTCGCGCCACGGTTCTCGAATGTACTTTTAAGCAACTTTTTATGGGCCAACAATTAATTTTGACTCTTAAATTGTCAAATTTGACATTTAGGGTGCGTTTAAATACAGTAAAAAAAAAATATAATAAAAATAAGAATGAGAATGATAATAAAAATAGGATGAAAAAAAAATTAATTCATTTATTTTTTTGTAATTTAAAAAAAAAATTAGAACATGAATATTTTTATATTGTCAAACTTACTCTTATGTTAATATAATACAAATATTTTATCTATTAATATAATATATAAAATGTAATATAATATAATAAAATTATTATTATATAATATATTATATAATTATGATATATAATATAACAATATTATTAAAATTATTAATATAATTACAATATATAATATATAAAATGTAATATAATATAATAAAATTATATTATATAATATATTATATAATTATGATATATAATATAATAATATTATTAAAACTATTAATATAATTATAATATTATAAAATATATTATAAGATTATATAATAAACAATAATAATTCAATTATAATATAATTAAAAATTACAACTATTATATATTATAATATTATAATTACAATATAATATATAATTATTATATTATATACCATAAATATATTATAATTAATACATCATATAGTCGTGTGTAATGCACTATAATGCATAATAATATTAGAATTATAAGATTATATTAATATTTAATTATATTAATTATTATTATATTATTAATATAATAAAAATAATTATATTATATAATAAAATAATAATATTAGAATTATTAGTATAATTATGATATTATTTGTTAAAATATTACAACTATATTATATTATATCATATTGTAATATTATTATATATTATATTATAAGATATAACTACGTTACAATATATAATATTATTATAGAATATTAAATAAATATATTAATTTATAGTTATATTATAAATTAATTATTATATTATTATAACTATATTATATTATTATATTTTTATTATATATTATATTATAAGATATAACTACTATATAATATATTTTAATTATATTATAATATTAAAGAGTAATTATGAAAAAAAATAAAAACTTAAAATGGTCATTCCTTCCATATGAGGAAGGAATGATGATTCAGCCAAAATGAGTGAATGAACATTCCTTTTAAATTATTATTCATTTCTTATAAATCCAACTAAATATCAAACTAGAATTTTATTCTATTCTATTCCATTTCTTTCCACTTTATTCCATTCTATTACAGTCTATGGATGGCCTATGCATTTAAAAAGAACAGTGAAAAAGATCATGAAAATTAGTCAAGTTTCCACGCCGTTATTATTTTTTTCTAAAAACTAGAAAAGGTGAATTTGTCAAAAGGGTCAAAAGATGTTATTGACCTAGAAAAGATTCAAATTTAATATGGATTTTAAATTTAGAGGTACAGTTTTGAGAACATTTAAATCTCGTTCATTTCACCGATTCGAGTTTTTAATTTTAAGTTTTTATAGTAAAAAGCTCTAAAAAAATGTCACATCTAACTTTTTCTGTTATAGTAAAAAGCTCTCAGAAAATATCACATCTCAGCTCGAATTAAAAACTCGAGTTCGCGAAGTGAATGAGGCCTTAATAATTACTTTTTTGATAAACTCAAAATGCATTATATATAAAATTGTAAATATTCCTTTTTTTTTTTTTTGGAGAAATTTAGAATATGATTGGTAGAGTAAAGAAGGGAATAAACAAATTAGAGAGATTTTGGTGGGAAAAAAAAAAAGTATGTTGGGTTGTTTGGTTGGGAGGAAATTAAGAAGTAAAAAAAAAAAAAAAAAAAAGATGAATTTATAGGACTCATTACTTTTTTTCAACTCTCTAATCCTTTTAACTTTTAAAAGAAAATATGATAAAAACAAAATAAATAGTGTGCCAATAAACTATTCTAACCTTAACCATATTTTATCTTTTTATTTGTAGGGAGCTTTTATAGCAGGATCAAAAAAGTAAATTACTGTTATTTTCTTTTTTTAGCTGTCATATTTGTATTACAAACTATTCATTCTCTCTCTCTCTCCTCTCTCTCTCTCTCTCTCTATATATATATATATATATATATATATATTTTTTTTTTTTTAATTTGACCTATCCGATAGGAGATCCTACCAGAGAAAATCCATTTTTATAAAGATATGATTGCAAAGTAGTTGACATACTTTCTTTCATCTAGGATTGTAAAGTATTTGATATATTGGGCGCGTTTGAAATTCATTCTAAAATAATTTTATTTTTGTATGAAAGAAAATGAAAACGTTTTCAATCTCAAACAAATTATTTTTAAAAATGTGTTTCGTAGTTTTATCAAGAGATTATTTTCAATATAAAAAAACACATTAATGTCTCTCTGTGCTTGAAATAGGAGAAAATGAAAACAAAAAATGAAAAACGACTAAAAGTCATTTTTCATTTCTCTCTTATTTTATATTAAACTAAAAAATCGTTTTCATTTCCGTTTTTCATTTTTATTGCGCTAAATGCGTTTTAAAAATGTTTTTTAAAAAAAATGAGATCAATTTCAAACACAACTATTATCTTTATCTTTACTTTTCCATGCCTTGCACCATGTGCAAATTTCTATCAAAAAGATCTCTTGTACAAGGAAAATCTAGTTCAGTTACAGGGCAAAAAAGATTTTAATCAAAGAAGATCTATCTTTTGAAGAAAATCTAGTTCAAATACTGGACAAAAAAGACAAAGGACCGAGGAATAGAGTAAATCCTCGATTAAGGTTTTGAAGGATCCGTTTGATTCACTAATTTAAACACATAATTTTAATTCTGTCTCTCATACAAAATTTGAATAGAAAAAGTTCTTGACAAGTTGTTCTTTCATAAAATTAAATTCAAAATTAAAATCATTAATTTAAACTATGAACCAAATGGCCAGTAGTATACTCAGAAAGTTAGAAGAGCCTGCATTTTAAAAAGAAGATTGTAGTAGAGCTAAATACTTGAGTTCTGAGGGCAGAACTTTTGTAAGGTAAGGGAGATTTGTGACCCAACCTTAAGCTAATCTCTCCTTTTTCTTCTTCTTCTTCTTCTTCTTCTTCTTCTTCTTTTTTTTTTTTTAATGAAATGGGATAATGTATTCCAGTTCATGAAAATACATACACCAACTCCGACTAAAAAACCACAAATTAGAGGAAAAATTCAACCTCAATAAACAGTCGTATCCATCATTAAGTTTGAATGAAACGCTTTAAGAGGAAGAAACGTGTACTAAGTTTTATAACCGGACACCCAAGAAGGTAGACAAAATATTGAGCACACACAACGCTCTTTGACAAATCCTCTACAATTGATGGACAAAATCGATTGACCGAAATTGAGAGGCCTCTAGCACCAAGGCCACATGAAACACCTCCATAAAACAAATCAAGCAGACAAACAGTAGAAACTAATCCTACAAGATCAACCAAAACCACAGACAAAAGTAAAAACCACCATTATTGCAAACAAGAGGACACATAAAAATTTAAGAAAAACTCCGAGCACTGCCGTCATAACCCTCTAGCGAATGGGCAATCGGCGAAGGAATCGTCGTGGAAGTTAGCCGGCTTCTAGAGACGCGCAATGATGTCAATGAGGTGGAGGCAAAAGCGAAACGTAACGAACACGCGCCACAATCGTTGTCGCCGAAAAGACGCCATCATCGCCAAAAGAAGCCCACCATTATGCTGAACAAAACCCCAAGAGATCTCAACTACCAAACACCGAGTGTGCCGAAAACTGCAGCCCAACCGTTCGGCTTTCAAGATCCAAACCGATTTTGATTCATCTAAATGAAGCCATCACACCATACACGACCCAACACCAATGAGAAGCCCATGAAGAGGCGAGCCGGAGGAACAAGTTTTAGGGCTGGGAGCCCAGCGACATGCCCGGAGTCGACCCCAGAGCTCCAGCCGGAGTTTACTCTTCTTCCTCTGGTTCGTTTGAGAGAGAGACGGAGAGGAGGTGAAAACGTTTACTTGACATATTTTAATCAATATCTCTAATCTCTAGTTTTGAGAATAATTTTGTAGTTACCTGAATATCGTATGTAAAAGATTCTAGCAACTAGAGGTAGCCAATCCTACTACCTAGTACCTACAGTACCCTATCCTAATACTAATGAAATCAAATGTGGCATTACATCACGAAAAGCTCATCAATGTATGCAGACCGATATTTTGAGGAACACTAATTATGTAGGCTAATTTATACAATTAATTTCAAAAATGTCTCATAAACTATGTTCATGTACTCTAGTTCAACATGCCATCAACTTCTTTTAAAAAGATTTCTTTTACCCTCTAAACTATATCAAATCATTTAAAACACCCTTAAGTTAAAGTAATTTCATAATATAATATTGTATACAAAATCAACAATTTAAGGGGCAAGCTAACATACTAGTGGAGAAACAGATCATTAGACATGAAAAACAGCTTGAAATTCATATATATCTACGAGGAAAGAAGCTTCAACCATCACAATCTTTTTGAGCATTCCTGTACTTACTGCATGATATACTGCATTTGCATGAAACACGTACGGATACCATGCCAATTAACCGGTAACGAGATAAACTACTTTTACATAACATACATGCTCAAAATTTAAGCTTTAAACCATACTTATATTGACTACTACAAATCATATCGATTGTTGATCTATTTAACCTGATTATTTTAGCATTTCGTATATTATAATGGCCGCCTTCATTTCGTTGCCCTGCTGATTTAACTTTACCATTTCATAGCCGCGAACGAATGAAAACTCTTTTCCTATCCCTTTGCACAAGATCCCAACCTTTCTTGTCTTCCGGTTTCTTCTTTGGAAGATCAGATTCTTCCACGCCTTTTACCAATATCTTGCATTGTTGCTTTACATCGTTGACGTCTTCTTGCATCTTTTCAATGCTTGCTTGCAACTTTTCATCTGATATCTTCTTTAGAGCTTCTGATTCCGCCACACAGTTTGCTGATATCTTATGACAATGCGTTATCTTGTTCATGTCCTCTTGCACCTTTTCCATCTTTGCTCGCATCTCCTCCCTCACTAACTTGAGATCCTGTGGCTCGTTCTTGTCATCAAAAGGAAGCGGGAATGGCTGATCTTTCGATTCTTCTCGCTTCCTCCCTGCAAAAATGAATAAAAGAAAGGACAAAGAGAATTGGGATGTACTGTAAGCAAATACTTTTGAGCTGCAGAAGTAGTGAATCATGTGAGTTCAAACTTCAGAGAAAAATTATGAAACACATGCTTTCAATATTTTCTCTAGAAAGTACGATACAAATATTTTGGTTCTCTACTGATGATAAAATCTTCGCAAAGGTTAAGTCCTTCCTACATGTAACGTTTATAACATGGCATCTATACTCTATATAAGTATGATTTCATAAAAGGAACAACTAAAAAAATGATTTGGTAACTTAACAGAGTTTAGGCAACCTTTTTGCTACAACACTTTCTTTCACAAAAATTTAAATTTCAGTTAAGTTTTCCGCTTTTCCACTTAAACTTACGAAAGGAACAAACCCCTTAGTTTCATTTAAAACATAATTCTAATCACTCTTTGCAATTATTCAATTCCCAATACAAACACCATTTCTCGCTTATATTGTAGTTTTCTGTTTTTCTCTCTCTAACATTTTCCCATATTCTACACATCAAAGTCAGAACCATGTTCTTCACATGAATTATTTATTACCCTCAACTGTTAACCACTAATTAATAACTTAACTCTACTTGAAAGTTAACATTTTAACTAAAGCCTAATAATCTGAATTTCTTAAAGAACAAAACTTTGATGTTATCAAAAATCTTTCAACAAAATTCGCAGGTTTTTCTAGAGAGAGAGAGAGAGCAAAACAAACCAGTGGAGATTGAGAGAGATTCAACGAGAGTGGATTCGAATGCGAATTTGGCGATGTGGCTAAGAAACTCAGCAATCTTCCCTCGGCGGTAGGGTTTGAAATTGGGGCTTTTCCGATTGTGGATTCTCTCAATTCCAATTGTGTCTGCCATTTTCAACTACAAATTTCTGCTGTGAAGGTCAAAAACTCCGAAATTAGGGTTTGGAAACGAGCCCCTGATTTTGCTGCTCAGAGGAAAACGCTGTTGTTTTTTTTGGTAGAAAACAAACACAAACTGAAGATATTTTTTATTTCTCGTTTGGGGCAGAGAAAAGTTGGTTCCTTGCTTGACTTAACACTACAAATCATGTCGTTTCTTCATTTGGAGCTTTTCTTGTTGCCTTGTTGACGTGTTGTGTCGCTACGAAAACGACATGATTTTTTTACTAAGAAACGACATGAAGCTTTTTTTAAGAAAGTTTATTGTCGTTTTCTCCACAAATTAAGCTTGTCGTTTTTGCCATACATCGATCCTCATTCTTTTTTTTTTATTATTATTTATTTTTTTTTTTTTTTTGGGTATTTTGTACATTTGCCTTCCTGAAGTTGTAGGACTTTGACAACTTGGCACTCAAACTTTTGGCTTTTGGTAGTTTGCCCTCCAACTTGTGAACCGTTACAATGTGCTTTATTTTATTGACTCTTATTTTTTTTAATGTTAAATAACGGATTGAGAGTTGAGCAATTATGAGATTTGTATTACATTTAAATTGAAATGTTATAATTTTTTATCCAACATGCATTTTGTTAACAATTTAGCACAATAATCATCAAAACGGACCACATTGCAATAGGTGAAAAAATTGTCAAAATTAAAAATTAAAAGGCGAGTTTTGTATAATACAGGAGTAGTTTCATATTTTAGAATAATAAAGGAGAAAATTTTTAAACTTAAAGTGTATGGGTCTGGATTACCCCTTAAAGTGTATGGGTCTGGATTACCCCTTATTCTTATTTAATATAATTGTTTGACTAAAAAAGGATATTAATCAAGAATGAGAGGTAAAAATCCATACATGTGTACTTTAAGCGGGACTTTGAGGTCTCTATTAATTCATTTGATCTTGGATTAATTATAAAAATTCTCCCTTGAACTATATCTCCTGTAATACTTTGCCCCATGATATTTAAAACGTAACATCTGTTTAAATTTTTTATTTGAAAAAAAAATTATAAAATTTTTAACTTACATTCAATCAATAATGAATATATTATAAGTAAAGTTCAAATTTAGATTAGTTTTAAGTTCAAACTAAAATTTTAAACCATAGAGCTATTAAATATCTCAAAATAATAAATTACATGTCAATTTTC
This sequence comes from Morus indica, assembly GCA_029231665.1. Lineage (NCBI taxonomy): Eukaryota > Viridiplantae > Streptophyta > Magnoliopsida > Rosales > Moraceae > Morus > Morus indica. The sequence goes on along the minus strand of JACAGA010000007.1, from coordinate 15,648,051 downwards.
ATTACAAAAACTAACTTTTTTGTTAACATTTTATTGTTAATGCTTTAATCTTTTCTAAAACAGAACAAACGACAAATATTCCATTTCCATCCAATTAAAAAAATACATATATTCAGTACACACATTGTCACTTTCAAGCCACAAGCCGAACAACATAAACAAATCCAATTCCCAAGCTCAAGAAACGCAAAATAACAAAAAAGAAAAGAAAAAAAAAAAGGCAGAAAAGAGAAAGGTGTAGAAGCTTCAATCATCAATTTTACACACAACGAAACCAATTTCACTCCATGAAGCCTGTAAAAGTGAACTTTATTTTCGTAACTTCAAGGCAAAGGAAAGACCTTCCTTAGCTAATTCCTCCAAATTCCCAGCTGAAGGTTGGGCCCTAGCAACTTTGGCAATGGCCTCATTTTCTTCAGCATTTCCTCCTTCCAAGAAAACTCCCTTAATTTTTCCCTTGTGAATCCAATAGGTTCCAAACTTGGGTTCTTTAGATAATGGATTATTATCCCCAAAAATCACAGTTTCACCCACATTTTCCCCATAAAACTTCCATGACAAATCAAACACCCTTGAATAGAAATATGGGAGATAATCATACTCTTCAATAAGCTCACCATTTTCACTTGCTTTTATGTCCCTCACAGCCTGCTCTGCTGACTTCCTAGCATGGTCGACATGCTCAAGTCTCCTCATCTCATTGAGCATTTTTAATGGAAAAGCGGCCACATCCCCGACCGCATACACATCCGAAACGCTTGTTCGGAAAAACCCATCAGTCTTAATCCCTCCTTTTTCCTCCTCAACTTGTCCTTTGAACAATGAAGTTAGAGGCCTTGCACCAACTCCAGCAACAACAATATCCGCCTGCAGCACCTTACCATCCTTGAGCCTCACTTCTTTTACTTCTCCGTTGCTCGAGTTCGCGTTGAACCCGACCACGGTCGTGCCCTTTACAATCTTTACTCCTTTCTTGTCGTAGTAATTTTCATAGAAAGAGGCTATCTCCGGGGTGAAAAGCCTAGGCAGGCACCATTTTTCGGGATAAACCATGGTGACATCGAAATTGTTGATTCTCATGGCTGCTGCAACTTCAAGGCCAATGTAGCCTCCTCCAACAATCACTGCTTTTCCTTTTCTCTTTGTTTTGATAGCCTCTATTAGCTTATCAGCATCACTAATTTCTCTCAAGTAGAAGATGTTCTTCACATTTTCTTCTACACCGAAATCTGATAACTTTAAGACAGTGGAGCCAGTGGCAATGATCAGAACCTGGTACTTGATGGTTCTTCCATTTGCAGTGGTGAGAGATTTTGAAGCAAGATCTGCTCGGACTATTTCCGTGTTGAGGAACAATGAAATCCCATTTTCTCTGTACCATTCGCGACGCAATCTTTGCCCTCCGCTTCCAACACATACATGGAAATCAGGAAGCCTTGAGGGCCTCTTTTGGAACAGATACGCCTTGCTGAGCGCGGGACGTTCATAAGGCGCCGCCGCTTCTCTCGAAACAATGGCGAGTTCTCCTCGTTTCAGCCCTTGCCTCTTGAACTCTCTTGCCGCGTAACCGGCGGAAACGCCACCACCAAGAATAACATACTTGAAAAATTTCTCAGGCGATTCATAGTGACAGCCTTTCTTGACCAGTTCTTTGGCCTTTGTAGTTTTCTCGTCAACATGTTTACCAAGACAAAGACGTGAGAGATATTTCTTTTCTCCAACCTTTTGCTCAATAGTTTGTACATCACTTTTGATCTTCTCAACTTCTTCTAGCCAGTCCCTAGCTTCCTGTTCAGGAACCTTTTTATCTTTTAATCTTTGTTCTATATCTTCCTGTTGGGTCATTAGGTCTTCCAAAATGTTGTTGAGATTTTTCATGTTTTCTTCAAGGTCTTTGTAGTATTTGTAGTATTTTACAACGGCCTGAGACCACGTGAACATCTTGATATATAGGCTGCATATTAAGTTCAATATTAGGAAAATTCCTACACAACAACGTTAAACTATGCATGAGAACTAACAAAGTAATAGGGGTGTCAATGTAACTAGTTTCGACTAAGGGGGTCTCATTGTAATTCTCACATAAGTTGGACATTGAATTGTAATTTTTCCATGAGAAATCACAAGAGAAAAATACATGGCTAGATTTTACGTGGCATTTTATTTTTTCTTTATTAATTGAATGACAATTATTTATTTTTAAATAGAGTGACATAAATATTATTTTTTATAATCTTGAGTGGTATTTTTGGTTTACATTAATCCATGAACCAACAAGTAATTGTTGGTAATATGGGCTTTCTCAATTTAGAAATTTAGGGTTTTGGAAATGAGATTTTATTAAAAGAGAGAAAGAGAGAAATAAGTCAAGATTTGAGATGAATTAAAATTAATAGGCCAATAGTTTATATAAGTTAATAAATAGGCTAAATTATTATTTTTGTTCATAACTTGTTTGAGTATGAATCATAACTTGACAAATATTGTCCATAATTATCCATACTTTGTCTAGTTATGAACCATAACTTGACAAATTTGTCCATAACTTATCTGGTTATAAACCATAACTTGACAAGTTATGACCTATTAATTTCTATAACTAAAAATTACCCAATATACTTTCTTAAACTTTTTATATTGACCTATATTCTACTATTTTCCTTATTAAAATTAGGTATTGGGAATAGTTATTTCTATATGGACCTTTTTCTTTTTCTATTTGAGATAACAAAAATATATATTTGTTAATTCAAAAGGCTAATAAATAAGCTCTCTTTCACTCTCTCTCCCTCTGAGTGATCAAGGTTTTGTTAATAAGCGTGGGCTTTTTAGGTTTGGAATCCGACACCGTCAACTGGCTGGTTGCCAGATTTCTGGCCCTAAGATTTGAGATCCGGATGTCCTTGGTGGGCTGTGGGTGTTTGTTTCGGCTCCGTGGCTGTTGAGGCTGGGTTTTGGCAATGTTGAGGAGGTGGAGATCGGATTTTCATTTGCGTCCGTGGGCGACAACCACGCTTTCTCGGTGCCTTGACCCCCTCGTTGTGGTAGATCTAGGGGTGGGGAGCATGGGTGGAGTTTTGTTCGTCGGCTTGAGGCTTGTGGTGGCTCTAACGCTTTAGTTGCTTCTGGGTTCTGGTCCCCATGGTGTTGCATATCCTGTGGTGGTGCGCATCTCTGTGTTGACAGACAATAGCAACAACGCGTTGTATCTCACACGTTGGCGAAAGAATGACTCTCCTCTTGCCCTCTTGGCCCTCCGTTGGTTTGTTTTCCCTGGGTTTGATGGCTGTGGTGGTCGGCTTGTAACCGTTTGTTCTCTCTGTGGTGTTGGGGCTTCCTTTTCCATTTGTTTATTCTTTTATGCTCTTTCTTTTTGTGTGAAATAAAAGCTTGTTGTTGTTGCCATTACGCTTGGCAATCTGAGTAGTGACATGATAATACAACTCGAAACTCGTATAAAATTAGGAGGTTTAGGTTGATTATAAATGAATTTAGGTCATAATCGGGTTGATACGATTAACATGATTAATAAATGAATTGGGTTAGAGTTGACTTCCTAACACAAATTGACACGATTAACTATATGAGTCATCTGCAATCGAATGATATGTGATATACGATAATACAACTCGAAACTTGTATAAAATTATGAGGTTTAAGTTGACTATAAATGGATTTAGGTCATAATCGAATTGACATGATTAACATGATTAATAAATAAGTTGGGTTAGGATTGACTTCCTAACACAAATTAACACGATTAACTATATGAGTCATCTGTAATCGAATGATATGTGATATAACATGAAAGTTTTTATGACATATTAAATATAAATAATGTGAATTTTAATATTAGTAGGTAAAGTTCATTTATTTTTCTTAAAGAAAAAGATAAATTGACCAATAAATAGGTTAAACATGTCTTAACCGTATTAAATAAGTCATTATTATATTAGTTATTTATTCAATATATTAATTTAAACGGGTTGTACGAGTTAACACGATTAATAAATGGATCGTGTTTGGGTTGACATTTTTAACACGTTTAATAAACAGGTCGTGTTTGGGTTGATATTTTTTGACACGATTAATAAATGGGTTGACACGAATATGACCCACTAACACGAATTACCACCCTTAGTTGCCATGTTTTAAATGTTGGTTGTCGGTACAGTTTTGTCTTGTAATAATAGAGATGGTTTCCCCACCTTTTAACTTTGTTTGTGTGTCCCACCCGTTAAGTTGGTTATCGTTAAGGGCTGCGACTAGATTTGTTTTTACGTCGTGTTGCTTGTGTCCCCAGTATTTAGGATTTGGTCTCGATCACTTAGTTTTATCTATCGACTGTAGTGATTTTTTCTAACAAACTTTAGTTATGCTTAATTTTTATGTGCCAAACAAGTATTTTGTTATTGGATCTTGACACTTGTATTCGTCTTCATATTTTATCTGTCTTTACTCGTGGATCCAGTTAATTTATAGAGTTGAATTTCCTTTTTAGTCGGTGGTCATGTGTGACTCGTTTTGAGTATGTAGTTTGCTATATGTGAAATGAAATTTTCCCTTAAAAAAGATAATAAATAATGTAAAAAATTAATTGTTATATTAATGAATATGCAATAAACAATAATTGGTAAATATTCTAGGATTGGTAACTTTATATTTACAACGTAAATAGATTGATAAAAATGTTTAAGAAAATAATGAATTATGAAGTAAATAAATTAGTACCTATTATGCAAAAAATTGATTTATTAAGTATGTAAATTTATTATAAATTTGCTAGATATATTAATTGTTTAAATTGTTTTTATATTTCTTTTACTTTATCAAGGAAATCCGCTATTTATCAGATTAATCCTTTATTTTCCTTATTATTTTTTTAATATTTTACTTTATATTGTAAATCTTATATTTACCAAGTAGACACCATTTACTAAGTAAATCAATTATTTATATTATTTATAATATTTTTAGTTAATTTGTAAAATGAATCCATGATGTTTTTGGGCAAACACTATTCAGCGCGTAAATCCATTATTTATTGGTTTTGAAAAAAAGTATGCAATGTGCTTTTGGTTTTAGATTTTTTTTTTTTTGGGTACAAATGTACTCATATTGTGCTTCTTGTGTCTTTGAAGGGAAAAGTGATTTATTGAGAGGTGAAATTTTGTCACAAAATTCAATTTTTGTGTTGTACTGAAATAGAAAAGGTAAAAGTAATTTTTTATGTTGTTTTCGCCTGTTAATTTATTTAGTGGATAATGTGGTAGTAATCTGCCAGATTACTCTGGTCACAGGCACTAGAGACGACTGATGATGTGGGTTCATTTCGAGAATGAATCTAGTAGATTATTCATGGTAATCTACCAAATGATTCTGTCAACTGATATTAGAATATGAAACTATTGTTAGTCACCTCCTAATAATTTAAGGAGAAATAGTAAAAAATAGGCCAATATGAAAAGTTTAAGAAAGTATATAGACTAATTTTTAGTTATAGAAATTAATAGGTCATAACTTGTCAAGTTATAGTTCATAAGCAGATAAGTTATTGACAAACTTGTCAAGTTATGGTTCATAGTCAGACAAGTTATGGACATAAACCGTGAATAACTTGTCAAGTTATGGTTCATAACTAGACAAATTATGGACAAAAATAGTAATTTGGCCTATTTATTAACTTACGTAAACTATTAGTCTATTAATTTTAATTCATCTCAAGTCTTGGCATATTTCTCTCTTTCTCCCTAATTTAAGTTTTTAAAAGAATTAATAATCTAACATGATATCAAAACCTGTACGAGGGCTTATAATTAAACTTTGCGGAGAATTGGTAAACTAACACACTAACATGATATCATCAGAAGATGTATGAGGGCTTTTAATTAAGCTTTCCAAAGAATTGGTAAACTAGTACAAGTAGCTAACTTAAGGGGTTATAGACAATTTCAATCCTACATAATTATTTGTAGAAAAGAATTAAATTAAAGTCAAAGTAAAAGGAAAATATAAAGCACAAAAGAACGACTTATTCAATCAAGCATGCATCATGGAGAAAATAAATTAACATCTAAACAATATCTGTCATGTCTGTATTCTTGCAATTCTGTTTTTGCTAAGAAATATTGGAATATTGTATGAAAAACAAGCTTGTAGATGGATTTTCAGTAAAAATGAAAATTTACCTGGATAAGAAGCAATAACGAGCAAGAAAATCTTTTTGCTAAAAACACCAGTCGACTGCAGATCAGAACTGAAATCTAAATACCAAAATGTTGTGCTAAAAAGATTCTCTTTTTATAAGAAAAAACTGAAACAAAAAGCTGGAAACATTGGAAGTAAGGTATCAAATGCATTCTCACTCGTGCAAGTAAAGTATGTAAACCAACAACATAAGAAAAGGTAGTGAGATCCTATAAAAGATCTCACATTATCCAAGTAGCTATTTCTTCCATGTTTTTTTTTTTTTTTTTTTTTTTTGGATTTTGGTACGTTTGTCTCCTGAATTTGACTAAATTAGTATGTTACCCCATGAACTTTTAATTGTGTCAAAAATTACCCCTATATTTAATAGAATATTATTGAAAACACCAAAATTGAGGAATGAAATGATGTTAAAATTTTGAAGAAAACCCTTGTGCATGTGATATGATGTGTTCGGATCGCAATCCAAAACTTGGCGGATAATTTGTCAAATTTAAAAATTTCAGGGCACATTTACAAATATCCTCTTTTATTTTATTATTATTATTTTTTTAATGCCGGATACCAGTCCTTCCCTTGAAACAAGAGCAAGAATAAAAGCTATCCAGAGTTTCCCTAGCAGTAGAGTTTATGAGTGGTCCCAACACTTGAACAGTATAATCATCTTGCTTACTTATTGGTACATGGATAACCTCCTCATAGAGTTAACAATATGACTCTATGAGGGAAAAGAACTTTTATCTATTTATGTGAAGACATTCCCATGTGGGAAAAGATTAAGATTTAGTTAAGTTTAATATTTTATTTTGAATTTAAAATTATGCTTATCTTTTTTAGGGAGTTATTTAAGATTAACTTTATCTTTTAGGTTTATTTAGAAATAATATTTATCTGAATTTATCTTATTATTTTGATTTCTCTCCAATTAGTGTTTATAATTTCAATTCAAGTTTTGGGTTGATTAATGAATAAATATTGAGATTTCTAGTTACTTTTGTGTTCTTATTCTCCTACAATCCCTTCTTGCTATCTGTTTGGTTCTATTCTCTCTCTTATGGTTCTTGCTTAGTTATTCATACAGTACACAAACTTTCTTTTATGTGAAGTTTAACTTCCTCTTTTTCAATACATTATTTCAGTCGATTAATAAAACAAAACTCGCGTACAAAAGAAAAAAGAGTATAAACACATGTAACTCAGTAACAGAACAGATAACAAACTTTCTGAATTATGAAACAAAATGTGAAATAAGTCTAGCTAGGAAAACATAAATTACAGGAAATAAGAACTGCATGTGTAATAGTAAGATTTTTCTAAGAGAACGCATACACATTGCACTTAAAAAAAAAAATAGTGAACAAATTATATAAACATGGGGGTATTGAATCGTAAATGAATCAGTTAAGATTGGCTACGAATATCTTAAAAATTGACAGTAGGGCTGAAGAACATCTTTGGCCTTTGGATGCTCCCATTCTAAAGAATCCCACCATTCTTTTGGATAAGCTTTGATCACTTGAAGAGAAGGAGGCGGGGACGGTTGGTTGTCGAGCGTTGGCGCACAGATAGGGATCCTTTTCAGCTTCTTGCAGTATCGAACCGCGACAACTTGGAGAGTATCGTAAGCTAAAATGCCATAACTACAGATGCTTCTCAGTTCTGATAGGTTCCACAATTGTAGAACTTTCAGCTTTGGGAAATGACTCGTGATGGCACCAATCTCTTCATCCCTATACATTTCGTCTGCATCATCACGATCACGATCACGATTATCATAATCACGTGGTGAGGCTATTATCTCCACCATTCGTCCACAATCTTCCACATGAAGTTCTTCCAAGTTTTGGAGGCATGTAAACAACTGAGGTGAGAACAAGATCTTTATATCAGGACAGTTGTATATTCTGAAATCTTTAAGGCTAGAAAATGTGCCTGGTGCTACAAGTGATGTCTCGGCTATCTCATGTAGATTCCTCAGATTTGCGAGGCGCAGCGATTCTAGCCTTTGAAATGGGCCGCAAAAGGAGGATGAATAAAAAGAAGAAATTACATTTTCTATCCCTTCGCAGTTATTGATCACAAGAGTCTTCAAGTCAGTTGCGGTTTCCAATGAAACAATGTCACATAAACTTGCAACATCATGGCACTCGTGAATATACAAGTATTGAACATCAGTTGGGAGCACCAAGTAGTCTACTACTCCTTCCTTGCCCTTCCTTAGATCGCACTTCTTCAAAACCACTCGTTTCTCAAAGTTGCCGCTTTCGATCGGTGAGAAATGCGGGTCGTCTAGTCCCACTTGAAGTAGGTAACTGCTGGGCCCTCCTTCCTCAAATGACTTGACATATGCAATGAGGCAGTGGATGTCATAAAATTGGCCTGCAAAAGTCTCTAACTTTTTCAAGCTTGCCACCTCTTTTCCTTTCACTTTTAATGTATTAGATAGCCCGTAAATGACTAAGTATCGGAGATGAGAAAGTTTCGGCAGAGTTCCAACTGGAAACACTTTCAGATTGGGCGCATGGAGATCCAAGTATCTGAGATTGATCAACTTTTCCATACCTTGCGGAACTTCTTTAATTCCGGAGTTCTCAAGGTCCAGCCTCCCCAAAGCAGTCAGTTTTTCCAAGTTAGGCAGATATTGTAGCTTATCACACTCTCTAAGCAACAATGCAGAAAGATTTGCTAAGTCAGAGACTGAATTTGGCAAACTTTCGATGCAAGTATGTGATAGATCAAGAACTTCGAGCCCAACCATGTTCACAAAAAATGAATGCGGGATCTTTTTTAGATCATTATGCTGTAGCATCAGAGTTGAAAGTCTTGGACAGTTTGGTGAGGCACCAACAGGGATTTCTACAATCTTGTTATGCATCAAAGAAACCTTCTCAAGACTTTCTGTCCATTTTTCCTCATCCGGTAAATCTCTCAATCCCTCACCAGCCCTTACCATGAATATTGGATCCAGACCTGTGATCTGAAGAGCCATGTCTCTTACCAAATCATGCATCTTCACACACTTCTTCTCGCACGGGAAATAGTCCACAGCACCTTCCAGTAAGCACACATTTTCGAGTTTATTCAAAATAGTGTGACCCCTATCGTACTCTGCTTGCCTAGTCCTCATTCTTTCGATCAGTCCCTCATCGATAAAGCACTCTATCAACTCCTCTCTTTTGATTTTATAATCTTCAGGATATAAGGAACAGTAGAGGAAACACTTTTGTACAATGGAATCATGCAAGCTTCTGTAGCTCACTCTCAATACTTGATAAACATCAGTTTCCATGTCATCCTGTTCGCATTTCGATTGTTTCAGCTTCTCCAAAGCGTTCCTCCACTCGCATACGTCATCAACTTCCCTCATGCTTCCAGCCATTGTAATAATTCCAAGTGGCAAACCTGCGCATTCTCTTGCCACAGATCTTGCAACTCCTTCAAGTTCATGAGGAAAAGGAACTCGGCGCTTGAGCTTCTCCATGAACAACTTCCAACCTTCTTCCCCAGAAAGAGGCTCCACTTTGATGTTCACTTGGCAACCCAACTTTCTACACACATCCAAAGACCTTGATGTCAAAATCAATTTGCAGCCACTTGCTTTAACAGGAATTCCGACCTTTTCTGGAAGAAAATGGTTCCACACGTCATCTAAAATTAGGACAAGCTTCTTTCTTCTCATCAAAGCTTGTGCCAATCTCGATGCCCTTTTCTTCTCATCGTCCTCATTTGAAATATCAAGAGGCACTACTTTGGCTATGTCATTCTGCAATTTGCGAATGCTAAAGTCTTTTGACACAGTGACCCAATAAACATTGCCGAAAGTACACGACTCCTTCAAAAGCTGGTTATGGATATGTGTCACAAGGGTTGTTTTCCCCACCCCTCCCATTCCATAAATTCCAAGGCTCGAGACCTCCTCCTTCATCATCCATGTCCAAATCTTATCCATATTCTCATGAAACACCCGACCGATCAAAGTTGTTGTCAACAAGGCATTTCCTCTTGTCTCATTTGCATCAAGCATAAGCCCTTTACAGAATCGACCTTGTTCTAGAAGTTCTGTCACTTCTCCGGTCAGTTCTTCCACACATTTCCCCAACCGCACACGCGTGGACAATCGCCTCTCTCGCTTCACAGCTTGTTCCATTAACTGGACTTCATCTTTTCTCCTCTTCACGCGTTCCAGCCAGTTTTCCACTTCCCTTTTTCGTCTCTTTAAAGACAGTGACTCTGCATATTCCAATTCACTAATTACATCATCTTCTCTGCAGCTCAGATCTTCCAATTTTCTTTTCAGCTTTTGCATCTTCTCATTCAGATTCCGGTAATTGCCTATGTATTCTCCAACTTCAAACAATTTTGTCAGGTATTCCATATGTTCCTATTCAAGAATGAATTTCATTTCAGTTTCAGCAATGAAAATGAAACCAATCTGTAAATACTTTGTACGAAGTGTGATGATTCGAATTTTCCTATTGATCACTACAAGATTATAGAACTTTGGCAACATCCTATTTAGCAAAAAGTTCTTCAGTTACTTCAAACATATTAAAATTATGTAAAAGGAAATTTCTGGAGATGAATCCTCTAGTTACATTAGAATTTAAGCAAATGCCATTCAGTGATAAACTTGGTCAATACCTCTCAGATGCCGAAAATGGGAGAACCTTTTCTTCATGATTAATTAAAGCCTAACGCATGAAATAAGTTAAGGGTTCTACATCAACGTAAGATGTTGGAAATCTCGAAGGAGATTATGATATTAGTTCGCTTTAATATGTGGTTTTCATTTGATTAGAGATTTATGTTTTTAGGGTAGTTTCCCACCATCAACTTTCCTTATGTTATTTTGGTTTAGTTTCTCATTTTTTTTTATTTGGTTTGCCCATAAATTTAGTACATTGTAATTTAAATTTATAAAATGATTGATGAATGGATATTGAGATTGCTGTTTTTCCTCCAACAGAATTCTTCTTCTCTCTAGAATCCTGGATTTTCACTCCTTGGGTTCTACTTCTCTATCTTGTTTCTATCTTTCTATCTTGGTCCTAAATCACCTATCCTCCAAGTCATTAGGCTAACTATGACTAAAAAAGTACAAAAAGAAGGACCAAACAAACAATTAAGTTAATAAAACCATCTGATCAACAGAACCTTCTACTTTATATCCTCATATCTAACTCAAAAGCCGAAACTGTATTATAAAGATCATTAATTATTTAGTTCTCAGATTTTCCCATATGGCATAGTTGAATCAAATCAAACATTGGGAAGGAATAAACTTAAAATACAGTTTAAAACATAAGGGTGCTATAAATAAATAGGAAAAGAAAATGAGGTGAAAAAAAAAAAAAAAAGTGGAATCAAATTTCTTGAATATATAAACCCGTATTGCAGTTTTGAATATATGAAAGAGAATAAATACAAATGCATGATTCTGATTTCTGAGACACTTAAATGAAAAGAAAAAACAAAAGAAAAAAAAAAAGAAAAAAAACAGAATTGAAACTTTTAAGAAACTTGGTAAGGCGGTACTTACTTTGATGATTCAACGCATCGCTGAGAAAAAAGCGGCTAACATAAAAATTTTGATAATTTGCTGAACTGAGAAGAGTTTAGAAAGCCAAAAATGGGGTTCGGTGAAGCAAAATTTGAAGCTAAAATCTCAAGGCAATAAGCAATGAAACGTTAAGAAATGCAAACAGATTGGCCAATCTTTTGAATGTTTGAAAAAGACCAAATCACCAAACTGTGAGGACCTATAAAAAGTCATTTGAATTGAACCATGAAATTTTCTTCATTAAAATAATCTAGAAGTTATGTACAGAAACACAAGAGAAAAATTATTAAAAAAATATAAGTCAAGTTGACAAAGAAAAAAAGGCCGGGAGTTGTTGGAAACCAACCTTCATAATAATTGAACATCTCAGTCCAAGTATGATGGCTTACAGAAACAAATACTCGGAAATGAGTATTTCCGGGTACTATAATTAGAGGCATCAGAATATAATTTTGGGAAAAAATGCAATAAAATCAGTAAAATGATTTCTTGTAAAAAAAGGGGAAGAGAAGAAAAGACACAGAACTTTCCTCTTCTTAAACGCCATCTGAATAGTCGCTGTCCTGTCGTTGGTCTACTTTGAATTGTTAGCGAGTGAAAGAAAAAATAACGGTACGTTTGGAACTCATTTTAAAATAATTTTATTTTTTTTTATGAAAATAAAAATAAAAATATTTTTAATTTTAAATATATATTATTTTTAAAAATGTGTTTAATAATTTTATTAAGAGATTATTTTTAATATTAAAAAATTTATTAATGTCTCTCTTTCTTTTTCTCTACTCGAGAGAGGAAAAAACGGAAACAAAAAATAAAAAACGGCTAAAAGTCATTTTTCATTTCTCTCTTAATTTACACAAAACTAAAAAACTATTTTTATTTCTGTTTTTTGTCTTTAAGAATTGGATCCGAACCCGACTAATCCGCCAGACTCGACCTGACCCTACTCGAAAATATAAGGTTATTTTTTTATTAAAAAAAAATTTGGATTCAAATAGGCCTAACCTGTAATGTGTGGGTTGGGCTGCAGGATGGGCATTCTTTAACCCGCTATGCCCTGACCCGGCTAATACTCATTCCACCTGGTGTAATCTTAAGTTTTTAACCCTAATTACTTCACTTCTCTCTCACTCTCAGTTCTCTTCTCTTCTCAGTTCTTTTTGCGTCACCTACCTATGCCTCCCTCAGTCTTGCCTCCCTCGCCTCCTTCTCAATTCCTCTTCTCACTTCTCAGTCTCTCGTTGTTCCTCACACTCGTATTTCCTCAGTCTTCGTTCCTCTTCTTCTTCTCAGTCTCTCACTGTTCCTCACACGCACTGTTCCTTAGTCTCCGTTCCTTTTCTTATTCTCACAGTCGCCGACTCCCCGCCCCTCGCCGTTTCTTCTTATCAACTATTAGGAACATCGCGAAGTAAACGCGTTTTGCCGTTTATTCTCACCTACCGTTTCTTCTTCTCAGATTATTTGAAATCTTCATTGAAGACAATGGATATTATGTTAGTGCTTTTGAATGTGTTGACACTTCTCAGATTTTCCCTGTTGATAGTTGATACTTGATTGGGAATTAGTAGAGTTAAAGGACTTGTTTGATTGGGTGAGGTTCAAGCTTTGGCCCTCAAAATGATGAGGAACGTAGAGCTAGAGTCATCCTTGTTACTCGCCCAAATATCTGGTTCTCTTTCTCCACTCACTACAGAATGTGTAGCCATTCTAGAGGGATTGCGCTTTACTAAGGATATGGGCCTTAGAGTCTTCATAGTTGAGAGTGAAGCTTTGAATGCAGCACGGGCAATGAATGAAGATCAAGGTTTGCTGTGGAATCCCTAATTAACAAGGACATTGAAGTCCTCTTGTTAGTAGTTAGTGGTGGTTCATGTAACCATATTTCTCCTAAGAGCAATATGGCTACCCACACATTAGCTTAATTAGCCTTTTCTTCTAGTGAGACTAGTGTTTAAATTGATTGTTATCCTAGATGTAGTGACGGCTTTATTACAGCTTATTTAGCTGAAATGAATTAATAATATTTCATTTCCACTTCAACAAAAAAAAAAAAAAAAATGCCAAACTCCATTTGTATTGATTTGGTATACAAGGATAAAAATACAAACATAGAAAAGAATTATACCTCTAATAATAATTTCCCATAATAATAGATTTACAATGCAATAATTACAATGATTATGTGAATGTCAACTTTGCCTATTAGCTTTTACGGCAGTTTTAAATCAATATCTTTGGTTAAAATCTAACAATCTAACAATACGTAGAAATTTTAATATATGGGTACTGTTCATGGGTTTCCACTAAAACGAGCGCTTTGGTTGAAACGGTCTTTTGAACCTCCCCCCTTCTTTCGGCTTTTTCATTTTTTTTTTTTTTTTAGTTTTTCCTAGACTTATATATACTCTTTTTCTTTTTGGTTTTTTCCTTGAGCTTTTTGACTCCTTTTATTTTTATTTTTTTACCTATTCATGGTTTTTTCCCTAAATTTTATACTTTCTTTTCTTTTTGGTTTTTCCTTTTCCTTAAAATTTATATTTTGCAATGTGCCTTATTAATTCTTTTGGATTATTTCACATTTAGCCCCTATAAGAATAGGGGTTGTTTCACTTTACATCCTACTACTTAAAATGCACCGCTGAATTTATCAAAAATTGCAACTTCACTACTTCCGTTAATAAAATGATAATTATTTAAAAATTTTAAAAAATACATAACTCATTTGTAGAAAAAAAAAATCAATACAAGAGGTGGTGACAATGCTGGGGTTGTGGGTAAAAAAGGAGGCGATACTCAGGATTAAATTGAGGAAACATTCATGAACTTATTTTTTATTTCTCAAAAATTTTAAAGGCTATTTTGTTTAAATTTTCTGGATTTGCCTTTGTCAAGCAATCACGTAATCGACACTTGTTTAAAACCATTAAAATTAATTTTTCATTGACCGAAATACTAAATTAGGGCCAATTAGGCATTGCTGTGCTGTTAAAAATTTTTGATGTTGATGTGTTGTTTGTTAAAAGTTGTTATGACCAGAAGCATGCAGGTGTTTGGTAAATCTTTTCTAAAGTTGCCATGAATACCATAAGCATAATTTAAGTATTTGGTGAATTATGTATAAAGTTGATGTGAAGATGTATAATGACTAAAATAGACATATTTTATCACACATATTTATTGTTGTTATTTTTGACATTTTGATAATTATAAAAATATTTGAGTAAAATCTTTAACGTATTTTATTTATTAAATATTTTTAATTTTTAAATAAAATAATTTTTAAATGTATATTTTAATTTTGAATAAAATAATAAATGAGTAGATACAGAGTTACGTTTTATAATTAAGGCTATTTCAGTTAATTTGGACATTGACAGCAAAAGCAACTATGCAAAAGCAACCTTAACTTGCTTCTCAAATTTTACCGTTTGATAGAAATTTTTAGAAACTACTGGATAAAAGCAGGATTCACTAAACACCCTGACTTGCTATAACTTCTAATAAAAAATAAAAAAAAACCCTAAAAGCAACCTCGGAAAACAATACCAAACGGACCCCTATTTGCAAGTTCTAATAAGCTTGGGGGTCCTTCATTGGCATTTTGAGTCGTAGGGGATAAAGTGAGACACCTTATAATTATTCGGGACTACATTTGATTTCATGTCAAATTAAAACCTTAAAACTAAAAATTCAAAATGTAGTTACTAAGGAAATATATGTCAATATACACGACATAAAGTCCGGCCTCCGAGTCGCAAACATGACACACATTCTGGCCCTGAGTGATCGACAAAAATTGTTGATATCTTCAATCTGTTTGCTCATGTAACAGCACTCTTCCATGTCAAACTCAAGCTCCCTTGTGAGCCTGTTCAAAAGACCCACTATTTCATCGTTCCCACCTTTTGCTTGCTTAATAATCCCCGCATTGCGAAGAATGTCTACATCTTTTGGTGTGTCCACAATACTGTCCAAGAAAACTGCGAGAGAAGTGAAATAAGGCGCGGCGTATCGGTTACTTTGTTCATAGGCTAACAAATTCCTCAGCAAAGGGCCTGTGCCATCATCAAGAAGGAGAGTAGGGATCTTCAGCAAGCTATTTTTAAACTCAATGGTCAGAAGCTCATCATCTGATTGGGCGCGAAAACTGATACCGGCAGCGTTTAGCCTTGTTGCATTGTTAACCCAACCCTTCCCAGGAAGTCTATCGTAACCATTCAACTTTCTCTTTTCGGGGCTTAATGAAGAGTCATTACTGCTTAGAACAAAGCTAGATTGAAACAGACCAAGAAGATGAGGTATGTCGCATTTGCTGTCTTTCGCCTTTTCAGTTGGCAATTCGACTTTAAAAGGCCTTAAAGTTCGGAAAAATTGGAGTGCAAGCTTTTCTAAGGGAGTTGGATCACCATCACTGAAGTTAGTCAGATCATATACTTTTTGTAGTATGAACATTGGAAGTTGGTTTTCAAGCATCAATAAATCCCGACCGATGGTGGGCAGCATCCATCGTGTTCCAAAAATTGGTTCCTTCACATCCTGTCCCTTCTCAGGAATTCAGAAAAATAAATGAACAAACAGATAAGGATTAGTGTATTTTCCTCATGATATAAACTGATTTTGATTCATGTCAAGCTAAAGAGGGGAGAAATGATTTTTGTTCATATCAGACAAATTCACAAATTGTGTAGAATTACAACGTACTTGGATGAGTACCTTGAAAGCTTTTTCATGTAAGCGAAGGAGCTCAACAACGAAAGAAGCATCAAGCACCAACATTGCGACGAAATCGTTACTGTTGATATGTTCAAACTCCTCTGAGTAGCAATTTCTTGCCTCATGCTCCAAAATTTTCATGGCGCTTTCAATATCTCCTAGACCAATATTTTGGCTCGCAATCTTTCCTTGAAGGCGATTGAGAAACCGCTGCTTATGAGCTTCCATGGCTTTTAAACTCGGCTCGTCATGGTGTAAGGGACCTATTGAGAGAATCTTGGGTTTGTAGGCCAATTCATCAACTACTCGTACGTGCGACGGAACCCTGACTATTAGCCAACGATTACTGGTTTGTATCTCCACCACTGGCGCCGTAGGAGTAGGTGGTTTTTGCCTCTTGGATAGTCGAGGCTCTCCTTTCCAACTACCAATTTGATCATCATATTGTTCGTGCTGATCTGAAGCCGAGTGATTATGTTGCTCTCTTGATATCTCCACCTCAATATAAAAGTCATCCATAATGTTTTCTGCAAGTGGAAATCACTTCTAGCGTAATTGTTTATTCATAAAAAATAAATGAGATAGAAATTAAAAAAAATGCTGGTTCAATATTTATCATGATCACTGAAAATTTCTAAAACTAAAATTAACACTTAATAAGTTGTTAAAAGTAATTTCTTTTAAGAGGGCTTGAGGTAATTTTCGTTTTTCTTAATCTACATTATTATACACATTTCCAGGTTATTGACAAACAGAGGAAATACTGATGTGGAGAGAGAGAGAATAATGTATCAGCTACAAGGGTATTTTTGCCTTCCCAGCCAAAAAATACACTGTGCCGTCAAATTTTAAACAGAAATTGATGACAGGGACTAAATTGCACCTTTTTGAAGAGTTTAAAGATCGTTTCGTCAAAAAAAAAAAAGTTTGAGTACCAAATTGTCATTTTTCAAAGAATTTGGAGACCATCAATATAATTTACTCTTATCTTTTCTTGCTTTGTCTTTAAGCTAAGAAAAGAGCTCTCCTAGGACTCTAAAAATAGGAAGTTGTAGAGAATTAGGAAAAAAAAATTTTGCTCTCCTATTTGCTTAGAGTGGCCGAATTTTATATAGAGGAAAAGGGAGAAAAAGTTTTTCCATTCCCCATTCTACGTCGTATACGTGTTGATATTCATGGAAGATCTGTGACAGAGTAATAACTATTTTCTTTATTTTCAGGTGCATCCACACACACGTTCTTGATAAAATCAAGGAATTAACGAGGAAGTCTTTTGGTGATCTGAGGAACCAGAGCATTGGAATTGTTCGTGGTCAAAGAATAGAGATATCATCTTAATTGATCGCTAAGTATAATTCTTGTTCTAAATTAATTAGATTAATTTATTCCTTATAAATTAATATAATCTATAGCATTCTTAAAAATTTTATAAAAATTTTTGTTCAAACTTAAAATCATTTTGGAAACCAACAGACTATGACGTTTCTTGAATTACTCGGAGTGAGACTTAATTCTATAGTTCGACAGCCTTTATTTATAGCTGAAGTATGATTCCTTATATAGTGATTAATCAATATGACAATTTATAATTGAATGGTTCCTTTAAGAGTTAATAATTTCCCTCTAAAGTTGTCAAAGTAATTGATCGCTTGGATTTTTTACTAAAGTATACTCTTTAAGAAATCATTCTATTTGATTATGTTGGAATTATTGATAAAGTAACTATCACGCTTAAGGTCGAAGATGTGATTTAATTGGGCAAATAATTATATCAATTAAATTTTAAAAATTATATAAAGTGCATAATGATTAACGTGTAATGGGTGCATTACATGTGCGCAAAATAGATTCAGGGTCCATTTACTTCACACATTCGAGTTAAAATGTAATTATTTGTAAAAGCTTTTTACTGTAGTAAAAAAGTTAAATGTAATTGTTTGTGAGAACTTTTTACTATAACAAAACTCGAATACGCGAATTGAACATGGACTTATATTTTCGCATAAACTATTTACATTATTTGGAGTACAATATCATGTGGAAGGATTTTAAAATTAATATTTAATTCATTATATCAAAGTAGTGATATTGGATTGACATTGGGAGCCTTAAATTAAAAGCAGAAAGCCTAAACTTTTCGAAATCTTTCGAAAAAATATGCGAAATTTTGAATAACCAAAACAATTCCATCCGGAATCCATTTCAAGCAAACAACATACCATTACAAAGATAATTCTAAGAGGAATCCAACCATTCCAAGAAAATTCTAGAAGAAAGATGAGATCAAAAATCATAATCAAAGATACAAATTTCAAAATTGTGACTAATTTGCCCTCAAACTGTTCATCCAAAAGATATGAAATTTTTATAGGTAAAACGGTTGAGATTGTACAGAGAACACAGATATAAGCAGCAAAACAAGCTCTTCCGTGGAAATGAAAGCACACATACCTGATTTTTTCGACCTATTGAACTCAGAGACTTCTTTTCATTATCCGTAATAGCACAAAGAGAATTACTAAAACAAGACCATATAAATTTGTTGAAGATAAGGAAACGAAATTCATGCTGTATATAAGCCGTCGTGAGAAGACACAAGTAAAGGTGTCCAATGTATTGCAAGTAAACGCAAGTAAACGCAAGTCAGCATGCAAGAACCTTCTTGGAAATAAACATCACTTTAGTGAGAAACTCTGCCGGGTAACGTGTGGGCCTTGAACTTATTAACGAAGAAGTAGGCCATGTTCATTTCGCTTATTTGAGTTTAGAATTTAAGTTTTACTACAGTAAAAAGTTATCACAAACAATCACATTTAACTTTTTTATTACAGTAAAAAGCTCTCACATAAAATCATGGGAGAAAGAGGAAAATAGACCAAAATTTGAGATGAATTAAAATTAATAGGCTAATAGTTTACAAAAGTTAATAAATAGGCTAAATTATTATTTTCGTCCATAACTTGTCTGGTTATGAACCATAACTTGACAAGTTATTATTCATACTTGTCCATAACTTATCTGGTTATAAACCATAACTTGACAAGTTTATCCATAACTTATCTGGTTATGAACCATAACTTGACAAGTTATGGCCTATTAATTTCTATAACTAAAAATTGGCATATATACTTTCTTAAGCTTTTTATATTGACCTATTTTTTACTATTTCCCTAAAATTAAATCTGAACACGAATTAAAAACCCGAATCAGCAAAGTGAACGAGCCAGTAGACTTCTTGAAAAATTTTGTACGGTCCCGTGGGGGTGGGTCCCACGGGTTGCAACGCTAAGGACCTGAACTCGAATTAAAAACCCGAATCAGCAAAGTGAATAAGCCAGTAGACTTCTTGAAAAATTTTGTACGGTCCCGTGGGGGTGGGTCCCACGGGTTGCAACGCTAAGGACATCAAAGCCGAAAGAGAGAGAGAGAGAGGGAAATCAACCGCAGCTCTATAAACGTTCAAGAATCTCACCAAGAAACCAATCGAAAATGAAGGCGACAACCACATGCATACGCGCTTTGTAAATTTTGACCAAAACGTCAACATTTTGATCGAAATTCCCCCAATCGGTTCTTGGTTTTTTTCCAAAAGAAATGTGACCAACACAAGGAAATACTCGAGATGAAATAGACAGGTCAATTCCTAGGGATAAGATAAAGCTATAGACATATAAACGCGTGTCGACCATTAGCCACTGCATGGTAAAACCCTCCCAAATGACTCAGTTAAAACCGCGTTTCCTTTGATTTCGATACATATTGCATGTTATCGACGTATCTCTGGACGATCTAAAAAGAAACTTGATAGAATAACATATCCTGATTTGGTCACTTTTGCGTTAACTCTTCGGTTTCTTTAATTATTTTTGAAGATGGCTCATAATACTTAAGTCCCGTTCATTTCACTGATCTGAGTTTAAAATTTAAGTTTTATTACAGTAAAAAACTCTCACAAATAATCACATCTAACAGTTTTACTACAGTAAAAAAGGCAAGTTATTATTTGCTTGGGTAAGAATATATATTTGATGGCTCATAATACTTAAGTCCCGTTCATTTCACTGATCCGAGTTTAAAATTTAAGTTTTATTACAGTAAAAAACTCTCACAAATAATCACATCTAACAGTTTTACTACAGTAAAAAAGGCAAGTTATTATTTGCTTGGGTAAGAATATATATTTGATTGGTATTTTTTTTTTAATTTCCGTCTTTTTTTTCACTATTAATTGCTTTGTTAAATTAAATTGAAAGATTTTTGTGCAATTTATTTATTTTGATAGGACCAAGATGAGTGCACAGATACTGGATTAAAATTTGAGAGTAAATTCAAGCCCATTTTCGTGAAGGAGCTAAGCAAATTGTGGAAACAAATTTTGGTGTGGAATGATAAGCTTACAAGGCTTTGCTTAATCCTGTAATGTTACAATTAACTTTATAAGACATTTTTTTTTTTGTTTTAAAATTTTCTTTTATTTGAGTATATAATCTTGTTTTTATAAATTATTTCTATGCATACAGCTACATACTGGAATATTCTAGCGAATACAAAAGTTAACATTTAGGAGATGATGCTTTAGTTTGTTGTTTTTTTAGTTACTTGAGCTGCTATTTCTCTGATTCATATTGTTGAACATTATTTTGAGGCTCTTTTTTTTTTTTTTTTTTTTTGTGTTTTCTTATCTTTAATTTCCAACAGGTCCAAATGGTGAACTAAGGGTTTACTTGGACAAACTAGCGGATGCAGCTGATGTCCCAAGTTTCGTTAAAGAGCATCCCTTGGGCAGATTTCCATTACTCAAACACGAGGCCTCGTTCAGTTCGCGAATTCGAGCTTTCAATTCGAGTTAGAATATCACTTTATGTGAAAATTTTTAACTGTAGCATGAAAAGTTAAATGTGACTTTTTTTAGAGCTTTTAACTATAGTAAAATTAGAATTGAAAACTTAAATCAGCGAGATGAACGAGACCGGATTGATTGGAACTTTATTGGAAAGTTATCAATCATTTGAAGAACTCTCCCGCGAAAAGTGACTCCGACGAAAATTATTGGGATAGCAACGGCGATTAGGAAGAAGATCATGGTCTGAGAAATTGAGCAAAAAAAAAAAATAATAATAATAAAAATAAAAATAATAAAATAAAACCATCATGTTATTCAAGAGTTTTGTTGCCATGTGTTGGCCCTCCGTCCCTACAATGTTTCATGGTCGTTTGAAATGATCAAAACTATTCAAACGTTGAAATTTCGTCAAGAGTCGGCTCAAGACTTGGAAAAATAAAGACGTTCGTGGTAATATTTTCCAACGAGTCAGTTATGTTGGAGAGACTTTGGAATCTATGCAAGCCGAGATATTCCCACTAATGGTTTTGCAGAAAATATACTTAATAGATAATAGTGATTGAGAGGGTTTTGTAAAATAATTATTAAGAACAAATAAAAAACACTATGTTAGTGGGGTAATTAGCAGAAAAACATTTATAAAAATCACTTTTAATATAATAGGGAGCACAGAGAAAAAAAAAATATTTAGAGGGAACTTTTAAAAAAAAATACTATTAAAAGGGAACAAAGAGAAAAAAAAATATATTTAAAGGTAACATTTCGAAAAAATATTATTTTAATTGGAATAAATCATAGAAAAAATACTTTAATTCGTTTTATTTTAAAATATGATTGATATAAAATGAAACAAAACAAAAACTGGATTAAAATGCACGTTTTGTTTGAAAATGTGGAACAGTAAGTGAAGATGGAAACTTATATATAGAGTACAGAAAAAAGAGGAATTATTTTAATGGAGCAAGTTTAAAAGTATAAGATTTTCAAATGCAATAATTATTCCAACAAATGTAAGTTTTAATCAAAACGTATATTTCAATAGAAACTTGTGCATGTATGCATAATTAAGTAAAAGAGGATTTTAATTGGTTGGGACAAATCAAATAAAAAACTAATTAATTAGAAAAAGAAAATAGAATATACTATTAGAAATATGAAAGGGAAAAAAAGAAGATACCCAATGGGGACACATTTAAGAAAAATTATATTAGTGAAGCATTTAAAAATAAACTACATTTGTAAAGTCCACATTTGACAACATAATATTTTTGAAGGTTCTAAAAGAAGTATTTAATTGAGGACCTATTTAAAAATAAATAATTCAATGGAAACCAATTGGAAGAAAGCATTTTATTGATAGAATACATTTAACATAAGGGTAGGGCTGGCAATTCGTGTTTGTGTGCTGTGTCCAAGCCGATACGATTATGGCATGACAAGATTATAATAAACACGAACACGACACGATTGTAATAAATACGAACACAACACGATTAATAAATGTGTCAAAAACCTAAACACAAACATATAATGCTAATAACACAGTTAACACGACACGACACGACACGCGAATAAGGTTACTAAACGGCCCGTAATGGGTTGACACAAAAAAAAAAAAAAAAAACGTTTATGACTCAACTAACAAAAATTGTGGAATTTTTTATTGTATTCAAAACGAATATTAATTGACTACTTTATATCACGTATAGTTCAAATCTGGCGAACATATAATAAGAAAAACATAAATTCTCTAATTCTCCATAATAGCTAACACACATAAAAATATCCAAATATCAAACATGGATATATATATATATATATTATTATGATAATACTAGGTTATTGTGACGACCCTCCTATGAGGCCGTCACCATAACTTACGTCTTAACTTATACTTACTGGAATTTCTTAAACTTTGCGGAACTTTTTTTTTTTTTTTTTTAAAAAAAAACATAAGAACGAATACTTTCATAATTTGTAACGATAATTTCAAATAAGTGAATCACTAAATTTCTTAAAGCTTTTTCTTAATTTTAGTTAAGATAAAACCTTTTAGAAATATCCTTTAAATGGACTAGCATTTGAACTCTTGTTTCAAATACTCTTTAAAAGCTTTTCTAAAACTAGTCATTTCAATTGGCCATCTCATTTGACTTTAAAACCAATTTCGTGAGAAATCTTAAATTCAAGTGCTTCTTAAAGTCCTTTTAAAATCAATCATTTAAAGCGTCATGTTTAAAATCCGTTTATTTGTTGCATGAACTATTGCAACGTTCTAAAACTTAAATACTCAAAACTAGGGTTGTTAGCTACAACCTCGGTTTTCTTAACATACATATGTACTTATACTTTTTAAACATACATGCTTGAAACGTTTGAATCATATAGACATATACATGATTTTTACTTAAACTTACTACGGAAAATAACTGCATGAGCGGTACCCATTCCCATCTCCACCATTCGTCCGCCGCTCACCATTGCCCTTCAAGAATTGCTGATAGGTTTCTTACCTACAGCATGAACTTATCTGATTGAGCTTTCGCTCAGCAAGTAGGAACTATATCTCACAAAATAACTTTAAGTACACATGAATAAATATGCATGATCTGATTATGCTTGATTATGATGTTTTATCATAGTCTTATTATCTTATCTTATCTTTCTTACTGATGGGCCCGAGTGCTCACGTACCACTTGCGCGCAATCATCGGGATGTGAGGGTTTGCAAGGTCCCCCGCGACACCGTGATTATAACTTGAATGCCTCCCTTAAGTCGAAGGACATTCTTTTTTTTTTCTTTTCTCCCTTGTGGAGCTGGAATTACCTCCCTTAGGTCGGAGGCTGATACGGCACTCAACTGAGATTATTCTTATAAGTTCCTCTTGACTTATTAAGGTGTATGCAGTATGACATGGCATTGCATACAATACTTAAAGCATGAACATGTATATATATAACATGTGTAAATTTTTCTTTAAAATCTATTCATGCTGTAGGCGAGATTCCTACTTACCTGATTTACAGAGCTGGAATTCTCTTTTTGCCAAACAGCCTATTCTCTTACTTGCTTACTTCTGAAAATGAACACCCATTAAGAGTGTCAGATTAATTGTCGTTTGCTATTCTATTTAGCAACTTGTGAAGGAAATCTAGCCTTTTACTTAATGCATGTATTCCTTTCCTTTACTGAAGGATAATTTACTATGAGGATAGATTTATTAAATTCTTAAAATCTTATTTTCCTTAATTGCCCTTAACGTACTTATGTCTAGGTTGGAAATCAATTATCCAATCTAGTAACTTATTCTCCATAATTTTCCTCATTGGACTTACTACGATATTAAGGCCCAATTCGGCCTAGAACTTATTCACGGCATTCTAACTCGTAGGCCGTTAAAATTTAAACTCAAACGGAGTCTCTTAGATCAATGCGGGCATTGGACCCACATCAACCTTCAAAATTCTACGGACCTATCGTATTGGGCTCGTGGGTGCCCGTCGGGATGTTTTGCTCGAAAACTATTAAGCTTTTAAAAGAACTATCATTCAATTTTTATGAAACGATAACTCACTCATTTAGTTACAAGCACTAAAATCCCGTTGTAAAAATCTCTTTTCGAATACCGACTTTTGAAAACTATTCCCCAAGTCGTTTTATGGTTAACTTACAAACCAACGTGAAACTATGTTGTAGAAAACCCCTTTTTTTTTTTAGAAATCTTTCTTCATGGTTATTCCTCATTAAAGTGAGGTCTAAAACCATATTATTCTACTAAAATCACATCTCGGGTTCTTTGATAACCTTTTGTTAAAAACGACACTGTTTTAGTTTCGTTTTGTTAAAACTGTACAGTTTCTGAAATCTACGTTTTATTGCATCTTAGAATCGGATTTTGAAAATCTATTCTTCGTGACAATTTTTCGTCTCAGTGCGATCAAAAATTATTGTTTTTAGTGACAACTGAAATTCAGCCTCTAAAGGCATCGTTTGGCTGAAAAACAGTGGCTGCTGTTTTTCTTTTGTTTACCTAGAATGCTGCAGCATTTTAAAAATGCTGTAGCAATCTCTTTTAAAATGCTGTAAGATTGCTGTAGCAATATTTTAAAATGCCGTAGGCTGCTGCAGCAAATCTTCTTTTTTTTTTTTTTTTTTTTTTTTCCAAAACTGTGTTTGGACATCCTGTCCGTTTTTTACAAAATGGCTTCAAACTTGGTTTTAGAGTTAAATTTGGATTTTGTTATAGTCACAGAAAATGTTCTAAACATCAAGGGCTATAAGGTCAAACTTTGAAACATCGTAAAATCTCACTCTAGAGTCCTTATTTTCACGTTCATAGTAACCGGAAATTTTTCCTCTAACCGGAAGTAAGCAAGCTTAAATCAAGCATAAGCATACCACATCAAACTAACCTCAAAACATACAAAACCAACATAAAACTAACATAAAACTCACACACTCTTATTACAACCCATGGCCTTAAGGAATCACAAATTACATTCATAATCCCAAGCTTAAGATTTGCTAGAAAAATAATGGAGAAGAGTTCAAGAAATTACCCTTGAAGAACTCTCTCTTGAAAACTTTTGAAATCCTTCTCTTCTCCTCCAACTTAAGCTAAGATTTGTGTGAAATGTATGGAAACTTTTGAGTGTATTTTGGCAAAGGAGAGGCCCGGTTCTTTAGTGAGAGAAAGAGGAAAAGTTAGCAAAAATGAGGCTTAGGTTGAGGTGGTTCTATTTATAGGCAAGTAGGTGATTATTTTAACTCTTTTAATGACCTCATTTAATTAACTAAAGTCATGTTAACCTCCCCTTTAGTCATGGCCGGATTGGAGTCTCAAGAGAGAAGTGAGGTAAGCCACTTCTATAAATAGTTGATTTGACTACATCTCATCATGAAGGCTTCTAGCACACTCAACCAATCACAAATTTTTTTTTTTTTTGGCTTAAACCTCTTCACATGGCCGGTTCTATGGAAGGAGAAAAGAAGAAACAATTTTGCCATTAATTCCCTTCAACCACTATCTATCCCATCACCTTACCATGTCATTCACTTACACACTCCATCAATTAAATTTTGGCTCTACATTTGCTATGCTTGGCCGGCCATGTGGGGAAGGAGAGAGAGGAAAATCTCACCTACCCCTTGTACTCTTGTCCACTTAAATTTTCCTTGAATCAGATAAAAATTATACTGATTGTAAGGAAATACCTAGCCGACAGGAAATTCTAGTTTCTGACAATTCCTTTTCTACCGCTCATTTACAGTTCAATATTAATTCCTGACTACTTTGACATCACATTAAATTCTTACTCGCGTAATATCTTGAACTGTTTGAAGTCTTGAAATTAATTCTAGACTGAACAATTTCTACATTTAACTTTTCTGCATTATATCCCGGGAATGACATTGTTTCTGATGGTGTCAAATCCCGAGCTCACATCGTACCCTTCTGTTATAGGTATTTATCTTGTGACTTTAATCTAGCTGTCTGGCAATTAAGGATTTTCTCTTCTTTAAAAATGCCAGTGCGTATTTTTTTTACGCTGCTAACGTCATGCTGTGTTTGGAGATTCTTGAAATTAAGATTCTCAAATTATACTTGTACTAAAAATTTATTCCGTCTTAAAGTATGGCAATAATTTATCGATCGAATTTACTTGATCGAAAACATAAACTTAACCTGAAATATGTTACAGAATTTAGGAATACAGATATTGATTCCATAAATCCTTCAGTCACATAATATTTTCTAGAAAAATCCTTGGCTTAAATAAATAAATTGTATTATTTAAAATCTGGGATTTTCTCAGTCATTACAATCTACCCCCCTTAAGAAATTTTCGTCCCGAAAATTAGAACTCGGGGTAGCTTTTCCTCATATTCTCTTCGCGTTCTCAAGTAGCTTCCTCAATATTATGATTTCACTACCAGACTTTAACCCGAGGGATTACTTTATTACTTAAGGTTTTCTCCTCGGGAGCTAGGATCTGGACTGCGTGTACTTCGGCAGGTTCTTGATGCAATACATGCGATGGATCTGTCACATACTTCCTCAATATCTATACGTGAAAGACATTGTGTACAAAAACCAATTTTTGCAACAATGCTAGTCTATATGTGACCTTACTAAACCTTTCAAGGATCTCAACGGTCCGATGTATCTTGGGTTGAGTTTCCCTCTCTTACCAAAATATTATTACTCCTTTCGTTGGTGCCACCTTCAGGGGAATTAAGTCTCCTACTTGAAATTCTATATGTCTGCGACGTTTATCCGTATAGCTCTTCTGGCGACTGTGAGCTGTATCAAACCTCTGTGTGATAAGTCTCACATCCTCTGTGGTTCTCCTGTTAAAGTCTACTATTTCTAAATGCTTCTCCCCAGGTTCATACTAATGAATTGGGGACTTGCATTTTCTTTTGTATAGAGCTTCGAAAGGTGTCATTCCTATTGACATGTGATCGTGGTTTTTATAGAAAAACTCTATCAAAGGTAACTTTCTATCCCAGTTCCCTTTAAAATCCATGACACATGCTCTTAGCATATCTTCTAGGGTCTGGACGGTCCTCTCAGATTGGCCATATGTTTGTGGTGGAAAGTTGTACTAAACTTTAACTTAGACCCCATTGCGTCATGTACACTCGTGAAATGGCTGTCTCTCAATAGAATAACTGAGTTTGATCGACAAAAATGTGCAGATTTTATCAATCGGTCTCCGATTATCCATATCGCATCATTACTATCGGATATTCTAGGCATCCCTACCACGAAATTTGTCGTGATTTGATCACACTTCTATTCTAGACTATCGATCTTCTGCAGTTCTCCTGTTGGATGTTGTTGATTTATTTTAACTTCCTATTAATCAAGGCAATTTCAGCAGCATCCTTCTTCTGTTAGGGTAACTAGTGGTTTGGATGAGATAGTCTGTCCCCAAAATGGCTGATCACTCTTCTTAGTCTCGATTGTCATTTCAATCTTCAGCCGAATTAATCTTTAGGATTAGTCAATCAATTCCCTAGTATGAGTCGTGATTGATCTCGAAACTATTTTTAACTTAGTATAGACTTAGACCATACATTTCTATCCTTGATTCGGCTAAGACTCCAGTATCAGATTTATCTGATCTTGGTCCTTGGTTATCGTAATATCCTGTTGATACAACTGTCGTGAAAACTCTCTAATTCTGAGTGTGATGTACTACTTTCATATAATTTGGATTAAAATGTTTATCCTTGTGGTTTCTGGGGGTACTGCATAGTACAAACTGTAATACTACACATTGAATCATGGGATTATTCCATAATTTTATAATTCTACACTCATAATACCACTTAAATCTTAGAATATTCTTGGTTATTACTAATCGAGTGCTTACTTATTCGTTCGTCAATTTGTCCGAACCGTTAAGAATGTGATGACTTATCTGAAGTCAAACAGTTTACTTGAAACTTTCACTCTCATAGCCAATATTCTCAATCACTATCTGACATGGTGTACCATTAAGTCATTTCTTTCATGTTTCACGGTACTCTTAAACATTCTCATATATACTTATTAGGCTTTTCATACTATATCTTGTCATACTGAGATTTTACACGTCATTCTAATATGAACACGTGTACTGAGAGGTTTTAAACCTGTAGAATGCACGGCTTATTTATGGAAAAATTCATAAATAAGTAGACTTATTTATCTACTAATTCTCCTTGACATTACAATTCACGAAGCTTATATAAATTTGATCTTCAAAATTAGAATGAAGCCGAGGTTTTATAGTGCTTTTCATTATTCTTCACGTGAAGAGCATCCTCCATCGGTGTTTCTTCTCCGAGGATCTTACTAAGATTATTGACCTTACTTTCTATGAGGTCTCTTCCCTACTAATCCATGATCTCAACTTACTTGCTCTCTATACTTAATTCCTGCATTTCTTTATCTGGATCGTGATTCGACATAGGAAATGGCTCAAGAATCTGTCATCTTAACATTTTCTTAATGGGTTCCCATTACCCAAATTGTTATCATTAGTAATAGTAGTAACTATAGCTTACTCATATGCTTGTTCTGATACCTTGGGGAATCCATCTTTCCTCAATTAAGCTTTCTCTATTTTTCTTCGGGGTACTCCGCCTTCCTCTTGGAGTATGAGTGGGGAAAGATCAATCTTACTGTCAATACTTGTAGAAGTTCTATACTTTTGTTGTAATAGCTTTCCCCATTGATTATGGTCCATCATCACTTCTACTTTGTATGTCATAATCATTAAGCAGTTTCTCATCAAAACTGTGATGCCTCAATTTAACTATTCCCCATATATATGTATATTTATTTATACTTAAGTTGGAGCTTCATCTTTCTTCGAACAGATAGTTCACGTGACGCACTAACTCAGAGATACCTTGAATCCCCTATCACATGCAACAATTGTATGGTAATACTTTCTTATTCTAACTTATTGTAGAATCCGTGACCGAACATCGTATCATATCACGATTGTTTGGGCATTTTCCCTGTCTGGACCATATTTCATAGAGTAACGAGATCCTTCTAATTCTAAATTTTGTGCAACTAGTGTAAGACATACTTCTACAAGATAAGGTTGTGTTGTTTCCTGAGTCTGTAAATGACTACTTGAGGTTTACCGACCTTATATTTGTCTTAAAATCATCAGACTTAATAACTAGTTTCCTCAAATACTTAAGTCCTTAAGAAATACATGTATCAACCTCATCTGACATACTTATCTTCATGCTGGAGCTCTAACTATTTATGTTTCTATCACAAACCATTCATAACTCTCCTTCAATTTTTTTTTTGAAGGATAGTTATTGCTTATACAACTAGCTACATCATCTTTTCCTTTGGGGTTACCAATGTACCCTTTAACGATGTGATACTCCTCAATTGTTCTGTTTTTTAGGCTTTATGAGTCTTTCTAAGGGGTCTACCCTTTTCCTTTTTATCTAGTGTCGAGTTCAAACTACTCTCGAAAGTATGAACTCATTCAAGGAGATACCATCTACGTACTTTAGCATTCTTCCTTCTAATTTACTCTTTATATAATCGAGTTCTTAAGCTCATTTCATCTCGTGTTTACTTTCCTCAAAGAAAAATTATCTTAACTTATGACTCTAGAAAAATTCTAACAATTTCTCCTTAAAATAGGTATATTTTGAAGTATTACCTTTTGTTGGCATTTTTGTTCTTAAGTAGGATCATCCATCTTTCGATCCTTGTACCTTTCAGAGCATAGATCATAGTCTTAATGATTATACATCCATCCTTCATAACCTAATCCTCGACCTTTAAACTCAATAAGGTCATCCTCCCAGTGTAAAAATGATTACACCTAAAAATTCTTTCATTTTCTTTATATTCCTAGATTGATAATAGTGTTCCCCTATTTATCATTGGGCAGGGTATATATAAAACAAAATCCTCAAACCCTTGCTACGTTTGATACCCCATTATCTTACTTTTAACTTACTTATCATACTGACTAAACTATTAGTCCTTATTGTTCCTTTACTTATGCAAGAGATCTCCTCCTTTAAAAGGATTACATTTCATATCCTCCATTAAGAGTTTGACTTATAAATTCATAACTTCCGTCCTCAAAGTTTCAATTATAAGTCCTAATAAATCTGCCTTAGATTGGTATGACAACCAAATTTTCTTAATAGATAAACACTATCCTTAATTGGTTTGCTCCACTCTTGTTGTGATTTCCTTTTTACAACACCTCTTGATTGGCATGCAAATCATATTATTTCTATTTCCTTGCTTCATAATATCTAATAATGCTTCTCACTTCGATTCTAAGGTTTTTAGCTTTCTTAAGCTATAATCCCGTTTATCAAGAGATTTCACACACTCAAGTTAATCTCTTCGGGTAGAAACATAGATGAGCACCTTTATTACTTTATTCAGATCACATTCTCTATTCGTGGTCATCCTAGTATCGTGCCTACTTAGCACATATAATCCATGATTTTCTAATGGATAAGGTTATGACAGTGTATTGCCATACCCTAACTGCCTATTATCTTGTGTCATCACTTATTTTCTGTCAATCGATACTTTCACCGTAAAGGCAACTTTTACCTTTAACATCTTTACCTAATGCAATCTTAATTCTTTTAGTGGATTTTAAACAAATCCGTAACTGTATTCTTCAATCATAAATAGGGTAAGAATATCTCCCCTTGAGATCATTGTAGAGGGATTAGTTTGGTCAAAACTAACCTAGAACAACATCCTTCAATTTGTCCATGACCTTCGGTGTTCTTTTCTTATCACTTAAACTGCTACTTACATTTAAACTCATTGCATTAGTTCTTGTACCTATATCCAAATGAGATTCTCAACATCTCAAACCTCTTTTGCATTTGTCTTAACTTATAGCCTTTGTGCGTTATTTATCATCACATTAATACACATAGGTACTTTCTATGAGATTGCTAAACATTTTAAGGCTAGCACTCATCGTGTATCATATCTTAAGTGGGGCGCTTAACATCTACCATAAGCTGGTATTGCTTAACGTTGAAGCTCTATTTCCTATATCGTATCTTGATATACGTATATAGTCATCGAACGTGGCCCACATCTAGCTTGACGGGGTTACATCGTCCATCTACTTATTAACGTCGTCTTTATGCTACATAGTCATATCCTTTTCATGTATCCATGCTGAAAAGCTGCTGCTAGCAACACAGTCATGCGTGCTTCCTCAAAAGGAGTCTCGGTAGTTGTTTCTTTTCAAACTGCTACACGTGGCTCTAATACTTTGCTTGGCTTCAATACTTTGCTTGGTTTCATAGTCCAGCAATGATCATTAAGGGAGTCACCTCAAACGATCCCACTTCTTGAGATATCGTCTTGTCAGCCTAAGGGAATACAACACAGTAAAATGCTGGGGCAGTTCGACTTGAATGGTCCTTGATAGAACGATCTTAATCGTGCGAACATATTAACCTTTCATTGCTCGTTAAATAAGTGTTCGCCTCTTTAACTATTATAATCTAATTAGCATAAACATACTTTAACTTACTTGGACTATGGCGAAGTAGACGCGTGACGACGTGGAGTAGGATGGCAGGATACCGGCTCTGATACCAACTGTGACGACCCTCCTATGAGGCCGTCACCGTAACTTACGTCTTAACTTATACTTATTGGAATTTCTTAAACTTTGCGGAACTTTTTTTTTTTTAAAAAAAAAAAAAAAACATAAGAACGAATACTTTCATAATTTGTAACAATAATTTCAAATAAGTGAATTACTAAATTTCTTAAAGCTTTTTCTTAATTTTAGTTAAGATAAAACCTTTTAGAAATATCCTTTAAACGGAATAACATTTGAACTCTTGTTTAAAATACTCTTTAAAAGCTTTTCTAAAACTAGTCATTTCAATTGGCCATCTCATTTGACTTTAAAACCAATTTCGTGAGAAATCTTAAATTCAAGTGCTTCTTAAAGTCCTTTTAAAATCAATCATTTAAAGCGTCATGTTTAAAATTCGTTTATTTGTTGCATGAACTATTGCAACGTTCTAAAACTTAAATACTCAAAACTAGGGTTGTTAGCTACAACCTCGGTTTTCTTAACATACATATGTACTTATACTTTTTAAACATACATGCTTGAAACCTTTGAATCATATAGACATTTAAAATGCTGCAGCATTCTAGGTAAACAAAAGAAAAACAGCAGCCACTGTTTTCAGCCAAACGATGCCTTTAGAGGCTGAATTTCAGTTGTCACTAAAAACAATAATTTTAGATCGTACTGAGACGAAAAATTGTCACGAAGAATAGATTTTCAAAATCCAATTCTAAGATGCAGTAAAACGTAGATTTCAGAAACTGTACAGTTTTAACAAAACGAAACTAAAACAGTGTCGTTTTTAACAAAAGGTTATCAAAGAACCAGAGATGTGATTTTAGTAGAATAATATGGTTTTAGACCTCACTTTAATGAGGAATAACCATGAAGAAAGATTTCTAAAAAAAAAGGGGGTTTTCTACAACATAGTTTCACGTTGGTTTGTAAGTTAACCATAAAACGACTTGGGGAATAGTTTTCAAAAGTCGGTATTCGAAAAGAGATTTTTACAACGGGATTTTAGTGCTTGTAACTAAATGAGTGAGTTATCGTTTCATAAAAATTGAATGATAGTTCTTTTAAAAGCTTAATAGTTTTCGAGCAAAACATCCCGACGGGCACCCACGAGCCCAATACGATAGGTCCGTAGAATTTTGAAGGTTGATGTGGGTCCAACGCCCGCATTGATCTAAGAGACTCCATTTGAGTTTAAATTTTAACGGCCTACGAGTTAGAATGCCGTGAATAAGTTCTAGGCCGAATTGGGCCTTAATATCGTAGTAAGTCCAATGAGGAAAATTATGGAGAATAAGTTACTAGATTGGATAATTGATTTCCAACCAAGACATAAGTACGTTAAGGGCAATTAAGGAAAATAAGATTTTAAGGATTTAATAAATCTATCCTCATAGTAAATTATCCTTCAGTAAAGGAAAGGAATACATGCATTAAGTAAAAGGCTAGATTTCCTTCACAAGTTGCTAAATAGAATAGCAAACGACAATTAATCTGACACTCTTAATGGGTGTTCATTTTCAGAAGTAAGCAAGTAAGAGAATAGGCTGTTTGGCGAAAAGAGAATTCCAGCTCTGTAAATCAGGTAAGTAGGAATCTCGCCTATAGCATGAATAGATTTTAAAGAAAAATTTACACATGTTATATATATACATGTTCATGCTTTAAGTATTGTATGCAATGCCATGTCATATTGCATACACCTTAATAAGTCAAGAGGAACTTATAAGAATAATCTCAGTTGAGTGCCGTACCAGCCTCCGACCTAAGGGAGGTAATTCCAGCTCCACAAGGGAGAAAAGAAAAAAAAAAAGAATGTCCTCCGACCTAAGGGAGGCGTTCAAGTTATAATCACGGTGTCGCGGGGGACCTTGCAAACCCTCACGTCCCGATGATTGCGCGCAAGTGGTACGTGAGCACTCGGGCCCATCAGTAAGAAAGATAAGATAAGATAATAAGACTATGATAAAACATCATAATCAAGCATAATCAGCTCATGCATATTTATTCATGTGTACTTACAGTTATTTTGTGATATATAGTTCCTACTTGCTGAGCGAAAGCTCAATCAGATAAGTTCATGCTGTAGGTAAGAAACCTATCAGCAATTCTTGAAGGGCAATGGTGAGCGGCGGACGAATGGTGGAGATGGGAATGGGTACCGCTCACGCAGTTATTTTCTGCAGTAAGTTTCTTTTAAAACGCTG
Source organism: Morus indica (assembly GCA_029231665.1). Lineage (NCBI taxonomy): Eukaryota > Viridiplantae > Streptophyta > Magnoliopsida > Rosales > Moraceae > Morus > Morus indica. The sequence continues at coordinate 15,613,388 of JACAGA010000007.1, read as the reverse complement.
TAAGATTGTTGTAGCAATCTTTTAAAATGCCGTAGGTTGCTGCAGCAAATCTTTTTTTTTTTTCCAAAACTGTGTTTGGACATCCTGTCCGTTTTTTACGAAATGGCTTCAAACTTGGTTTTAGAGTTAAATTTAGATTTTGTTATAGTCACAGAAAATGTTCTAAACATCAAGGGCTATAAGGTCAAACTTTGAAACATCGTAAAATCTCACTCTAGAGTCCTTATTTTCACGTTCATAGTAACCGGAAATTTTTCCTCTAACCGGAAGTAAGCAAGCTTAAATCAAGCATAAACATACCACATCAAACTAACCTCAAAACATACAAAACCAACATAAAACTAACATAAAACTCACACACTCTTATTACAACCCATGGCCTTAAGGAATCACAAATTACATTCATAATCCCAAGCTTAAGATTTGCTAGAAAAATAATGGAGAAGAGTTCAAGAAATTACCCTTGAAGAACTCTCTCTTGAAAACTTTTGAAATCCTTCTCTTCTCCTCCAACTTAAGCTAAGATTTGTGTGAAATGTATGGAAACTTTTGAGTGTATTTTGGCAAAGGAGAGGCCCGGTTCTTTAGTGAGAGAAAGAGGAAAAGTTAGCAAAAATGAGGCTTAGGTTGAGGTGGTTCTATTTATAGGCAAGTAGGTGATTATTTCAACTCTTTTAATGACCTCATTTAATTAACTAAAGTCATGTTAACCTCCCCTTTAGTCATGGCCGGATTGGAGTCTCAAGAGAGAAGTGAGGTAAGCCACTTCTATAAATAGTTGATTTGACTACATCTCATCATGAAGGCTTCTAGCACACTCAACCAATCACAATTTTTTTTTTTTTGGCCTAAACCTCTTCACATGGCCGGTTCTATGGAAGGAGAAAAGAAGAAACAATTTTGCCATTAATTCCCTTCAACCACTATCTATCCCATCACCTTACCATGTCATTCACTTACACACTCCATCAATTAAATTTTGGCTCTACATTTGCTATGCTTGGCCGGCCATGTGGGGAAGGAGAGAGAGGAAAATCTCACCTACCCCTTGTACTCTTGTCCACTTAAATTTTCCTTGAATCAGATAAAAATTATACTGATTGTAAGGAAATACCTAGCCGACAGGAAATTCTAGTTTCTGACAATTCCTTTTCTACCGCTCATTTACAGTTCAATATTAATTCCTGACTACTTTGACATCACATTAAATTCTTACTCGCGTAATATCTTGAACTGTTTTAAGTCTTGAAATTAATTCTAGACTGAACAATTTCTACATTTAACTTTTCTGCATTATATCCCGGGAATGACATTGTTTCTGATGGTGTCAAATCCCGAGCTCACATCTTTCCCTTCTGTTATGGGTATTTATCTTGTGACTTTAATCTAGCTGTCTGGCAATTAAGGATTTTCTCTTCTTTAAAAATGCCAGTGCGTATTTTTTCTTTACGCTGCTAACGTCATGCTGTGTTTGGAGATTCTTGAAATTAAGATTCTCAAATTATACTTGTACTGAAAATTTATTCCGCCTTAAAGTATGGCAATAATTTATCGATCGAATTTACTTGATCGAAAACATAAACTTAACATGAAATCTGTTACAAAATTTAGGAATACAGATATTGATTCCATAAATCCTTCAGTCACATAATATTTTCTAGGAAAATCCTTGGCTTAAATAAATAAATTGTATTATTTAAACTCTGAGATTTTCTCAGTCATTACAGTTATCATATATATATATATATATATTTCAAAACATGACGAAACATCCCAAGAAGTTTGACAACATAACCGAGTACATCTAAATAGGTCTGAAAACGTAACCAAACATTTGAATATTTAAGTGCATAAAACATAAAATAAATATAGGAAAATGTCTTCTTTGAGGTTGAATGCCCAACTACGCTCCAAAATTTTCCAGTTGCTTTAACCAATTCATGAAAAAAGAAACATTTTATTAATGAAGTGAAATTTGTAGCATTGGCATGCCACAATTTATTTTAAGATATAAATGTAGAAATCTTCATTGTTATACTGCTATATTGAGTAAAAAATCAGTGCATAAAAAAGAAATTTTAGAAAAGTCATCCCAAAAAAGAAACCAAACTTAGAATCTTGTTTTATTGTTAGTTATTTAGTTATTTTGAATCTTCAGAAACATGACATAGTTAACAAAAACAATCACACGAAAAGAAGCTCAATAGAGGAAAAGGAACATAAAAAAAAAAAAAAAAAAAAAAAAAAAAAAAAAAAAAACAATTTATGGTCAGAAATGAGACAAAAAAAACTAAAAATTCAAAAATAAAGGACGGATAAGAGCTTACCGGAAGGTGGTGCAGCCGGAGACGAGAGAATAGATTCCAATCTACGAGAAGAGGTGGAGGAGCGTGTAAGAGGCTAGGGAGAAAATTCTCTTTGAGTGAGCGGCTAAGGTTAGGACTTAAGTGAGTGAGAATCAGATATCGTGTCTTATATATTTTCAGACTTAATTTTTTAATCTTATGTTATATTTTATTTATATATATGATTTATAAACATATAAATTATGTTGTATCGTATTAATTTAATAACGGTCTGTATAATTAAACGTGTTAAATAAATTAACACAAATTTAACTCATTTATTTTTATATTATTCATATTTAATTAATATTATACGATCTAAATTTATTTATCATGTGTTGTTTTTATATCTTTCATCGTACTATGCTCTAAATTGTCGGTTCTATTTAAGAGAGAGGTATTGAAAAAGAAAAGAAGGAGAAGGCACAAAATGACAAAATAAGTTGACCAAAAAGGATTGTGAGCATAGGGTCTAAAGGAACCGGCTTTTGTATTGTATATATAATAGTTGAAAGGCACGTGCTTATTTTTATTTGCATGTGCGTGTTTAATTTCTTACATTCTTTTAAATATGTGAATGGATTTCTTTTGAGGTTATTTATTTATTGTTAATTTATTCAAGTTTAAGATATTGTAAAAAGTGTATTTAAGTAGAATAGATTTAAAGAAAAAATTAGTTAGACAAAATTAAGCAGTGGATTATTTAGGAGATACATGAGAAAATAGTATTTGATAGGATAGAGAAAAGAGATCTTTATGGAGGGTCATATTTGAGAAAAATTATGTTAGCAAGGCAATTAGGAAGCAAGGATATACTGAAAAAAAAAAAAAATTATTGTAGTAGACATAAAAGGGGAAAAAAGAAAAAACATAACAAAAAGGGACTAAAAAAATAAAACAAGAAAAAACACTAAAAAAAAGGAAGGACTAAAAGAAAAATTAAACAAGAAAGGACTAGAAGACAAAAAAAAAAATATTAAAAAAAGAAAGTGGAAGTGTGTTTTGATAAGGACTAAAATCATAGTAAAAAGAAAAAGAAAAAAAGCCATTTTCGTCGAAAGTAGAAATGTTCATTTCTAAACGAAAAACAGGGAAGGACTAAAAGAGTGTCCAAAAAAAAAAAAAAAAGGAAAAAAAGTAACACAAAAAAAAAAAAGAAAAGAGATAGAAAGACTAAAAGAAGGGGGTTAAATATAAAAAAGAAAAAGAAAAAAGAAAAAGGAGGGACTTCAAGAGAAAAAAAAAACAAAAAGACTAAAAAATAAAAGCAAGCAAAACAGGACAAAAAAAAAACTTGAAAAAAAAAAAAAACCCCTGTGTGTAAATACATATTAAAAAAAAAAAAAAATCTTGCGTGTTTACCAAAAGATCACTTTTGAACTTCTTATTGTGTAAATACCCAAAATATTTGTTTTGTTTATAAAAATTTGACTCAAAATACTCCTTAAAGTAATTTAGGGTCCGTTTTGTTCATGGATTTAAATCACGTGATTTGAATCATTTTCGATTTACGTGTATTTTTTATAAAAGAAAATATTGTAACAATTATGAATCATGATTCGAATCAGGGATTCGAATCTAGGAACCAAACATCCCCTTAATTTTTCAAAATGTCAATATTACCCATCCCAATTTATATTAAATGGTGATATGTTAACTAAAAAATTAAATAAAAATTATAAAATGGTTCAAATAAACATTCCAAACGAACAGATACTTCAATTCACTTCAAAAAAAAAAAAATACTTCAGTTATTTGGAGAGTTTTTCATTTTTAAGATTGATTTAATTAATATGTTGATGTTGCTAATATTTTAAATTGTATTTGATAAAGATTCGAAAGGGGAATTAATCTTGATATTTTTAATGGTTTAATTGATTTAAGGGTATAAGCCCTTTACAGAATCGACCTTGTTCTAGAAGTTCTGTCACTTCTCCGGTCAGTTCTTCCACACATTTCCCCAACCGCACACGCGTGGACAATCGCTTCTCTTGCTTCACAGCTTGTTCCATTAACTGGTCTTCATCTTTTCTCCTCTTCACGCGTTCCAGCCAGTTTTCCACTTCCCTTTTTCGTCTCTTTAAAGCAGTGATTCTGCATATTCCAATTCACTAATTACATCATCTTCTCTGCAGCTCAGATCTTCCAATTTTCTTTTCAGCTTTTGCATCTTCTCATTCAGATTCCGGTAATTGCCTATGTATTCTCCAACTTCAAACAATTTTGTCAGGTATTCCATATGTTCCTATTCAAGAATGAATTTCATTTCAGTTTCAGCAATGAAAATGAAACCAATCTGTAAATACTTTGTACGAAGTGTGATGATTCGAATTTTCCTATTGATCACTACAAGATTATAGAACTTTGGCAACATCCTATTTAGCAAAAAGTTCTTCAGTTACTTCAAACATATTAAAATTATGTAAAAGAAAATTTCTGGAGATGAATTCTCTAGTTACATTAGAATTAAGCAAATGCCATTCAGTGATAAACTTGGTCAATACCTCTCAGATGCCGAAAATGGGAGAACCTTTTCTTCATGATTAATTAAAGCCTAACGCATGAAATAAGTTAAGGGTTCTACATCAACGTAAGATGTTGGAAATCTCGAAGGAGATTATGATATTAGTTCGCTTTTATATGTGGTTTTCATTTGATTAGAGATTTATGTTTTTAGGGTAGTTTCCCACCATCAACTTTCCTTATGTTATTTTGGTTTAGTTTCTCATTTTGTTATTTGGTTTGCCTATAAATTTAGTACATTGTAATTT
>JACAGA010000007.1:15422841-15607772 GCA_029231665.1 Morus indica | reverse complement strand
TGTTGACGGTGTTTTTCCGACAACTCGTGATATCCTCCCAGAATCACTCACCGTTACGTTGATCACCGGATTATGAAATGAGCATGAAATAATACAGAAGAAACAACGAATTTATAGTGGTTCGGCAATAATATGGTGCCTAATCCACTTGTGCATGCACTATATCTTTGAGTTGAGTACAAGTATTCTATCTGCAATACAAATGGTTTCTAACCCCTTTTCTGGGTTCTTTTCGTTCTATTTATAGGGTCTCTCATACGGTTGCACATTCCCGGTTCCCAAGAGAGAAGCCATCTCCCGTCCTCGGTCTTCGTGAGGGTAGGTGAGTTCTTATGATGGCTTATCCCTGGAAATTCGGCGGATCTCCCCAGGCTGACACCTGATTTCCTAACTCCAAAAGTAGCCGTCGGATCAGTACTTCCCTCCTCTGGTTGACATGACCTCTGGCAGCCGACACTGATTCCTCGACGTCGCTTCGTGTGCCTGTAGAGACCTTACCCGGCGCCCCTCCTTCTGTGGCCTCTCTCGACGCAGAGGGCACATCCGCTACGCTTTACCTCATTGCCAACAGTCGATCCTCCGCGGGAGTTCCTCGACGTCGGTCAAGAGGATAAGTGGTCGAGGTATCGACCATGGCGTAACAATTACCCCCTAGGTTGGAGTGTCACAGCGTGACTTTCCAGCCTAAACGACGTCGAGGATGCCGCGTGGAGAGGAGCCTGTTTGGTGGTTGACAGCTATTTGCGAGTACTGTGATCATTGCGGTTGTTTCCTCGGGCAGTGGAGCAGTCTCGTCGACTGTACCAACCGTCACGTCCCCGCTTCAGGAATCGCCACGTGGATGGGGAAATGAATCCTTGCCGTCAGATGACGTCTCTTCCCGTAGCTCTCTCCCCAGACATTAGATCATGTCTTCTCGGATTCATCGTTGGATGAGGCCGATTCAAATTCAACGGTCGAGATCGAGAGGCCTTTGACTTCCTCGAGGGCTCTCTGCCTCCTTCGCTTACGGGTATAAATACCCCCGTCTTGGCATTCTCTGCTCATCAATCGCTCACCAAAACCGTCACTCTGCCGGATTTTCTCCCGAGCTTCCTCCGTGCTAACGTCGTTCACCACTCTCAGACCCAAGCGTCCATCAACTCCGGTAAGTCCACTCCTTCCGTTTTTCATTTCTTCCATTTCTCCCTTGAGTCCGGTCACCGTGCCTACGGCCGCTGTGCCAAATGCGCCGCGGGGAAGGGCAGGAAACGCCCTTCCCTCGGCGTGCCGGCTTCATGCTGACGGTGTGGCTGGCGCGGTCTGGCCTTTCGGGCGCCGTCGAAGCCACCTGACTTGGTTCTGGACCTTCGTGGCTTGCAGCATTGTCTGTCCTCCGACCTGTCTCGCGCAGAGCCTCTCGACCATTAGGAGTTGATTTCCTCTTGTCTTTTTCCTTCAGGAAATGCCGCCGAAGCAGATTAGAGGTCAAGGGGCTACCGAGGCTAGGGTCAGAGACGATCCTGAGGATGTGGCCACCTCGAGCATGTCTTTGGGCGAGAGTGGGGATTCCCTGCTCCTCCAAGTTGAGGAGTACACTAACGCCTCGACGTCGTCGTCATCCCAGAGCAACGCACTCGTCCTTCTCGACGACGAGGGTGTTGCCCCGGCAGTTGGCCCCCAAGAGCGTCTAGGATACGGCGCTGCGCCCACGGATACTCTTTCGGGGCTAGTCACATACCTTGACCCCTCGAAGATCCGCCCCCATGCCGCTAGGAAGGTGTTTATTGACACCGAGATAGATGCAAACCACTTCTATCTCATCCTCCCGACTCCTCACGATAGGGCTCACAGCCCTCCTCGCGGTCATATGACCGTGTATCCTCGGGCATTGACCTTCGGGCTCACCTTGCCCTTCCATCCTTTCGTGAAGGCCTATGCAGCCTTCACAGAATTTCTCCCGCACAGTTGTCACCTAATTGCTGGGTGACAATTAACTCCATGATTATACTCTGGAGGAAATTTTTGAGCCTCGACCTCAGCGTCGAGGAATTTTTGTATTGCTCCTCCCTTCGGGCTTCTCCGAGGCAGAAGGGATTTTTCTACGTCTCCTCCCACGCACAGTCCAAACCTCCGGTCTCACCCGTGGTCATTGGGAAGACTTCCAGCGCTCACGGGTGGAAACCGCAATTTTTCTTCGTTGGGGGGGACTTCAACTCGCACCCCCTCGACGCCGGGCGTCCGGTGGGGACGCAAACAGTATTCAACAAATACTGTGGGTTTTCCTTTCCCTCTTTTTCTTTTTAAATCTCGGCATGGCCGTCGATCTATCTATCTGACTGTTTTGCGCTTGCAGTTGAAGTCGTCGACCGTCCAACGCTTTCGGCGTCGTCGCTCGCTCGCGTCGAGAAGATCCTGTCACTCTCACCCGACCGCAGGCGCGCCTCGGTTCTCAACACCAAGGCTAACCAACGCCTATACGGTCTCCTGGTCAAGCTTCCTCCCCCGCGAGTGTCCATCGTCCCTCCGGCAGATCTCCTTAGCGGTGAGTCGCATTCTTCCTTCTTTCCTTTTTATTGGCGGACATGGTCGACGTGCATCTGGGTTAACTTGGTTTTCTGAACAGCCGTGCCTCCCGGGATGAAGTTCAGTCTCCCCACCAAGCGGAAGGACAAGGCGCCAGCTTCGACGAGCACCGCGTCGAAGAAAAGAGTGGTCGAGGCCGCTCCGCCCGCCGACGTCGCTGCAACCCCGAGGGGGGGTTCTCAGGATTGAGCCCTCCTCCAAGAGGCAGAAGGTGGGCGAACAACAGGCCCCACCCGCAGCCGAGGGTTCCTCCGGCCAAAGTCAGAGTCGGGAGAAGAGCAGAGCCGCCGCCGTTGCAGCCGCCATGGCGGTGTCCAAGTTCTCCTTCCTGCCGGGGTCGAGGGTCGGCGATCCCGAGCACCCCGTTCACGACGTGGACGACGTCGACTTTACCCATGGTCTGCGCCTGCCCCCGCGCTTCAGCCTTCCTCTCCAGGCCATATATTCCTTCTTCAAGGAGGACCACTGGGAAGCCTACGCCGAGGAGAGTATCATTGATCGGCAGCGCTTGACTGTGAAGTGCCAGATCTCGGTAAGGCTCGACTCCACGCCATCACTTTTGTTTGATCATCTCTGTACGGAGTTCTCCCCTGACCGTGCTTGACTCTTTTTTTTTTTTGTTGAATTCAGGCCCTTGAGCTCGCCCTCCAGAACTATGTGGATCTGGAGATCCACTTCAAGGGGGAGAGGGCGTCCGCGGCCGCCGAGCGGGAGATAATGGCCCTTCGCTCTATCCGGGATGAGCTCTCGACCGACTTGGAGGTCGAGAAGGCGAAGCGGAAGACCCTCGAGGACAGCGTCGAGGAAGTGAAGACTCGCAGCTTTGAGGCGGGCTTCAGCGAAGGGAGCTCCAAAGGGGTCCAGGCCTACCTCTCGTCACCGGAATATCAATAGCGGCAGAGGGATGTGGCCGCCAAGGCCGTCGCGGACTTCTTGGCCTCCGGGGACTTCAGCCGCATAGCCGACGCCCGAGTGGAGGCCTTCAAGGTGTCTGAGGAATTCAAGGGGCTGGTCGCGGACGAGGTCGAGAGATACAAATCCTCGGCGGAATTCGAAGAGCTCCAGCTCACCCTGATGCAGTCTGCTGGGGATCAAATCTTCGACCGCTTCCGCAAGAATCGCCCGGACATCGACTTGTCGTTCTTGGATGAGTCAGACAGCGAAGAGGTCGAGGTGGTCGAGCCGGTGCCAGGGGCCGAGGACGCTGGGGGGGCAAACACAGGTACCGACCAGGCCGCAGGGGTCGACCAGGCCGCAGGGGGCGACGACGAGCTTTGAGCTAGCGATGCCGTAGATCTGCTGTTTTTTTTTTTGTTGTTGTGTTGTTTTTTTTTTGGCCCACAAGGCCCAGACAATATTTATTCTATGTTTTGTAACGGCCATAAGGTCGAGACTAAATTTTATATATATATATATATATTTTTATGCTTTCCCGCAATATTCATGCTATGATGTTTATTGCTTGCGTACCTTTCTGGCTTTTGTTAGGAAATATTTATTTTTACAAGTGTGCTGTGTGCGCAGAGCGCATGCTCGACTGCCCTAGTACCCCCTCGCTAGAGTTGAGTTCCTGAGGTTGACTCTGGCGTATGACCGATGTCGATAGTAGATTAAGTAGAACGTAGTTAGAGTACGGTTGAGCCAGGGCCCTGCCATCTCTGCGAACTCGTGGGGGCTCGTAACGCCCTCGTGTTTTCGCTGCGTCGACATATCGGCGCATTTCGGTCGACGTATCGACAATTTTTGGTAGATTATCAAACTCGGAGTGTAGAGAATCAGTCGACTTGTCGACATACATTTATTTCAATATGAGTTACTAAAGTGGCTCTTTAGCCTGTCAATAAGAAAATAAAAAATAATACAAGTATGGGGCTCTGATCTACCGTATCGACGTCCCTTGTAATCACTGGTAGTAGACCTTTAGCTGGTCTGCGTTCCAGGTGTGCTTGATGTCTTGTCCGTCAAGCTCTGTCAGCCGGTATGAACCGTTGGCCACAACCTCTCGTATTCGGTAGGGCCCCTCCAAAGTGGGACCCAAAACTCCGGAGTTCTTGGGCTTTGTGTTGGGGGTTACGACACGTAGAACTAGGTCCCCGACTCCGAAGCGCTTCGGCCTGACCCTCTTGTTGTAGTACCTGGCCGCCCTTGCCTGGTACGCGGCGAGCCTTAGCTGTGCGTCCGTGCGCCGTTCTTCCAAGAAGTCGAGCTCTAAGGTCATCAGCTCGGCGTTCCTATCCTCCTCATACCGGGTTACCCGGTCGGTCGGAATTGACACCTCTACTGGCAGGACTGCTTCGAACCCGTAGGCCATGGAGAAGGGGGTTTCCCCTGTGGTAGATCTGCTGGTTGTTCGGTAGGCCCATAGTACCTTTGGCAACTCGTCGGCCCATTTCCCTTTGTAGGCGTCGAGGCGTCTTTTGAGGGTGACCTTGATGATCTTGTTGACAGCCTCGACCTGCCCGTTAGACTGGGGGTAGACGACCGACGAGAAATTCTTGTGGATCCCGAGAAGCTCGCAAAACTGATTAGTGTTGTCGTTATTGAACTGCTTCCCGTTATCGGACACAAGAGAGTGCGGGACCCCGAATCGACACACGATGTTGTTCCATATGAAATTCGTGCACTTCGCCTCCGAGATGGCCGTTAATGGCTCGGCCTCGACCCACTTCGTGAAGTAGTCGACGGCGATGATTGCAAACTTGTACCCCCCTGGGGTTTTGTGCAATGGGCCAATGAGGTCGATCCCCCACTTGGCGAAATGCTAGGGGGATATTATGGACGTAAGGTCCTCCGAGTGCAGTCGAGGGGTGGGGGCATACCTCTGGCAGCTTTCACATCTTTTCGCATATTCTGCTGCATCCTTCCTAAGGTTGGGCCAGTTGTATCCTTGCCGCAATATTTTATAGGCTAAGGACTGTCCTCCCGCGTGGTTCCCGCAGACCCCATCATGCACCTCTGAGAGGACCCTCTTTGCCTCCTCTGTGCCGAGGCATCTGAGCAAAGGCGTCGAGTACCCCCTACGGTAAAGGAGGTTGTCGTGCATTGTGTATCTTGCTGCTTGGTACTTAATCTTTTTGGCTTGCTATTTTTCTTCTGGCAGCTCGCCGTCGACCATGTACCTGATGATTGGATCCATCCAGCCGGGTTGGAGTTGCATCGGTGTGACCTCAGGTCGCTTCTCTATGGATGAGACCTTTAACACCTCTAGAGGTACTAGGTTCAAAAGATCGGCGTCTCTTGACGTCGCCAGTCTGGCAAGCGCGTCGGCGTTGCTATTTTCCGCTCTAGGAACCTACTGTATCTCAAATGCAGTGAATTTTTCCAGAGCTTCCTTAACTTTCCTCAGATACGCCGCCATCTTCTCATCCCTGGTCTGGTACTGGCCTTTTACTTGATTCACAATGAGTTGGGAATAACTGAAGATGTCGAGGCTTTCCGCCTTCAGGTGATCCGCCAATCGGAGTCCAGCGAGTAAGGCCTCGTGCTCTGCTTCGCTGTTGGATGCCGGGAATTCAAACCTGATGGCCGCGGTGATCTTGTGTCCTTCCGGAGTGTGCAACACTAGTCCCGCACCACTGCCATTATCGTTCGAGCTACCATCGACGTAGAGCTTCCATCGTGGGGGTTGGACCGCTTCCTCGGCGTCGGTCGGTAAGCCTGTGAATTCTACGACGAAGTCGGCCAAGGCTTGATCCTTGATCGCGGTCCGCGGTTTGTAGTCAATGTCAAACTGGCTGAGCTCTATTGACCACTTGAGGAGCCGTCCAGAGGCGTCGGGCTTCTGTAGCACCTGCCTGAGGGGGTGATTGGTCAAGACCTGGATACTGTGGGCCTGGAAGTAGTGCCGTAACTTCCTTGCTGTCATGACTAGCGCGAGGGCGAGCTTTTCCATCTGGGGATACCTCGTCTCTGCGTCGAGGAGGCGCTTGCTGGCGTAATACACCGGCAATTGCACCTTCTTCTCTTCGTGGATTAACACCGAACTAACGACGTGTTCCGAGACCGCCAGGTAAAGGCTCAGCACTTCCCCGGTCACTGGTTTGGACAGCATTGGAGGCCTACCAAGGTGTTCCTTCAGCTGATGGAACGCCCGTTCGCACTCTTCCATCCATAGAAACAGCTTGCTTCCCCTCAGAGTATTGAAGAATGGGACGCACTTGTCCGTTGATTTGGAGATAAACCTACTCAGCGCGGCCACACAGCCCGTCAACTTCTGGACCTCCTTGGGGTTCCTTGGCGATGCCATGTCGAGGAGGGCCTGAATCTTTTGCGGATTGGCCTCGATCCTTCGGCTGCCCACCATGAAGCCCAAGAACTTTCCTGAAGCGACGCCGAAGGCACACTTCCGAGGGTTCAGCTTCATCCTGTATGTCCTGAGCACACCGAACATTCTCCTTAGGTCTTCCTCATGGTCTTCAGTTCTCTTGCTCTTCACCAGCATGTCATCGACGTATACCTCCATTGACCTCCCAATTAACCCCGCAAACATTTTGTTGACGAGGTGTTGGTATGTCACTCCAACATTCTTGAGGCCAAAGGGCATCACCCTGTAACAGTAGAGCCCTCTGTCTGTGATGAATGATGTATGCTCTTCGTCGCGGTCGAGCATAGGTATTTGGTTGTACCCAGAGTAGGCATCCATGAAGCTCAAGAGCTCGTGCCCTGCTGTGGCGTCGACCAGCTGGTCAATCCTGGGCAACGGAAAGCTGTCCTTGGGACATGCTTTGTTCAGGTCGCTGAAGTCGATGCACGTCCGCCACTCCCCATTCGGCTTCTTCACCAGGACTGGGTTTGACACCCACTCAAGGTATAGGACTTCCCGGATAAAGTTATTGCGTGTGAGCTTGTCCACTTCCTTCCGCAGGGCCTCGGACTTTTCAGCATTCATCGGCCGGCGTTTTTGTCTCTTCGGTGGGAACTTGTCGTCGATGTTCAGCCGGTGACACATGACGTCGGGACTTATCCCCTCCATGTCCTCGTGGGTCCAGGCGAACACGTTGAGGTTTCCCTTCAAAAATTCGACCAGCTTCCCCCGGTCCTGGGATTCCAGCTCTGAGCCAACTCTCAGCGTTCTAGTTGGGTCCCTTTTGTCAACGAGAACCTCAACCAGCTCCTCAACCGGTCCCGCCTCGGACTCTTCTCCGAGGAATCTTGGATCTAGGTCGAGGCCTTCCGTCCTGGTCTCGACCATACGCAACTCTCTGCGTACCTGCGTCGGCTCGGCGTAGTGGCAGATCGTTTCCGAGTAAGTAAGCCTCGACTCATACTGGTTCCCCTTGGCTTTGTCGATCCCGCTCGGTGTAGGAAACTTCATCGTCTGGTGGTAAATAGACGTCATCGCCCGTAAGGCTCTTAGGGTCGGGCGTCCTATGACCGCGTTGTATTGGTCGCCTCCCTTCACCACCAGGAATTTCGACATTACGGTTGAGGTGTGCGGTCGGTCCCCGATGGTCATGGGTAGCTCAATGGCTTCCTCCGGGATGACGCTGTCTCCAGTAAATCCGTACAGTGGTTGGGGACTGTTCTGGAGCCTTGAGCGGGGAATTCCCATCCTGTCGAGGCAATCCGCGTACAGAATGTCCACGGAGCTGCCATTATCGACCAGGATGCGGCACACCGTGTGGTTGCTGATCATGGCCTCGACCACCAAGGCGTCACTCTGGGGGAAGTGTACACCTCTGGCGTCGACCTCGGAGAAAGTGATCTCGGGGTCCTCGTAACGAGCGACCTTGGATTCACGCTCTGAGATGTGCATGAGCCTCTGGTTAAATTTCTCCTTGGCCTCTCAGGCGTATTCCTTCTGTGCACGCCGGGAGGTGCCGCCGAGGTACAGTCCCCCAAATACCGTCCTTATGACGCCAACTGGTTCAGGAGGGTTGTCGCGGTTATCCCGCCTATTCTCGTCCCGTCGGTCGTCATTGCGCCTATTATTGTTTCGGTGGTCGGTTCGATATTCGCTGAGCCTCCCTTCCCGGATGAGCCTTTCGACCTCGTCCCTCAGGTCGTAGCACTCGGCCGTGGTGTGACCAGCCTCGCCGTGGAAGCGGCAATATCTGTTCGGATTTCTCCGCGCTCGGTCGCCCCTCATGGGTGGAGGTCGACGTAATACCTGGAGGTGGCTGATCTCGTGGTAGACGTCCTCGATCCCCATTGTCAGGGGGGTATAGGTGTCATACCGTTGCGGCTTAGGCCGCTTTGTTTCCCCCTGGCTCGTCGAGGCATTGCCGCTTCTATTATTCAGAGCCGGGTTGTGCTTGGCCTCAGCTTGCACCTGGGGAGGACCCCGGCGCCTCTTGCCGTTGTTCTGATTGTTGGCTTGGCCGGCCTCCTCCTTGACAGGGGTCACCGCCTTGCTCTTAAGGGCCCTCTTGGCCTCCTCGGCGTTGATGAACCCCTGTGCCCTTGTCAGAAACTCTTGATAAGTATTGGGGTGGCCTTCGGTCCAGGTCGGTGCTGTAGGGGATGTCCTTTTTCATGCTGGACAGCGCTCCCATCAGAGCCACTTCATCAGAAATTCCCTCGGTGGCTGCGACCTGCTCTCCGAAGCGAGCTATCCAGTCCTTCAGGGACTCATTGGGCCCCTGGTATACTCTAGACAGGTTCTGCTTCGGTGGGATGTACTTCTTGACACCTATGAACTGGGTCAGGAAGGCGTTCTTCAGGTCATCCCAGCTGGTGATGGAGTTCAGTTTGAGTGACCTAAACCATCTCCTCGCAGAATCAGAGAGGTGATTTCTGAACGCCCGGCACATCACCTCCTCGGGGTATCCATGCAGGACCATGTGCCCTGTGTATACCTCGAGGTGGTCGTCCGGATCGCTCATTCCATCATATAGCGGGATGGGGGGCGACTTGTACTTGTCTGGGAGCGGAACTCAGATGATATTTTCTGTGAACGGGTGGTCGTGGGACGTGTACATCTTTGCATCGACATTTACTGCCTCGGCCACCTTCCCCACAACCTGCTCAAAGTTGTTCAGTCGGCTCCCCATCTGCTTTTCTAGCCTAGCCATCTTCTCGGCCAAGGCCTTATTTTTCGCTGCAAGCTCGTCCTCTCTTGCCAGCTGCACAGCCTTCCCGTGACGGGCGTCGAGCCTGGCCCTTAGGTCTCCACCGTGCACCGACGTGCAATCCACTGGGACGGGGTTCCTCCTATGGGCCTCTTGTGGCGGTCGAGGGGGCGCACCTATGTTATCCACAAGAAGCGCTGCAGCCCTCTCCCGCGCTCTCCTTCGTGCCGTGCGTTGCCTACTCCCCACAGACCTGTTCGACTTGGCGGGTCGAGGGTCACCTGCTCGACTATCACCGATTTCCTTGGTGTCACCGTGTTGGTCACCAATCCCTTGGTTCCCATCGACGGCGTTCACCGGGATCGTCGGCGCGTCTTCGAGCGGCGGCATTGAGTTCCGCCCTTGGTCTCATTCGGCGAGGGCTGCAGCCATTCTTTCCACGGCTGCGGCCAGTGTTTCCACTTGTTTCTAGAGCTGGCCAATACGGTCTGGGGGGGTCGCTGCGGCCGTCGGGAGCGGAATCGCAGAAGTTTCGGCAGCGGTGGACTCCTGAGCTGCCTGGGCTGATGGGTTGGTCGTCTGTAGGTGGTTTCTAGGAGGCATAATGAGGATTTTCGGTTCAAAGTTGACTTCCAAGCTGGATTAGATTAATGGGCTTAAGGCCCTCCTTCTAGCGCCAGTTGTTGACGGTGTTTTTCCGACAACTCGTAATATCCTCCTAGAATCACTCACCGTTACGTTGATCACCGGATTATGAAATGAGCATGAAATAATACAGGAGAAACAACGAATTTATAGTGGTTCGGCAATAATATGGTGCCTAATCCACTTGTGCATGCACTATATCTTTGAGTTGAGTACAAGTATTCTATCTGCAATACAAATGGTTTCTAACCCCTTTTCTGGGTTCTTTTCGTTCCATTTATAGAGTCTCTCACGCGGTTGCACATTCCCGGTTCCCAAGAGAGAAGCCATCTCCCGTCCTCGGTCTTCGTGAGGGTAGGTGAGTTCTCATGATGGCTTATCCCTGGAAATTCGGCGGATCTCCCCAGGCTGACACCTGATTTCCTGACTCCAAAAGTAGCCGTCGGATAAGTACTTCCCTCCTCTGGTTGACATGATCTCTGGCAGCCGACACTGATTCCTCGACGTCGCTTCGTGTGCCTGTAGAGACCTTACCCGGCGCCCCTCCTTCTGTGGCCTCTCTCGACGCATAGGGCACATCTGCTATGCTTTCCCTCATTGCCAACAGTCGATTCTCCGCGGGAGTTCCTCGACGTCAGTCAAGAGGATAAGTGGTCGAGGTATCGACCATGGCGTAACAGAATGTTAAGTATAAACACAACATGTCACCGAAGGGATATGCCAACTTGGAGAAAGAGATGGTAATTATATTTTTGATAAGCAATATCTATTTTAATTTAAATAATATTTTAAGTAAACACTAATTATTATCTTTTGTTGTAGCAAAAAGAAAGTCGATCATCTGCATAAATCAATCGAGCTCAATTGCGGAAACGTGCTCGACAAAACAAAAAGGGAGAATATAGGGACGATTCTATTATATCGGTAGTTGAAAAGATTGTTAGTTTTAAAAATTTTAGGCGCGTTTAAAATTTATTTTAAAATAATTTTATTTTATGTATAAAAATAGAAATGAAAACATTTTTAATCTCAAATAGGAATTTTTTTTAAAAATACGTTTGATAGTTTTATTCAGAGATTGTTTCAAATATAAAAAAAACTCAAATTCCGTTTAGTTTTATATTTTTAAAACCATGTAATAGTATTTTAAATAATATATTAATGATTAATAAACTCTCTAATTAATACACTAATAATTAATATAATATATACATATTTGCTATATGTAAATATTTTATACTTATTATTTATCAATTGTCTTAACATACATAATAGTAAACAATTAAGATACTAATTACTGTATACACATATTATTAGATAATTTATAGGTAGACTAACAGAAGCACTGCCTCCGCCTCTGCTATATACTGATATTGGCAGCCACCAACTTTGGGCAGCCACTAACTTTGAACCTTTTTTTTTTTTTTTTTTTTTTTCTAATCAAGTAAACACTGATAAACACTGATACTGTGAAGCGAGGAGAAAATGAAACACACAAAAAAAAGAAAACGACTCATTTTAAAATGATTTTCTTTTTTTATATGAAAATGAAAATGAAAACGTTTTCAATCTCAAACATAAATTATTTTTAAAAATGCGTTTAGTAGTTTTATTTTCAAGAAATTATTTTCAGTATAAAAAAACTCAGTAATGTCTCTCTTTCTCTCTCTCTGCTCGAGAGAGGGGGAAACGAAAACAAAAAAAGAAAAATGACTAAAAGTCATTTTTTCATTTTTCTCTCATTTTACAATAAACCAAAAAATCATTTTCGTTTCCATTTCTTATCTTTATTACGCTAAACGCCATTTTGAAAACGTTTTCATTTTTTTTTTCTCGAAAAACGTAAAAAAATGGGATCAATTCTAAATACGACCGACCTTTTCACGTTTTCAAAAACCTGAGGATTTTAGGAGAAATGAAACCGGCGTTTTCAGTTTTATTTTTTGTCCAATGCCGCTCTAAACGTGATTTCCAAACCATCTTCAGTTTTTGTTCTTCGGAAAAATGTGAAAAACGTTGTCTAAAATGATTCCAAACACACACTTTATATTGAAACTTCATTTGACAATTGATTTACCTTATGCAATTGTGTTTGTGTAACTTTTTGCAATTTATATTTGCCTTTTCTTTTGGCCTTGAACAAGAATCATTTTAATTCCTAATATATACACAACCATGTTATTAAGCTATCCAAATCATATGGTACTAGCATCAATATATGTAACGACTTCGGCAAGGAAAGAAAATTAGGAAATTAAAAATATGATATGGAAGATTCATGTTAATATTTCGTTTTATGAATTTTCTAATCATGTGTTATATACATGTACAGTTAAATGTTTTTGTAGGATTCATTTTCACAACTTAAAGATAGGACATTTGTAATGACTGAGAAAATTTTAGACCTTGAAATAATACAATTCATGTATTTTTCAGCTAAAGATTTTCTTAGAAAATATTATATTATATTGTGAATGGAGGATTTATGGAATCAATATATGTATTCTTAAATTCTATAGCAGATTTCATGTTAAGTTCATGTTTCGATCAAGTAAATTCGATCGATAAATTCTCGTCGTATTTTAAGGCGGAATAATTTCAGTACAAGTATAGTTTGAGAATCTTAATTTCAAGAATCTCCAAGCACAACATGATATTAGCGACGTATAAAAAAACACGCACTGACATTTTAAAAGAAGAAAAAAATCATTAATTGCCAAACAGTTAAGTTAAAGTCACAAGATAAATACCTATAGTAGATGGGTACAATGTGAGCTCGGGAGTTGACACTGTCAGAAACAACGTCATTCCCGGCATATAATGCAGAAAAGTAAAATTTAGAATTTATTCAGTCTAAAATTAATTTCAAGACTTGAAACAATTCGAAATATTACGCAAGTAAGAATATAAAACAATATTGAATAATTTATGAATTAATATTGGTCTGTAATTAATAGATTAAATTACGTGAGCTAAATTAATTATCTCTAATCAGTATAAATTTAATCTATTTAGAGAAAATATTTAAGGATAAAATCAAACACGTAATCTTACCTTAATTAGACACTATACATAATGAAATTTTTAGGGTTCTATCATTTTGTCTCTTGTTTCCGTTCACTCTCTCTCTCCTCTCACGTTCTCTCACAAAAACCATTAATGGCCAAATACCCAAGTTGAGATTCCAACCTCTATTTTTGACACCGCTGGAATCAATAGAAAGATCTCGACGAGCTGAGTTCAACGACATGTGGCACGACCTCTAACTCCGCCGGAATCAGCCGTAATTGCCGGCAGAAGTTCTGAAATTACCCATTTCTTCCCGTCATGATATCTCCGCCATCCGACCTCCGATTGAGATGATTTCAGTCCCTATGCACTCACTGCAGCGAGACGAAGAAAACCCATCTATTTTCAATGCTCAATTCTGGCCGGAACGCCACCGTCCATGGTTGCCGGAATCGCCGCCGTTGCCGCTATCGTTTCTCTCTCTCTAGGCCGTCATGGATGTCACCGCCCCTACCAATCGACTTAGAAGCCGACGCCCAGTAGATCCTGACCAGGAGCCACTGTCGCAGTCGCAGTTTGGCCGGAAAACGGAGCCACTGCCGTCGTCCATGGAGGGATGAGGTGGTTCCGACGATCTAACCATTGGATCGTAGTGAATTTGGTGTCAAAACAATCATAAGCAAGTGGGTAAGAAAACCCCTAAACCAATTTTAAGAATTAATCACCGGAGTACTGAGATTTGGGTTGCCGAATTTTACCGACGTTGCCGGTCCCTATAGGTACTGTCATAGGCCGAATGGTGTGAAATTGACCGCACCAATGGACTCAGAAGGGTCAAGTTAGAGGGGTAGGACCCAAGTCCGCCGCGGAAAAACTCTCCGGGAGCGTCCTCTGCCGTACGCCGCCGCCATATTCCGGCGAGGTGTCATTTCTCAAGCTATCGACATCCGTTTGATGATCCGAGACCATATCCTAACTCGTTTTGACGTGTTGAGTGAAATGGTGATGTCTGTTCAACCAAATTCAATTCTGATAAGAATGGTCTGGTACTAATTGCACGCGGATCGAGGTGGTTCAGACTAAACAAGTGAAGATCAGAATCGAGTGTTTAAAGCTACGATGTTCCTCAAGGATCATTCATACTGCTTGTCGCTTTTCCCAAAATTAGTTTTGGGGAATACACAAGAGGACACGACAAGTGAGGTACTATCAGAACCGCTTAGCTCAGAATCCAGGCAAGTACGAACCTTCCTTACAGTTTAATTGAGATAGTCGTATAAGACGTATGATTTTCACAAAATACGTTAATTATGAGATTTGTGAATTATGTTTATATTTATGTTAAATGTCGTATATAGATTTTCAATAAAACTTAACGGTTTTTAAATAAGCGGGTAAGCGAAAATCGTAAAGAAACGATATGCTAGACCTTTAATTTTACGACGTTAAATACAGACCTCAACACTATTATGAGCCCGTCAAGTGAGGTAAAGTAAAGTTTATTAAAAGTGTATTATGGATGATAATTTAATTAATTATTAAACTAATTAATTAAATTATCTAAGACTTAGAATATAGTTAAGAAAGTTAATTAAGTACTAAGATTAATTAATTAACTTATGTAGACTTGGTATATGAATAAGAGGGTTAATTAATTACCAAAATTAGTTAACTAAATTATTAGACTTATTATAAGGATAAGATAATTAATGAATTATCAATTTAACACAAATTTGTAAGGGCAATTAGGGAAAATAAGATTTTGAAAATTTAATAAATTGATCATTATAGTAAATTATCCTTTAGTAAAGGAAATGAATACATGCCTTACAAATTTGCTAAAATAGAATAGCAAACGACAGATAATCTCACACTCTCAATCGGTATTCATTTTCATAAGTAGACAAGTAAGAGAATAGGCTGTTTGGTGAAAAGTGGATTCCAGCTCTGTAAATTAGGTAAGTAGGAATCTCACCTACAACATGAATAGATTTTAAAGAAAAAAATTACACATGTTATATATATATATATATATATATACATGTTTATGCCTTAAGTATTGTATGTGATGTCATGTCATGCTACATACACCTTAATAAGTCAAGAGGAATTTGAAAGAATAATCTCAGTTGAGTGCCATACCAGCCTATGACCTAAAGGAGGTAATTCAAGCTCCACAAGGGAGAAAAGAAAAAAAATAATAATGTCCTCCGACTTAAGGGAGGCATTCAAGTTATAATCACGGTGTCGCGGGAGACCTTGCAAACCCTTACGTCCCGATGATTGCGCGCAAGTGGTACGCGAGCACTCGGGCCCATAAGAAAGATAAGATAAGATAATAAAACTATGATAAAACATCATAATCAAGCATAATCATTTCATGTATATTTATTCACATGTACTCATAGTTATTTTGCGAGATATAGTTCCTACTTGCTGAGCGAAAGCTTAATCAGATGTCTTCATACTGTAGGTAAGAAACTCATCAGCAATTCTTGACGGGCAATGGCGAGCGACGGACGAATGGTGGAGGTGGGAATGGATACCGCTCACGCTGTTATCTTTTGCTGTAAGTTTAAGAAAAAAATCATGTATATGTCTATATGATTCAAAGGTTTCAAGCATGTATGTTTAAAAAGTATACGTACATATGTATGTTAAGAAAATTGAGGTTGTAGCTAACAAATCTAGTTTTGAGTATTTAAGTTTCAGAACGTTGTAACAGTGCATGCAACAAATAAACGAATTTTAAAAATGACGATTTAAATAATTGATTTTAAAAGGACTTTAAGATATACTTGAATTTAAGATTTCTCATGAAATCTATTTTAAAGTCAAATGAGATGGCCCAATTGAATGGGCTAGTTTTGGAAAGACTTTTAAAGAGTATTTAAAACAACAGTTCAAATGTTGCTCCGTTGGAAGGATATTTCTAGAAGGTTTTATCTTAACTACAATTAAGAAAAGCTTTAAGAAATTTAGTGATTCATTCCTTTAAAACTATTGTTACGAATTATGAAATTATTGTTATGAACTACGAAAGTATTCCTTCTTATGTTTAAAAAAAAAATATTCCGCAAATTTTAAGAAATTCTAGTAAGTACAAGTTAAAAAGTTAGTTATAGTGGTGGCCTTAAAGGAAGGTCGTCATAGTTGGTATCAGAGCAGGTATCCTATCATCCTACTCCACATCGTCACGCGTCTGCTTTGGCATAGTCCAAGTAAGTTAATGTATGTTTATGCTAATTAGATTATAATAGTTAATAGACGCGAACGCTTATTTAACGAGTAAGCAAAGGTTAATATGTTCGCATGAGTATGATCATCCTATCAAGGACCATTCAAGTCTAACTACCCTAGTATTTTACTATATTGTATTTCTTTGGGCTGACAAGACAATATCTCGAGAAGTGTGATCGTTTGAGGTGACCCTTTAATGATCATTGCTGGGCTATGAAGCCAAACTAAGTATCGGAGCCATGTACAACAGTTTGAAAAGAAACAACTACCGGGACTCCCTTTGAGGAAGCACGTATGACTGCGTTGCTATTAGCAGCTTTTCAGCATGGATCCATGAAGAGGATATGAATATGTAGCATAAAGACGACATTAATAAGTAGATGGACGATGTAACCCCGTCAAGTTAGATGTGGGCGACGTTCGACGACTATATATGTATATCAAGATACGATATAGGAAATAAAGCTTCAACATTAAGTAATACCAGCTTATGGTAGATGTTAAGTGACCCACTTAAGATATGATACACGATGATTGCTAGCCTTAAAATGTTTAGCAATCTCATAGAAAGTACCTATGTGTATGAATGTGATGATAAATAACGCACAAAGGCTATAAGTTAAGACAAATGCAAAAGATGTTCGAGATGTTGAGAATCTCATTTGGATATAGGTACAAGAACTAATGCAATGAGTTTAAATGTAAGTAGCAGTTTAAGTGATACGAAAAAAACACCAAAGGTCATGGACAAATTGAGGGATGTTGTTCTAGGTTAGTTTTGACCAAATTAATCCCTCTACAATAATCTTAATGGGAGATATTCTCACCCTATTTATGATTGAAGAATATATATACGGATTTATTTAAAATGTCTTAAAAGAATTAAGATTGCATTAGGTAAAGATGATAAAGGTAAAAGTTGCCTTTACAATGAAGTATCGATTGGACTAAAACAAGTGATGACGTAAGATAATAGGAAGTAAAGGTATGAAAATACACTGTCATAAACTTATCCATTAGAAAATCATGGATTAGATGTGCTAAGTGGCACAATTTTACCTAGTCATCAATATAAATAGTATGATTTTTGTGATAATCAAGAGGTGTTGTAAGAAAGAAATTACAACAAGAGTGGAGCAAACCAATTAAGGATAGTATTTATCTATTAAGAAAATTTTGGTGGTGACGCCAATCTAAAGCAAATTTATTAGGACTTATAATTGAAACTTTGAGGACGGAAGTCATGAATTTATAAGTCAAACTCTTAATGGAAGATATGAAATGTAATCCTTTTAAAGGAGGAGATCTCTTGCATAAGTAAAGGAACAGTAAGGACTAATAGTTTAGTCAGTATGATAAGTAAGTTAAAGTTAAGATAATGGGGTATCAAATGTAGCAATGGTTTAAGGATTTTGTTTTATATATACCCTGCCCGATGATAAATAGGGGAAACACTATTATCAATCTAGGAATCTAAATAAAATGGAAGAATTTTTAGGTGTAATCATTCTTATACTGGGAGGATGACCTTATTGAGTTTAGAGGTCGAGGATTAGGCTAAAAAGGATGGGTGTATAATAATTAAGACTATGATCTATGCTCTGAGAGGTACAAGGATCGAAAGACAGATGATCCTACTTAAGAACAAAAATGTCAACATAAGGTAATACTTTGAAATATACCTAATTTTAGGAGAAATTATTAGAATTTTTTTAGAGTCAGAAGTTTAAGATAATTGTTCTTTGAGGAAAGTAAACACGAGATGAAATGAGCTTAAAAACTTGATTATATAAAGAGTAAATTAGAAGAGAGAATGCTAAAGTACGTAGATGGTATCTCCTTGAATGAGTTCATACTTTCGAGAGTAGTTTGAACTCGACACTAGATAAGAAGGAAAAGGGTAAACCCCATAGAAAGACTCATAAAGCCTAAGAGACAAAACAATTGAGTGAGTGTCACATGGTAAAAAAAATACATTAGTAAACCCAAAGGAAAAGATGACGTAGCCTATCCTCAAATAATTGAATGAGAGTTATGAATGTTTTGTGATAGAAACATAAATAGTTAAACCTTCAAGAATAAGATAAGTTATGTCATATGAGGCATTTTGGGGTGAAATCCAAAAGTAAAGTCGTGCGGGCTCAAGTCCAAAGCGGACATTATCATACCAAGTGGGGGTGTTGGTCGTTACATATGATATCAGAGACTCTACCCAGCCAAAAATGTGGCCAATGAGAAGGTTGGGCCCCCATAAGGAGGGGTGATTGTGACAGCCATCAATCCCTTAAGGCACAAGGCCAAGAAAGGGTAAGTTGTGCAATTTCACATCGCCTGAGGATGTGGGTAGGTCCTGGTTTATAAGGAATGAAACCACCTCCCAATGGTATGAGGCTGATACATGTATTCCTTAAGGACTTAAGTATTTGAGGAAACTAGTTATTAAGTCAGATGATTATAAGACGAATATAAGGTCGGTAAACCTCAAGTAGTCATTCATAGACTCAGGAAACAACACAACTTTATCTAGTAGAAGTAGGTGTTACAATAATTGCAGGAAATTTAGAATCAGAAGGGTCTCATTACTTTATAAAATAAGGTTCAGACAAGTAAAATGCCAAACAATCGTGATATGATACGTGCTCGGCCACAGATTCTACAATAAGTTAGAATAAGAAAGTATTACAATACAATTTTTGCACGTAAGAAGGGATTTGCGGTACCTTTGAGTTAATACGTCACGTGAACTATCGATGAGATGATAGGTGAAGCTCCAACTTAAGTATAAATATATATATATATATATATGGAGAATAGTTAAATTGAGGCCCCACAGTTTGGATAAAAAAAACTGCTTAATGATTATGACAAACAAAGTAGAAGTGAGGATGGACCGTAATCAATGGGGAAAGCTATTAGAACAAAAATAGAGAGCTCCTATAAGTATTGACAGTAAGACTGATCTTTCTCCACTCATACTACAAGAGAAGGGCGGAGTACCCAGAAGAAAAATAAAAAAAAAGTTTAATCAAGGGAAAAATGATCCCCCAAAGTATTAGAACAAGCATATATAAATAAGCTATGGTTACTACTATTGCTAATGATAACGAGTTGGATAATGAGAATCTATTAAGAAAATGTTAAGATGACAGATTCTTGAGCCATTTCATATATCAAATCACGATCCAGATAAATAAATGCAGGAGTTAAGAGTAAAGAGCAAGTTGAGATCATGGATCAGTAGAAAGGAGACCTAATAGAAAGTAAGGTTAATAATCTTAGTAAGATCCTCGGAGAAGAAATGTCAATGAAGGATGCTCTTCATGTGAAGAATAACGAAAAACATTAGAAAACCTCAACTTCATTCTAATTTTGAAGATCAAATTTATATAAGCCTAGTGAATTGTAATGTCGAGGAGAATTAGTAAATAAATAAGTCTACTTATTTATGGATTTTTCCATAAATAAGCCATGCATTCTATAGGTTTAAAACCTCTCAGTACACGTGTTCATATTAGAATGACGTGTAAAATCTCAGTATGACAAGATATACTATGAAAAGCCTAATAAGTATATATGGGAATGTTTAAGAGTACTGTGAGACATGAAAGAAATGACTTAATGATACACCATGTCAGATAGTGATTGAGAATATTGGCTATGAGAGTGAAAGTTTCAAGTAAACTGTTTGACTTCAGATAAGTCATCACATTCTTAATGGTTCAGACAAATTGACAAACCAACAAATAAGCACTCGATTAGTAATAACCAAGAATATTTTAAGATCTAAGCAGTATTATGAGTGTAGAATTATAGAATTATGGAATAATCCCATGACAATACGTAGTATTACATTTTATACTATGTAGTACCCCTAGAAACCACAAGGATAAACATTTTGATCCAAATTATATGAAAGTAGTACATCACACTCAGAATTAGAGAGTTTTCACGATAGTTATATCAACAGGATATTACGATAACTCAGGACAAAGATCAGATAAATCTAATAATGGAGTCTCAGCCGAATCAAGGATAGAAATGTATTCTCTAAGTCAAAGTCAAGTTAAAAATAGTTTCGAGATCAATTATGACTCATACTAGGCAATGGATTGACTAATCCTAAAGATTAATTCGGCTGAAGATTGAAATGACAATCGAGACTAAGAAGAGTGATTAGCCATTTTGGAGACAAACTATCTCATCCAAACCACTAGTTACCCTAACAGAAGAAGGATGTCGCTGAAATTACCTTGATTGATAGGAAGTTAAAGTAAAACAATAACATCTAGCAGGAGAACTACAGAAGATTGACATTCTAGAAGAGAAGTGTGATCAAATCACGACGAGTTTTGTGGTAGAGTTGCCTAAAACATCTGATAGTAATGATGTGATTTGGATAATCGGAGACCGATTAACAAGATATGCACATTTTTGCCAATCAAACTCAGTTATTCTATTGAGAGACAACCATTTCACGAGTGTACATGATGCAATGGGGTCTAAGTTAAAATTTAGTATAACTATCCACCGCAGACAGATGGCCAATCTGATAGGACCATGCAGACCCTACAAGATATGCTGAGAGCATGTGTCATGGATTTTAAAGGGAATTGGGATAGAAAGTTACCTTTGATAGAGTTTCCCTATAACAACAGCTATCACATTTCAATAGGAATGACACCTTTTGAAGCTCTATACGAAAGAAAATGTAGGTCCCCAGTTCATTAGTATGAACTTGGGGAGAAGCATCTAGAAATGCTATCCTTTATCAGGAGAACCATAGAGGATGTGAGACTTATCACAAAGAAGTTTGATACAACTCACAGTCACCAGAAGAGCTATGCGGATAAATATCACGGACCTATAGAGTTTCAAGTAGGAGACTTAGTTTTCCTGAAGGTGGCACTGATGAAAGGAGTAATAAGATTTGACAAAAGAGAAAAACTCAACCCAAGATACATCAGACAGTTGGGATCCTCAAAAGGATTAGTGAAGTCACATATAGACTAGTAGCGTCGCCAGAATTGGCTTATGTACACAATGTCTTTCACATATTGATATTGAGGAAGTATGTAACAGATCCATCGCATGTATTACATCGGGACCTGTCAAAGTGCACGCAGACCTCACCTACAAGGGGAAACCAGGTCAGATCCAAGCTAGCAAGGAGAAAACCTTAAGGGATAAAGTAATTCCTCGGGTTAAAGTCTTGTAGTGAACTTATAATATTGAGGAAGCTACTTGAGAACGCAAAGAGAATACGAGGAAAAGCTACCCCGAGTTGTTCTAATTTTCGGGATGAAAATTTCTTAAGGGGGGGTAGATTGTAATGACTGAGAAAATTTCAGACCTTAAATAATACAATTCATGTATTTTTAAGCCAAAGATTTTCTTAGAAAATATTATGTTATATTGTGAATAAAGGATTTATGGAATTAATATATGTATTCCTAAATTCTATAGCAGATTTCATGTTAAGTTCATGTTTCGATCAAGTAAATTCGATCGATAATTCTCGTCGTATTTTAAGGTGGAATAATTTTCAGTACAAGTATAGTTTGAGAATATTAATTTCAAGAATCTCCAAGCACAGCACGATATTAGCGGCGTATAAAAAAACGCACTGACATTTTAAAAGAAGAAAAAAATTCTTAATTGTCAGATAGTTAGGTTAAAGTCACAAGATAAATACCTATAGTAGATGGGTATAATGTGAGCTCGGGAGTTGTCATTGTAAGAAACAACGTCATTCCCGGGATATAATGCAGAAAAGTAAAATTTAGAATTTGTTCAGTCTAAAATTAATTTCAAGACTTGAAACAGTTTGAAGTATTACATGACTAAGAATATAAAACAGTATTGAATTATTCATGAATTAATATTGGATTGTAAGTAATAGATTAAGTTACGTGAGCTAAATTAATTATCTCTAATCAATATAAATTTAATCTGTTTAGAGGAAATATTTGAGGATAAGATCAAGCACGTAATCTTGCCTTAATTAGACTCTATATATAGTGAAATTTTTAGGGTTCTATCATTTTCTCTCTTGCTTCCGTTCACACTCTCTCTGGTCTCACGTTCTCTCACAAAAATCATCAATGGCCAAATACCCAAGTTAAGATTCCAACCTCCATTTTTGACACTGCTGGTGTCAATAGAAAGATCTCGACGAGCTGATTTCAACGACATGCGGCACGACCTCCAACTCCACCGAAATTAGCCGCAATCGCCAGCGGAAGTTCTGACATTACCCATTTCTTCCTGTCGTGATATCTCTGCCATTCGACCTCCGATTGAGATGATTTTAGTCCCTATGGACTCAGTATAGTGAGAAGAAGAAAACCCATCCATTTTCATAGCTCAATTCTGGCTGGAACATTGCCGTCCATGGTGGCCGAAAACACTGTCGCCGCCGCTGTCGTTTCTCTCTCTCCAGGCCGTCGTGGATGTCACCGCCCCCACTAATCGACTCAAACGACCAATAGATCCCGACTAGCAACCACTATCGCAGTCCCAGTGACTTTGGTGTCACAACACTCAGTAGGAAGCGAGTAAGAAAACCCCTAAACCAATTTTAAGAATTGATGACCGGAATACTGAGATTTGGGTCGCCAGATTTTACCGACGGTGCCGGTCTCGATAGGTACTGTCACAGGCTAAATGGTGTGAAATTGACTGCACCAATGGACTTAGAAGGATCAAGTTAGGGGAGAGGACCTAAGTTCACAGGGGAAAAACTCTCCGGGAGCCTTCGCCACCGCCATATTTCGACGAGGTGTCATTTCTCAGGCTATCGACATCCGTTTGATGATCCGAGACCACATGCCGACTCATTTCGACATGATGAATGAAATGGTGACGTCCGTTCAACCAAATTCAATTTTGATAAGAATGGTCTGGTACTGATTGCACGCGCGGATCGAGGTGGTTCAGACTAAACAAGTGAAGATCAGAATTGAGTGTTTAAAGCTACAATATTCCTCAAGGATCATTCATAGTGCTTGCAACTTTTCCCAAAATTAGTTTTGAGGAATACGTAGGAGGACACGACAAGCGAGGTACTATTAGAATCGCTTAGCTCGGAATCCAGGCAAGTACAAACCTTGCTTACAGTTTAATTAAGATAGTCGTATAAGACATATGATTTTCACGAAATACGTTAATTATGAGATTTGTGAATTATGTTTATATTTATGTTAAACGTCGTATATAGTTTTTCAATAAAACTTAACAATTTTCAAATAAGCGGGTAAGCGAAAATCGTAAAGAAACGATATGCTAGAACCTTAATTTTATGACGTTAAATACGAACCTCAACACTATTATGAGCCCGTCAAGTGAGGTAAAGTAAAGTTTATTAAAAGTGTATTATGGATGATAATTTAATTAATTAAATTATTTAAGACTTATGATATAGTTAAGGAAGTTAATTAAGTACTAAGATTAATTAATTAACTTATGTAGACTTGATATATGAATAAGAGGGTTAATTAATTACCAAAATTAGTTAACTAAATTATTAGACTTATTATAAGGAAAAGATAATTAATGCATTATCAATTTAACACAAATTTGTAAGGGCAATTAAGGAAAATAAGATTTTGAGGATTTAATAAATTGATCCTTATGGTAAATTATCCTTCAGTAAAGGAAAGGAATACATACCTTAAGTAAAGGGCTAGATTTCCTTCATAAGCTGCTAAAATAGAATAGCAAATGACAGATAATCTCACACTCTCAACGGGTGTTTATTTTCAGAAGTAGGCAAGTAAGAGAATAGGCTGTTTGGCAAAAAGTGAATTCTAGCTCTGTAAATCAGGTAAGTAGGAATCTCGCCTACAGCATGAATAGATTTTAAAGAAAAAAATTAAACATGTTATATATATACATGTTTATGCTTTATGTATTGTATGCAATGTCATGTCATGCTGGATACACCTTAATAAGTAAAGAGGAACTTATAAGAATAATCTCAGTTGAGTGCCGTACCAGCCTCCGACCTAAGGGAGGTAACTCAAGCTCTACAAGGGAGAAAAGAAAAAAAATGATAATGTCCTCCGACTTAAGGGAGGCATTCAAGTTATAATCACGGTGTCACGGGGGACCTTGCAAACCCTCACGTCTCGATGATTGCGCGCAAGTGGTACACGAGCACTCGGGCCCATAAGAAAGAAAAGATAAGATAATAAGACTATGATAGAACATCATAATCAAGCATAATCAGTTCATGCATATTTATTCGTGTGTACTCACAGTTATTTTGTGAGATATAGTTCCTACTTGCTGAGCGAAAGCTCAATCAAATGTGTTCATGCTGTAGGTAAGAAACCTATTAGCAATTCTTGAAGGGCAATGGCGAGCAACGGGCGAATGGTGGAGATGGGAATGGATACCGCTCGCGCAGTTATCTTCTGTTGTAAGTTTAAGAAAAAAATCATGTATATGTCTATATGATTCAAAGGACTTGAATTAGTCTCCCTTTCTAACCATCCAACTAGCGTTCTCTCCTTCCCAATTTTAGGGCCCACAGCCGCCCAACTTAGTGAGATAGATGAATTGAAGGCCAATAATGCGATGCTATCGACGATTGTTGAAAGCCTACAGACTATGATGACCCTCCTATGAGGCTGCCACTATAGCTTAAACTTTTAACTTGTACTTACTAGGGTTTCTTAAAATTTGCAAAACTTTTTTTTTTTTATTCTTAACTATAAGAAGGAATAATTTCATAATTCGTAACAATAATTTCAAAAGAATGAATCACTGAATTTTCTTAAAGTTTTCCTTAATTTCAATTAAGATAGAACCTGTTGACGGTAGAATTTCGTCAACAATAAACCAGTCAGGATACCTCTGGTCACTCTTTGGTTTACCGGCCGGTTATTGAGTTTCTATGTGTAATTAGTGTTTTCTTTTACTGAAAGTAAAAACACAAAAGAAATTTTATAGTGGTTCACTCTATAAAATCAGAGCTACATCCACTGTGAATTATATTTCTTTGAGAGAATTTACAATTTACAGAATGTGTATGTGTGGGTTCTTTTTTCTCTAATTCACTGACCCCCTCTCCATTGGGGGTTGTTCTCCTTATATAGCCGAATATTGCCTTCACAAGGGGTTTTCCTCTGTAGGCCTCAGGCACTCGAGTGCTCCTCCTTTTTAGGCCCAGTAGCCCACTAATCAGCACTGTTCACTCTTCTGATTTAGTCTTCGATTACGGCTCTGTGAATCTCCGTAATGCTTTTGTGTCCCCTGTGGCGGTTTGTAATCTTGTCATTAATGCTGTCTGTAGTCTTCTTCTTTTGCACGCAACCAATCATGCCTCGACGGGAAGATCCTCTCGTCGCCAGCACCGCCTAAGCCTCTTTTGTCCTCTTCGAGCGCCCTTTCTGCAGTCGAGGAACCTCAGCGCCTTAACTCGGACCTTTTGGTTCCGTCGACGCCACATGGGGTCATCGCTTCGGTTTGGACATTGGCTTTGGGCTCGTCGGCTGATTTTGAGATATCGAAGCGTCGAGGGTTACACATCTGGCTGGGAGCGTATGTCGCCACGTGTCGTGATTTTGGTGGTCCACGTTTTTGTCACATTTTCCCACACAACAGCTACCCCCCAGGTCGAGGGTTCCTCTTTTGGTGGCCTCGACCTCTAGGCTCGGTTCTCTCCTTCTGTGCTTCGGGTGTGGGAAACCGTCCCCGAACCTCTTTTCGCAATGAATGCTCAGCAGGTTCGGGAACGTAACCGTCGCGTCGATTATTCTGACATTAATGATGGCATCCGTTCTTCGAGAGGTCGACCCTTGACCGTTGGATCTGCGCCCTTTCGATTTCCCGCCCAATTTTTGACTGCTGGATCTGCGCGGAAATCCCTGTCCGTGGGTTTTTAAAATCTTCATCCAACGGCTGGGGGTCGAGGATAAATTTCGCCTATAAATATCCCTTTGAAAATCCGGGAACCATTTTTTTGAACTTTCAAAACTTCGAACTCGAAACATCTCGTTGTTTTTCCGTTGAAATCCCTGCACTGCATCAGAGCTTCTCTCGCCGGACTTCCGACGTTGCTCTTCCCGTTTTTCTCAGTGTACTTCATCAAATCGATTTCCACTCCATTCTCCGGTGAGTTTTCGAGACCTTCGTTCGTTCGGCCTTTACTCGCAGGACTTTTCTTTGTATATCTGGAATGTGAGAATGCATGCACACTGAAAACGGGAATATTGTTTAGTTTAGAAAAACTTACCTTTCTGTCGCATTGGGTAACCTGGTTTTTATGTACGCGCACTTTTGGATTTTGCCTTTAGTTTCTGGGTTCTGGGAACCCGTGGTTCCCATGAACACTCATCATCTCCATTTATACCATAAATGATCGACGTTTAGAGCAGTCGTCGTTTATTCCTCTCGACGTTAGGGTTTTAACTTAGCTTTTTGTCCTTTATTTGTCAGAACAATGGCTCAAAACCCTAGCAGTCGAGAGGATTCTTCTTCCGTTGTCCGCTCTGACCCTCCTTCAGTGGTGGAGATTTCAGGAAGCTCTTCGTCGTCTAGTGTCGGCTCTTACCCTAGTCATATCGAAGACGTCAAGGGAAGATTCGAGCCGATCGACGACTTTAGGGACGAGTTCGCCAGATTTGAGGAGCTGGTGGACCGGAGGATCGAGCAGATCCCTTTCACCGGGGCTAGTGTTAGCGGGGTGGAGGCTGCGGCGGTAAACGCCCCCCTGGCCGCTATGAGTGGTGACCCGGATAGACCTTCCTTCACGGCCGACGACGTACCGTCGAGGGTCCGGAATAAGGATATTATCCGGGCTGTGAAGGAAGGAAGTATTGACGGGAGGTGGTTCGAGTACCTTCTCCCTGATAAACATTTCAGGACCAGCATGCCGCCGACTGGTTACCTCCCAGTTTACACGAGAGCGGTAACGGCGGGGATGACTCTTCCGATTCATCCCTTCGTTAAGGAGTACTACCATTTCTATGGCATCTCTCCCGCTCAGCTGGCGCCGAACTTCTGGTACTGCTTCGCGGGGACCTGGGTCCTGTGACACCAGAAGTTCGATATGGAACTCCCATTGGAGGAGTTCTGTTTTATGTACAAGTTATGCCATGTCGCCAAGTGCGACGGATGGTATTTCTTGAGCGGTCATGGGAGGGCCCAGCCTCGACTTGGGAAGCTTATTTTGGGCGCCCCCTCGTCGTCTCACGGGTGGAAGCCCATGTTCTTCATGATTCGGGGGCCATTCAACTTTCACCCCAATGACCGTCGTCCTCACCGAAGGCTGATTCAGTCGTCGTTTGGGGAGATAAGTAAGTCTGTAGATTGTGTTTTAAAATGACTTGTCCTTCTTTTCTCTTTCATACTGACGACGCGCCTTCCATTGTGTAGTTAACCACGACCGGCCGAAGTTCTCGGCCAATAGCTTAGAGAGGGTCGAGGCAGCTTTCTCCCTTCCTTCGGAGGCTCGCCATATTGGGAACCTCCTTACCGAGGAGAACCTTCGAGCATCCGGCTTGATCCTCGATCTCCCCGACCCCTCAGATTTAGACGTCGTCCGTGAATATTTTCATCTAAACGACGAAGGTAACTCCTTCTTTCGACGCCTCCCTTCTTCTTTTTTTTTTTTTTTTACGTAATATCTTCTTCTTCCCGTCGTCAGAGATGGCGTCTCTGAGGATCCAACTTCCCGGGGCCCCGCGGCCGACGCCAAGCCCTCGACAGGCATCGAGGGAACAGGCGTCGAGTGAACAGGCGCCGAGAGAACAGGCGCCACCCGCCGCACAGCCTTCGCCAAGCCATTAGCCCTCGACTAAGGGGAAGGAGGTGGCCAGCTCGTCCCGCCCTGCCTCAAAGGGGAAGAAGGGCAAGAGTAGGAAGAGGCAACGCACTGAAGCCTCGGTGGACGTTGCTGCGTCGACTGGGAAAGGGTGGACGCCGGCGGTACCTATCCCAGATGTTCCCATCACCCCGGGCCCAAGGGAACGTATAATGATTCCCGGGGGGAAGGTCCTGGATGGGAACTTCCAGGTCTCGGACCTTTCTGACGCCGAGGTCGAGGCGATGCTTAAACTTCCTCCCCGCTTCTCCCTCGTCTTCCAGGCACTATATGAGTCCTGCCTGGAGCCACACTGGGTTGCTGCCTCCCAGTCTTCCATGGTCGACCGGCAGAGGAAGCAGATCTCCTTCCAGATTCATGTAAGTATAAACACATCTTTCTTCTTTTTTTTTTTTTTGAAAGTAGATATTTTTGGCGTTCTGCCCTAACTCTTTGTGGTTTTTTTTTTTTTAAAGCCTGGTCCTCTCTATCCTCAACCTTCTTGACCTTGTTAAGGTCGAGGAGCGCCAGGAGGCGATGAACGGGCTGGAGGCCGAGCTGAAGTCCCTTATCGATGAGGCTAATAAAAAGAGGGACGAGGCCTGTGATGAGAGGAATTTGGCAGCAGCCCAGTTGCTAAGTCTGGAGGGTGAGTTTGCCAAGTTAAAGACCAAGACAGAAAACCTCACCCGGCAACTGGAGTCGTCCGAAAAAAAGCTGGCCGCGGCTCTTGTCGACGTCGAAAATCGATACCACGAGGGCAAAGCCGAGGGGAAGCTGGAGGCGGAGGCTGCGGCTGAAGCCGCTTTTAATGCTCGACGGGCGGAGATGCTTGAGGAGTTCAAGGTCTCTCAGGAGTTTCTTGATATCCGCAACAAGGACTTTATGTCGGCGGGTGATCAAATCGTTGATTTGATTAAGAAAGAGCGTCCTGAATGGGATTTGAGCTTTCTCTACAACCCCTCTACTCCGGTCGTCGATGAAGAAATGCTTCCCCCTGCGGAAGGTGATGATGAGCCAGCAGCCGGTGGCGATGAAGGTGGCGGCGAGGCTTGAGGAGCTGTTTATCGCCGTTTATTGATCCTCCTTTTGTTTTGTTTTTGTAATTAATCTTCTTTTCAGACAATTTTATTATCTGTATTTCAATATTTATATTTTTATAATGGCAATGGTTTTTTATTTCATACCTCGATTGTTGATCGTCCATTATTTTTTCCTGTTTCTTTAGAAAATTCCTCAGAATTTTGCTGAGTGTTGTCTTTCCTCTTTGGAGGATCTGACGCCAAGCTCATTCTGTAGGATCGTCGTCTTAGGAAATTCCTTGGAATTTCGCTAAGTGTTGAATCTTTCCTCCTTAGAGGATTCTGACGTCGAAGTAACCCCTTAGGGTCGTCGTCTTAGGAAATTCCTTGGAATTTCACTAAGTGTTGCGTCTTTCCTCCTTGGAGGATTCTGACGTCGATGTAACCCCTTAGGGTCGTCGTCTTAGGAAATTCCTTAGAATTTCACTAAGTGTTGTGTCTTCACTTGCCCCTGTGTTGGTTAAATACACCCTTGGGTTTTTAAGCAAACACGTTTTTAGGGGATCAATCTATCTCATGCTGCAAAACACATTATGCTGCAAAACACACCAATTTATTTCATTCGTAAAGGATATACAAATATAAAATGTGTAAACAACTCCATACGCTATTGGTAGTATATTTTTAGCTGCTCGGCGTTCCACGGGTGTTGAACCTTTCTGCCGTCGAGGCTTTCTAAGACGTATGTGCCGGGTCGCAGCGCTTCTCTTATGCGGTAGGGTCCTTCCCAAGTTGGGCCTAGGGGACCAGTATTCTTAGGTTTTGTGCTCTGCGTTACCCTTTTTAATACTAGGTCTCCCGGGATGAACCTTCTTTGCCGAACCTTCTTGTTATAGTATCGCGCCGTTCGTTGTTGATAAGCGGCGAGACGTAATTGGGAGTTGAGTCGTTTTTCCTCCAGCAAGTCGAGTTCTCCGCTTAGACCCTCTGCGTTATCCTCGTCGTTGTGAACAACGGTTCTTAGGGTCGGCGTCTCGATTTCTATAGGAAGTACAGCCTCAACGCCATACGCCATGGAGAAAGGGGTTTCTCCTGTTGTAGTTCGGCTCGTTGTTCTATATGCCCATAAAACTTTGGGAAGCTCCTCAGCCCATCTTCCTTTCAGGTCATCGAGTCTTTTCTTGAGTGTATATTTAAGTATTTTGTTGACTGCTTCAACCTGTCCATTTGACTGTGGATGAATTGGCGCCGAGAAGTCCTTCCGGATGCCCAGACCTTCACAGAATTTGCGCGTTGCAGCATTGTCACACTGCTTTCCGTTGTCGGAGACTATCGAGTGGGGAACCCCAAATCTGCACACAATATGGTCCCATAGGAATTTAGTGCAGGCTGCTTCGGTTGTTGTAGTTAAGGCCTTGGCCTCTGCCCACTTTGTGTAATAGTCTACTGCTACAATTGCGAACCTCAACCCCCCAGGTGCGAGGTGCAATGGTCCGATTAGGTCGATCCCCCATTTGGCGAAGGGCCACGGACTGAGAATGGAGGTCAGTTTCTCCGGGGGTGCTCATGGAATTGTGGCGTACCTC
Source organism: Morus indica (assembly GCA_029231665.1). Lineage (NCBI taxonomy): Eukaryota > Viridiplantae > Streptophyta > Magnoliopsida > Rosales > Moraceae > Morus > Morus indica. The sequence continues at coordinate 15,576,889 of JACAGA010000007.1, read as the reverse complement.
TGGCACTTATCGCATCGCCTGGCATATTGAAATGCGTCCTTTTTTAGCGTGGCCCAGTAGTATCCCTGCCTCAAGACCTTTAGCGCTAAAGATTGTCCCCCGGTATGATTGCCACAGACCCCTTCGTGTATTTCCTGGAGGACCTTCTGGGCTTCGTTGTCGTCCAAGCACCGTTGTAGGGGTGTTGAATAGCCTCGGCGGTAGAGCAGGCCATCGTATAATAAATACCTGGCGGCTCTGTACCTAATTCGTCGGGCCTCAACTTTATCATTCGGCAGCTGTGCGTCCATTAGGTATTGAATGAGGGGAGTCATCCAATTTTCTCCTTCTTGGACATTGAGCGTCTGCGCAAGTTCTTCAATGGTGGGCCGCTCTAATTCTTCGATGGGCACGACGCCTAGTGTGTCAGCATCTCTCGACGTCGCTAGTTTTGCTAGCGCATCTGCGTTTGCATTCTCGCTGCGAGGGATCTGGAATATCTCGTATTCTTTGTATTTGACGAGCTCCTCCTTCGTCTTCCTGAGATATGCCCCCATCTTCTCGCCGCGTGCTTGGTATTCTTCCTTGACCTGGACGACGACTAACTGGGAGTCACTGTAGATGCTGATCCTTTCGACTTTCAAGTGTTTTGCCAAGCGTAGTCCGGCAATCAAGGCTTCGTATTCTGCTTCATTGTTTGAAGCCTTAAATTTAAACCGTACCGCCGAGGTAATTTTGTGGCCTTCGGGACTGATCAACAGAATGCCAGCCCCTGATCCGTTTTCGCTCGACGCCCCATCTACGTAAAGCTTCCATGTCGTATTATTGGCTTCTTCAGATGAGGTGGAAGCTGGTCTGTGAGAAAACTCAGCCAGGAAGTCGGCGAGAGCTTGACCTTTAATGGCGGTTCTTGGCATGTATTTTATGTCGAACTGGCTTAGCTCTACTGACCACTTGAGAAGTCGTCCGGAGGTCTCAGGTTTTTGTAAGGCTTGTCTCAGCAGGTGGTTTGTGAGAACTCGTATTATGTGGGATTGGAAGTAGTGCCGGAGTTTTCTCGAGGCGATCATCAAGGCGAGAGCTAGACGCTCCATTTCGCTGTATCTTGATTCAGCGTCGAGAAGCCGTTTGCTTACATAGTAGATCGGTAATTGCACTTTTCCCTCTTCCCTTATAAGTACGGAGCTCACGGCGTGCTGAGATACGGAGAGGTATAGGCTAAGCTCCTCATCTGCGTTTGGTTTTGACAAGATTGGAGGCTTGCCCAAATGTTCTTTTAGCCTTTGAAAAGCTTCCTCGCACTGTGGCGACCATTCAAAGTGTTTATTTCCTTTCAGTGCGTCGAAGAAAGGGACACATTTGTCCATAGCCTTTGATATAAATCTATTCAGGGCGGCGACGCAACCTGTCAACCTCTGTACTTCTTTTGGTTTGGTTGGCGATCGCATATCCTGCAAGGCTTTGATCTTCTCTGGGTTGGCCTCGATTCCTCGGCTGCTGACCATGAAGCCGAGGAATTTTCCCGATCCGACTCCGAAGGCACATTTCTGGGGATTGAGCTTCATGTGGTATTTCCTCAATATACCGAACATCTCTCCCAGGTGGTCGACGTGATGGCTGGCCTTAGCGCTTTTTACGAGCATGTCGTCGACATAGACCTCCATTGTTTTGCCGATCTGTTGAGCGAACATCTTGTTTACTAACCTTTGGTAGGTTGCCCCTGCATTTTTTAGGCCGAAGGGCATGAGTTTGTAGCAGTAAAGGCCCATATCGGTTATGAAAGATGTGTGCTCTTCGTCGGCTGGATTCATGGGGATCTGATTGTACCCGGAATAGGCGTCCATAAAGCTTAGCATCTCATGTCCCGCCGTGGCGTCGACCATTTGGTCTACCCGAGGAAGTGGAAAGCCGTCCTTGGGGCATGCTTTGTTGAGGTCGCTGAAATCGACGCAAGTTCTCCAGCTCCCGTTGGGCTTGACTACCAGGACTGGATTTGATATCCATCGTGGGTAGTGTGCCTCTCTGATGAAGCCATTGTTAATCAGCTTGTCGACCTCTTCCCTCAGCGCTTCATATCTCTCCGGGTTCATCGGTCGGCGTCTTTGGCGTTTTGGAGGATATGTGGGGTCGACGTTTAAGGAGTGGCACATTACCTCGGCGTCGATCCCTTCCATGTCAGAATGGTTCCAAGCGAAGACATCCATGTTCTGCTTGAGGAATCTCTCAACCTCGCTCTTGAGGGATGGAGTCAAGTCCGAGCCTATCTTCAGTATCTTGATGCCCCCATTGTGGTCAATCTCAATTTCTTCTAACTGCTCGATGGGCTGGGACCAAGTAACATCCTCTTGAACTCTGGGGTCTATGTCTTCGATGAGACCCTGTTGAACCATTCTCATTTCTTGTCTTTCCGGCTGGTCATACCCTCGCAGGGCATCGGAGTACGCGACCCTGGCCTCATATTGATTACTCTTAATTTCCCCTACGCCATTCGGGGTGGGGAACTTAATCTTTTGGTGGTAAATGGAGGTTACCGCCCTCAAGGCCTGGAGGGTCGGTCTCCCGATGACCGCGTTGTATTGGGAGCCTCCTTTGATTACCACGAAGTTGGCCATTGTTGTTGCTTGCCGGGGCTTTTCTCCGGCGGTTATTGGTAGCCGGATAGTTCCTTGAGGGATGACGGAGTCCCCGGTGAACCCGTATAGTGGTCTGGTAGTTCGCTCCAACTGCTCCTTAGGAATTCCCATTTTGTCTAAGCAGTCGGAATATAAGAGGTCCACCGAGCTCCCGTTGTCTACCAGAATCCGGCACACGGTGTGGTTCCCGATCACGGCTTCCACTACCAGTGCGTCGTTGTGGGGGAAGTGAACTCCGCTGGCGTCATCTTCGTTGAAGGCCACATCAGTGTGGCTGTGCCTCGGGGCTTTGGCGGCGGAGACGTTCCAGAATCGCTCCTGGTAGACCCCTTTGGCCTCGTGGGCGTAGTCCTTTTGCGACCTCCGAGTATCTCCTCCTATGTAAGGGCCGCCGAGGACTGTTCGAATGACGCCGACAGGCTCCCGATCTTCTGGTCGGTGGTTTTCCTCTCGGCGTCGACCGTCGTTGTGCCCGCCATGGCCGTCGTTACGGGGCCTTCGGTCAGCCCTGAATTCCTGCAGCCTTCCCTCGCGGATTATTCTTTCAATTTCATCCTTGAGGTCGGCGCAGTCATTGGTGTGGTGGCCAACCTCGCCGTGGAACCTGCAGAATTTCCTTTGGCTCCTTCGAGTAGGGTCTGACTTCATTGGCTCAGGCCGGCGTAGCATGTTTCCGCGGCCTATCTGGTTGAATATTTCCTCGACGCCTACCGTTAGTTCATGGTAGGTGTCGTATTTTTGGAACAGCCGAGGCCTGCGGGGCTCCTCCTGTCTCGGCTTCTTGGCCTCCGGTGTTCTTTGTGTCGAGGCTGGTGGCTTGTCGCCGCTTCCTTCCCCTCGACGTTTCCTCCCGTCTTGCCTTGGCGGCGCCGACCCTTGCTCGCTCCCCTTTCCCTTGTTGGATCTGTGATCGGGGTCATCAGCGTCCGCCTCTTCCGCGTTAATGTATCCTTGCGCCCGTGCAAGGAACTCTTTGTAACTGGACGGGGGTTTTCGGTTCAGCTCCCTTTTGAAGGGAGCTGTCTTCTTTATGCTCGATAAGGCCCCCATCAGGGCTTCCCTGTCGGTAATATCCATCGTCGCGGCTACGGCCTCTCCGTACCTGGCAAGCCAATCCCTCAGCGTCTCGTTTGGCTTCTGATATATTGTTGTCAGGTTTTGTTTTGGGGGCACGTACTTCTTAACCCCGATGAATTGGAGAGAAAACGCCTCCTTCAACTCATCCCAGCTGGAGATAGAGTTTGGTTTCAGCGTCCGGAACCATCGTCGGGCAGAGTCGGTCAGGTGGTTCCGGAAGGCTCGGCACATGATCTCCTCGGCATAGCCGTGCAAGAGCATGTGTCCCGTGTACATCTCCAAGTGGTCGTCGGGATCTCCTCGTCCATCATAGGGTGGGATCGACGGCGACCTATACTTATCGGGGAGGGGGAGTGCCATGATCTCCGCAGTGAACGGGTGGTCGTGAGTGCGGCTGGGCGTAATGTCGACGTTCACCACCTCGGCCACCCGCCCGATGTTCTTTTTCAGTCCCGCGACATCCCCGGTCAGTCTCCTTTCCAGGTTGGCCATGCGTTCCATGATGGTCTGCGCTTCTTCCGTCGAGACGGCCGAACCAGCAGCTCCCGGTGCTTCCGGCCTTTGAGCAATGGGTTCACCCCTAGCCTGGCCGCCCGCCTGTACTGATCCCGAGTCTCCCGGCAGGTTTCCTTCCGGATTTTGGAGTAGCTCCTCGATGGCTCGGATCCCAGCAGCCCGAAGAGTGGGTGGGCCGAGGCCTGGGAAGGCCCTGGCGGTGCTCGCTCTCCCCGGTCCCTTCTTGGACGTGTGGATGTTCACCGCGATTCGGATTTTCCATTACGGCGGGTCCTTGTGGTCTCGGGGCATCTTCTAACGGTGGCATGGAGTTCCTTCCGTCTAGTCGCTCCACCACGGTCACTAGCCCACCCACCAGGTCGGTCAGGGCAGTTATCTGAGCCTGCATCTGCCTCGGGTCCGGTTGTGGTGCGTCCGGGGGGGGAACTCCATTTCCGTCTAGACGTAAATCTCCTTCCATGCTGCTATCCTCTAAGTGGATGGTCATCCGTAGTTTATGTTCTTTGGGGCCTAACGCTTCCGGTCCCCAGTGGAGTCGCCAATTGTTGACGGTAGAATTTCGTCAACAATAAACCAGCCAGGATACCTCTGGTCACCCTTTGGTTTACAGGCCGGTTATTGAGTTTCTATGTGTAATTAGTGTTTTCTTTTACTGAAAGTAAAAACACAAGAGAAATTTTATAGTGGTTCACTCTATAAAATCAGAGCTACATCCACTGTGAATTATATTTCTTTGAGAGAATTTACAATTTACAGAATGTGTATGTGTGGGTTCTTTTTTCTCTAATTCACCGACCCCCTCTCCATTGGGGGTTGTTCTCCTTATATAGCCGAATATTGCCTTCACAAGGGGTTTTCCTCTGTAGGCCTCAGGCACTCGAGTGCTCCTCCTTTTTAGGCCCAGTAGCCCACTAATCAGCACTGTTCACTCTTCTGATTTAGTCTTCGATTACGGCTCTGTGAATCTCCGTAATGCTTTTGTGTCCCCTGTGGCGGTTTGTAATCTTGTCATTAATGCTGTCTGTAGTCTTCTTCTTTTGCACGCAACCAATCATACCTCGACGAGAAGATCCTCTCGTCGCCAGCACCGCCTAAGCCTCTTTTGTCCTCTTCGAGCGCCCTTTCTGCAGTCGAGGAACCTCAGCGTCTTAACTCGGACCTTCTGGTTCCGTCGACGCCACATGAGGTCATCGCTTCGGTTTGGACATTGGCTTTGGGCTCGTCGGCTGATTTTGAGATATCGAAGCGTCGAGGGTTACACATCTGGCTGGGAGCGTATGTCGCCACGTGTCGTGATTTTGGTGGTCCACGTTTTTGTCACATTTTCCCACACAACAGAACCTTCTAGAAATATCTTTCAAACGATGTTGTGTTTGAACTCTTGTTTCAAATACTGTTTAAAAGCCTTTCTAAAATTAGCCAGCACCATCGGCCATCTAATTTGACTTTTCTAAAGTCCTTTTACAATCAATTGTCATGTTTAAAATTCATTTACTTGTTGCATTCACTGTTGCAACGTTATAAAACTTTAAATACTCAAGACTAAGATTGTTGGCTACAACCTCGGTTTACTTAACTTAAATATGTACATGTACTTTTCAAACATACATGCTTGAAAACTTTGAATCATCTAGACATACACATAATTTTACTTCAACTTACTGCAGAAGATTTAAATGTTAGCGGTATCCATTCCCATCTCCACTATTCATCTGCCACTCACTATTGCCCTTTAAGAATTGCTGATAGGTTTCTTACCTACAGCATGAACATATCTGATTGAGCTTTCACTCAGCAAGTATGAACTATATATCGCAAAATAACTGAGTACACATGAATAAATATGCATGAGCTAATTATGCTTAATTATGATGTTTTATCATAGTTTTATTATCTTATTATTTTCTTTTTTTCTTATGGGCCTGAGTGCTCGCGTACCACTTGCGTGCAATCATCGGAACGTGAGGGTTTGCAAGGTTCCCCATGACAGCGTGATTATAACTGAACTGAGTGCCTCCCTTGCGAATGACTTTTTTTCTTTTCTCCCTTGCAGAGCCTGAGTTACCTCCCTTGCTGAGGTTGGTACGACACTCAACTGAAATTATTCTTATAAGTTCCTCTTGACTTAGTTAGGTGTATGCAGTATGACTAGGACTGTACAAAAAACCGTAAAACTGAAACCGACCGCAATCAACTGAAGAACTGATCGCTCAAAAACTGAAAACGGCGGTGCCACGTGGAATCGAACACAATCGGTTTGGTTAACCGACCGACCCTTGAATTTTCAGTTCGGTTTCGATTTTGGCGTGGGCAGTGTCGGTTAAAACCGAACTGATTGAGATTTTTTTTTTTTGTACTTTATATTTTCTGATTTTGGATATTAGATTTGGATATTTTGTATTTGTGGTATTATCAATTTGGATATTGTGTTTTGTATTCATTTATTGTGATTACATGCTTGCATACAAGGAATGTTTTACATTTTTTCGCAATTTCTTGTCAAAAAATGCAACTAAATATGTGGGTAACCTGATAGTTAACTGATAGTCACCATCCAGATTACTAAAACTGAAAACCGACCAAAAACTGAAATTCAATTAACTGAACGGAATTGTGATTTTACGGTTCGGTTTTGATCCCCAATTTCTAAAAACAGACATGATCAGTTTGACCACCGAACTGACTAAAATTGATGATTTTTAACCGCCGAACACCCCTAAGTATGACATGACATCACATACAATACTTAAAGCATAAAACATGAATATATAACATATGTAACTTTTTCTTTAAAATCTATTCATACTGTAGGTAAGATTCCTACTTATCTGATTTACAGAGTTGGAATCCAGTTTTTGCCAGACAACCTATTCTCTTACTTGCTTACTTCTGAAAATAAACACCCATTAAGAGTGTGAGATTAATTGTTGTTTGCTATTCTTGAGGCATGTATTAATTTCCTTTTCTGAAGGATAATTTAATATAAGGATTAATTTGTTAAATTCTCAAAATCTTATTTTCCTTAATTGCCCTTACAAATTTGTGTTAAATTGATAATTCATTAATTATCTTTTCCTTATAATAAGTATAATAATTTAGTTAACTAATTTTGGTAATTAATTAACCCTGTTATTCATATACTAACTCTACATAAGTTAGTTAATTAATCTTAGTAACTAATTAACTTCCTTAACCATATTCTAAGTCTTAGATAATTAAATTAATTAGTTTAATAATTAATTAAATTATCATCCATAATACACTTTTAATAAACTTTACTTTACCTCACTTGACGAGCTCATAATAGTGTTGAAGTCCGTATTTAATGTCGTAAAATTAAGGGTCTAGCGTATCGTTTCTTTACGATTTTCGCTTACCCGCTTATTTGAAAATCGTTAAGTTTTATTGAAAAACTATATACGACATTTAACATAAATATAAACATAATTCGCAAATCTCATAATTAACGTATTTCGTGAAAATCATACGTCTTATACGACTATCTTAATTAAACTGTAAGCAAGGTTTGTACTTGCTTGGATTCTGAGCTTAGTGTTTCTGATAATATCTCGCTTGTCGTTTCCTCCTGTGTATTCCTCAAAACTAATTTTGGAAAAAGCTGCAAGCACTATGAATGATCCTTGAGGAACATCGTAGCTTTAAACATTCGATTCTAATCTTCACTTGTTTAGTCTGAACCACCTCGATCTGCGTGCACCAGTACCATGAATTGAATTTGGTTGAACAGATGTCACCATTTCGTTCGGCACGTCGAAACGAGTCGTGATATGGTCTCAGATCATCAAACGGATGTCAATAGCATGAGAAATGACACCTCACCAGAATACGGCGGCGGCGGCAGAGGCTCACGGAGAGTTTTTCCGCGGTGGACTTGGCTCCTACCCCCCTAACTTGACCTTTCCGAGTCCATTGGTGTTGTCAATTTCACAGCATTCGGCCTGTAACAGTTCCTATTGGGACTAGCAACGTCGGTAAAATTCGGTGACTCAAATCTCACAATTCCGATCATCAATTCTTAAAATTGGTTAAGGGGTTTTCTTACCTGCTTCTTTCTGAGTGTTGCGACACCAATGTCACTACGATCCAATGGTTAGATCGTCGGAACCACCTCTTCCCTTCGTGGATGACGGTAGTGGCTCCGTTTTCCGTCCAAACTTCAACGGTGACGGTTGCTGCTATTCGGGATCTGCTGGGTGTCGGCTTTTGAGTCGATTGGTGGGGGCGGTGACATCCACGACGGCCTGGAAAGAGAGAAATGATGGCGGCTGCGGCTGTAATTCTGGCCACCACGGACGGCGACGCTCCGGCCAGAATCGAGCTATGAAAATGGATGGGTTTTCTTCATCTCGCTGCACTGAGTCCCTAGGGACTGAAATCATCTCAATCGGAGGTCGGATGGTGGAGAGATCACGACGGAAAGAAATGGGTAATTTTGAAACTTCTGCCGGTGATTGCGGCTAATTCTGGTGGAGTTGGAAGTTGTGCCACATGTCGTTGAATTCAGCTCATCGAGATCTTTCTATTGACACTGGCGGTGTCAAAAACGGAGGTCGGAATCTCAAGTTGAGCATTTGGCCATTGATGGTTTTGTGAGAGAACATGAGGGGAGAGAGAGAGTGAACGGGAACAAGAGAAAGAAAGTGCAAGAACCATAAAAATTTCACTATATAAAGTATCTGATTAAGGCAAGATTACACACATGATCTTATTCTCAATTATTTTCTTTAAAAAGATTAAATTTATACTGATTAGATAGAGGTAATTGGTTTAGCTCACGTAAGTTAATCTACTATTTACAGTCCAATATTAATTTCTGAATAATTTAATATTGTTTTATATTCTTACTCGCGTAATATTTTAAACTGTTTCAAGTCTTGAAATTAATTCTAGACTGAACTAATTCTAAATTTAACTTTTCTCTATTATATTCCGGGAATGACATTGTTTCTGACGCTGTCAACTCCCGAGCTCACATTATACCCTTCTACTTTAGGTATTTATCTAGTGACTTTAACTTAATTGTCTGACAATTAAAGATTTTTTTTCTTCATTTAAAATGTCAGTACGTTTTTTTATACGCTGCTAATATCGTGTTGTGCTTGTAGATTCTTGAAATTAAGATTCTCAAACTATACTTGTACTGAAAATTATTTCGCCTTAAAATACAGTGAGAATTTATTAATCGAATTTACTTGATCGAAACATGAACTTAACATGAAATAAAATTTAGAAATACATATATTAATTTCATAAATCCTCCATTCGCAATATAACATAATATTTTCTAAGAAAATCTTTGACTTAAAAATATATAAATTATATTATTTAAAATCTGTAATTTTTTCAGTCATTACACAGACAGATATGAAAAAACAACGTGCAAACCAATCCCAAATGATGATGGTACAAAAGTTATAGATGTACGTGGTGGACATGTTGCATGGCCTGCTGATTTTGATTAGATTTGACGTGGTAATGTGTATGGAATCTTGGCTGTGAATTTAATATTTATTTCGTAATTATTAATTTGCGCATAGCATTTATCCTAGTAAAGAGGACATCCTTCAATTTGCAACGATGGTCAGTGGAAATAAGCGCATTATGTTTCTCAGTGTGCATCAAGTAAGCTACATACCATTGAGAATCTTTTTTAAAAATCTCACCCGCTATCATCACCTTGTATTGAATAATTCTATTTCAATAAAAGTTTATGTTTCTAATAAATAAAAAAAGGGCAAAGAGAAAAATTTTAATGTACCAAAGTTTATTTAATAATTATTGAAAAATATCTGTACAAGTATTTGTATGAAAAATGTTCGGCTGAGGAACTTAATAAGTTTGGTTTTATATGTCCCTTCCGCCTTGGTTACATTGCCAGTCAAAAAGGAGATACAATAAAGCAAAGAGCAGATTTGTTATTGGAAGTTATTAAGGCCTCGTTTATTTTACGGATTCAAATTTTTAATTTGAGCTGAGATGTGACATTTTTTTAGAATTTTTTACTGTAGCAGAAAAAGTTAGATAAAAGTTAGATGTGACATTTTTTGAAAACTTTTTACTGTAAAAACCTAAAACTGAAAACTCGAATCAGTAAAATGAACGAGGCCTAAGAATGCTCCAAAAGGCAAACTTTATCTTCTACCCTGCGGAGGGTGAGGACTTTGTCACACTTTTGTTGAATTTTTGCTAAACAAACTATTAACTGAATCTTATTTTTCATGGGCATAGTGAAATTGTTGTTAAAGTATAGAACTATTGTTGATCTACCTCCTAGCAGTTTAAATTTTTAGGATAGATTGGTAAACTAATATGGTATCAGAACAGGAGGTCATGCGTTCAAACTCCTATAATTGCATTCTTTATCCTCATTTAAAATTGTCATTTGTTGGGTCTTTAATATATATCGGGTTTAAATATTCACGTATTGAGCTTTCTAATTAATTTACCCATACGATTGTTAATTGTCCAACCCACACGTGAGGAAGAGTGTTAAAGTATAAAATTATTGTTGATCCACCTCTTAATAGCTTAAGTTTTTAGGATGAATTAGTAAACTAACAATTGTATGTTGGTTGCCATTGATCCTTGGAGGGATGAATTATATTGGATGGACCCCATTCGACATGACATTAGGATTGACATTAAAAATGTGGTGCAGCTGTAAGTTTCAAAGCCCAATTATTTTAAGCCAAATTAACTTCAATATATTTCAACTTATGTGTATTATATGCAAGGCACTTGCCAATTTCAAGTTATTAAAGAAAGAAGCGAAATTTTGTCGCCGTGTGTCTACAAAATGGTTAGTTATACAATCTCAGAACAACCTGGGAATACTGAGTGCGGATTTTATGCAATGAAATATATGCATGATATCGTAGAGTGTGAATGATTATGTGGTTTATCTTCAATAGTCAGAATTTGATGTAGGAATTAATGAAGATTCAGTTTCGTTTTCACAAGCGATGGAAAGTGTTACACCATGGTCGAGACATCGACCACTCTTTCGAACGACAGGTGCCGAGGACTCCCCGTTGAGGATCAGCCGCTGGCGTCAAGGGAACAGCTGTAGCTAGTGTACCCTTCATGTCGAGAGATCATACGTGACGAGAGGCGTCGAGCGCAATGACTCGACCTCTGAAGGCCATTGCGTCGAGGTAGCATTGCCAGTCTTCTCCACCAGCGGTCTTGTCAACTCAAGGAGGGAAGTACTGATCTAACTCCTACTGCAGGAGTCAGGAAATCAAGCGACAAAGGAGAGGCATCAGCCGCATTTCCTGAGGCAGTCATTATGAAAACTCACCTACCCTCTCGCGAATCGAGGACGGAAGATGGCTTCCTCCTTGGGAACGGAGAAGGGATGAACAAATGTAAAGGCCTATAAATAGAACCAAGAAAACCCAAAAAATGGGTTACGCACCAGTTCATTAGAACGAGAGAGCTTGTAATCTGAAAAAAATATTAGTGCATTCACAAGTGGATCAGGCAAAGAGTTATTGCCGAACCACTATAAAATCATTGTCTCCTTTACGTTATTTTTGAGTGTTAATCCTTAATTAAACTGTGAGAGTCACTGCGAGTGTTTTTGGTGTTTTTGGACAGGTAACCCTAAACACCAAACCCAAGAACTCCAGAGCCTTGGGCCCAACCTGAGAAGGGCACTACAGAATAAAAGAGGTCGTGTTTAAAGGGTCGCATCGACTGGTAGAGCTCGACAGTCGAAACATCAAGCACACTTGGAACGCGGACCAGTTGAAGGTCTACTACTAATGATTACGAGAAACGATGACCTAACAAGGTAAACTTGTTGTTTTTACTTGTCCTGTTTCATTTTCCTTTTCTTGCAGGCTGAAAAGTCAACTTGTAAATTCTACATAAATAAAAGGCAATGCGCATTATACATTTAATCAACTTTGTCCTGCCTTACGGCCAATTTTGTTACGCGGGTCCAACCATCTACTACTTAAGTCAATACGTTGACTAAATGTTGTTGATACGTCGACTAAAAATTATCAATACGTCGGCCATGGTGCGCCAGAAACAAGCAAGGATGGCAGGGCTCTGGCCTGACCGTGCGTAGGCAACAAACAGAAATTTTCTACTCTCAATAATCTACCATCTACGTCGAAACTTTGACAATGGTACGCCAAAACCAAGTTCTATAACTTAGCTTTGGCGAGGGGGTAATAAGGCCCAGCAACGAGGCCCCCCGCAAAAAAAAAAAAAAAAAAAAAAAAAAAAAAAAAATCTCGTAAGAGGCGGTCGCGCCAGAGTGTGCTCAACCACACTTAGCAAATAATTCTCCACACACACAATGAGCAAAATAAGCATGAATATGTATATAAAAAAAAAGGGAATAAAAAAACTTGTCTCGACCTTATGGTCATTACAAACCACCAAATGAATATTGTCTTGGCCTGACGGCCCTGTTTTAATAAAAAAGAAAAGAAAGAGAAGCGTTACGGAAACAATAAGAGTATCCGGAAGAAGTCACCTCACTGCTCACCATCGATGCTCGCGGCCTGCTTGGCGTCCCGCTGCATCTACCCGATCTCCTTAGCCCCCCGAGCCAGTTCGACCACCTCCACGTCCTTGCTGTCAGACTCATCAAGGAATGACAGGTCGATGTCCGGACACTTCTTGCAGAAGCGGTCGAGGATTTGCACCCCCGTAGATTGCATCAAGGACAATTAGAGCTTGTCAAACTCTGTTGAAGACTGGTAGGCCTCGAGCCTTTGGTTAACGAGCTCCTCGAAGGCTTCTGAGGATTTGAATTGTTGCACCTAACCCTCGATCATGTCCTTGAGCTCCTGGGACTCCTTGAATGATTCAAGCCTGGCGTCGACCAGGCGGCAGAATGTAAGGAATAATGTCCTAGAAGCATGAGATGTAAAAGGATATTTATTATTTATTTAATAAAATAGTTTATTCATCATTTTATGTGCATATATTTATGAATATTTTATGAATATCAAATAAAATTCCTTGACTATTTATGTAGCCTTAAACATTGTATATAAGTGTTGTATACGACAGAATAATGTTCAAGGATAATAATCAAAAGTAATTGTTCATAATGAATTTAATTAAAGTTTGGAATCTTTAATTAAAACATTATTCATACATGTCATTTCCATTTAGAATGGAATGATGTTATCCACACTGTTAATATGGCGAGATATTGAATGAGTGTATTTCGCATAATGAGATTATGTGGAACATGGATGCAGACACAATATGAATTTCTAATAATTTCCGTTAAGAATAGAAATTCTAATTGAGTCTACTGATGGTCATATATAGGATGATCTTAATCCTGAGTTCTTACCAAACTCTTATTTATGGATTTATGTCTTTTGATTTATTCGGTATGGATTTCGAGACCCTGAATCCTATTCCTTGTATTTTGGAGACATAATGAAAAAGATAGCTTGGATTGTTATTATAGGAGATGGAATCCATTCCTTCTTGAGAAAAAAGCAGATAAATAATTCTCTTGAGTGTTGATTCGGTACTTGGATTAGTAAGAGCGCTCTGGTTCATGAATGTGTTTTATGAATCACTATCCATTAGAGAATTAATGGTACTCAAGGATAAAGATGTAATTAGAGAGGTTAACGGATTCTACCTGACTATAATTATGAATTATTTATGGAGGATTGATCTATATGTAATGATTATATCAATGGACACTTCGCAGTTTAGAAGTAATTAATGTCTATAATTTCGAGAGTTCAATTCCAAGTTTATAGTGGAGTAACTATTGGAATTAATAGAATTAATTAATTAATTAAAGTGTTTAATTAATTATTAATTTTATTGGAGCTCGGGATTATAGGTCCATTAGTCCCTGCGTCGTCTTTGTAATTCTACCAGACACAAAGGGCAAAATGGAAATTTTAGAATTACGGAATTCTAAAATTAAATACTCGAAAAATAATTAATTGAGAATTAATTATTATTTAAATAATGTGATTATTTAAATTTGAATTTGAACACATCTAGATTTATCCATTTAAACTTATTTGATAAGTTGTTCAATTTAGAATTCAAATTAATTTAAGTTTGACTTAAATTTGAATTTGAATTTGAATTAAAATTGGACTACTGGATAAAGGATAAAATCTCTTCCTTCCCTATCTGATATAGGCACCACACACAGGGATAAAACCCTAGAGGGTGGCCGGCCACTTAAAGGATAAGGGGAAGGAATTTTTCGTTCAAAATTCAAAATTGGAGATAACGATTTGATTCTATTTTGAAGTTTGACTTCTACTCTTTAAATATGAGAAAGATAGAAAATTGTGGATACAATTTTTGAAACATATTTTCAGCCCTAAAAGAGTTACTGGCCGAAATTCTCATAGCAAGAAAAAAGAGAGCAAAATTTTTCTCTAAAAATTCCACATCGTGCATGCATTGGTGTTTGTGAAAATTCGAGTGTTTTAGAAACCTATTTTGTCTCACGTGTGCCCACACACACGTCTACGTGGAATCAAGGAATTGACGTGGAAGACTTTGGTATTCTAAAGACAAAGCTTGGAACAAGGACTGTTCGTAGTCAAAGAAATTCAAGTTATCATCCAAGTCGGCTTCCAGGTATTTTATTAGTTGATCCTTGAATCATATAAATTAATGTGATTAATTTATTCGAGCATAAATTAATATAATCTATAGAGTATCTCAAAAGTTTTATGAAAATTTTTGTCATACACGATCCACTGTTTCTACCATGCTTCCGCCACCGAATACGATTCGTCAACCAACACGGAATTCCTTGGAGGCCTTGAATTCCTCAATGGCCTTGGAAGTCACCTCCTTCTACTGCTGCTGGAACTCTGGAGAGGAGAGGTACGTCTCGACCTCCTTAGAGCTCTGTCCCTTAAAATGCTCTTGGAAGCTGCTAGCCTTCTTAGTAGAGATCTTGTCCCCAAGGGATCGCACCTTGGCCTTCTTGACCTCCAAGTCTATCTAGAGCTCGTTCCAGATAGTACGAAGAACGCTGATCTCCTTTTCGACAGCCGCCGACGTCGTTTCCCTCTTAAGAAGGGTCTCCAGCTCCAAGTATTTCTGGAGGGCAAGCTCAAGGGCCTGAATTCCAAGAGGGGAAAGGAACGCGGTGAGGACGAAAAGACCAAATCTCTAAAAAAATATATATATGTATATGAAAAATAGTAATGGCAGTCGAGGTCGAGACATACCAAGAGCTGGCGCTTCACAGTTAGGCGCTGCCGCTCCAAGATGCTCTCCCCAGAATAAATATCCCAGGTGTCCTCGTGAAAGTAGGTATATATGGCCTGTAGGGGAAGGCTAAAGCGGGGAGGGAGGCGCAGAGCGTGAGTGAAATCCAAGTCGACCACATCGGAAACAAGGAAGTTAGGGTCGTTGATCTTCGACTCCGGCAGCATGAGAGGCTCCGGGAGAGGGGTGGAACCGCCAAGTTTGCAGCAACCTCGGCGCCCTTCTTCTTCTCGAGGCATCGGCCCTGCCCTAATGACCCCTCGACCACATGAGGGTGCTCGTCCACCTTGCGCCTCTTTGGAGGGGGCTCAATTACGATCACTCCCACTCTAGGGGTTACAGTGACGCCGGGGGAGGCGACGGTGTCGACTGCAAGCTAGCTCGACGACCTACTTGACTCTGCTCCAGTCTTATTCTTTCTCGGCCTAGTGGGGATGGTATACCTCATCTCGGACGGCACGGCTACATGGAAAAAGTGAGATTAATCCAAGGGTACCTCGACTACATCCCCTGGCATGTGCTAACGAGATTGAGGGGAAAAAGCCAACTTACTGCTAAGGAGATCCGCGGGAGGACCTACGGGTTGATGCGGAGGCGGGAGTTCCACAACTAGGTCGCACAATAGGCAAAGAGTGATAGTATCTTCTCGACGTGATCAAGAGTGACTGAGGAAAGCCTTGGTCGCAGAATTTCTTCACTTGCGGGTAAGTAGCAACAAGTGTGAGAAGGCTCAACAGCTGCACAGAGATTGCTGAAACAAGAAAAAATGACCTATAGTATTTACTTAATACTATTTGTGTCCCCATAAGGTGCTCGCCGTCAAAGGGGTGAGAATTGAAATTTCCTCAGAGGAAGAAGAACTAGGGCTTCCACCCATGAGCGTTGGAGGTCTTCTCGACGACCACGGGTGGGACAGGAGGTTTGGACTTTGAATGAGATGACAAATAGAAAAAACCCCTTTGGTTAGGGGAGGCCCTAAGGGAGTAGCAGTAGAAGAATTCCACGATGGTTAGGTCGAAGCTCAAAAACTTTCTCCACAAGATTATCATGGAGTTTATTGTCACCCAGCAATTGGGTGACAACAGTGCAGGAGAAATCTGGTGAAGACCGCAGAGGGCCTTCACAAAGGGATGGAAGAACAGAGTCAGCCTGAAGCTGAGCGCGCGAGTGTACACGGTCATGTGACCAGGAGGCGGGTTGTGAGCCTTGCCGTTGGGGGTCGAGATGATCAAGTAAAAGTTTAGTGGGTCGATCCCTGCATTGGTGAAGGCCCTCATAATAGCTTGGGGCTTGATCTTTGATGGGTTAAGGTCTGTGGCCAGTCCCGAGAGTGTGCTGGTCAAAGCTATCCCATAACCTTGACCCTCAGAAGAGCCAGCTCGTAGGTCAACACCCTCATCATCGAGGAGTATGAGTGCGTCTGGCTAAGAAGCCGAGGCTGATGCCTCAGCATACTCGTCCACTTGACAATGTGCTCGAAGTCGCAACATCCTCAGGATCATCTCTGACCCTGTGTACAGGGACCTCTCGACTTCTAGTCTGCTTCAGCGACATGTTCTGGAAATAGGCAAACGAGAGGGACGAGTTAGCTCCTAGAGGTCGAGAGGTCAAAAGTGCAGTGTAAATAGAAAAATAGATTGTGCCATAAGTCAGGGAGACCCAGAGTCAAGCTCGAAGGTCTCAGGCTGAAACAACCGCGCAAACAGATCAGGCTGTGTGGGCTCAGCCACCGGCACATGGCCGGCGGCATCAGGAAAGTGCATCTCCCCTCCTTACAACGCATTTTGGCCTAACTTTCGGAGGCACTGGAACTAGGTCCACAGAAAGAACAAAGGGAATAAAGGCTTACCAGATTCGAAGAAAGCTTGAGTTTGAGGGCAAAAAATGAGCAAGGCATAGGAGGATGCACGGAGACAAAAGGCTCTGGCAAAAATCCGACAGAATAACGACGTTATGAAGGCTTGGTGATCAGAGAGCTGTGGATATGAGGACATACGCCCGAAGAGGAGTCCAAGGGTCCCCGAGGAGTCCAAAGGGCTCCAGATCTCGACTGTAGAATTTGATTCGGTCCCATCCGACGGTGAATCTGAGAAGGCACGATCGAACGGTTGAGGAGAAAGCAACAGAAAAAGACTCAATCAGACGGTGACAGTTCATTCTTCCAGTTCCACGTGGCGTCAAGGTAGTGGGGACGTGATGGTTGACACGATCGACGTGACTACTCCATTGCCTAAGAAACCAACCACAATGATGCACTGTACCTGCGAGCAGCCGCCCTTAACCGCAGAAAAGCTTTTCCCACGTTACATCCTTGACGCTGTATAGCTAAGAAAGTCACACCGTGATGTCCTAGTCTAGGGGGTAATTGTTATACCATGGTCGAGACATTGACCACTCTCTCGAACGACAGGCGCCGAGGACTCCCCGTTGAGGATCGGCCGCTGGCGTCGAGGGAACACCTGTAGCTAGTGTACCCTTCACGTTGAGAGATCATACGTGGCAAGAGGCGTCGAGCGCAATGACTCGACCTCTGAAGGCCATTGCATCGAGGTAGCATTGCCAGTCTTCTCCACCACGGTCTTGTCAACTCGAGGAGGGAAGTGTTGATCCAACTGCTACTGCAGAAGTCAGGAAATCAGGCGACAGATGAGAGGGATCAATCGCATTTCTTGAGGTAGTCATCATGAAAACTCACCTACCCTCCTGCGGATCGAGGACGGAAGATGGCTTCCTCCTTGGGAATGGAGAAAGGATGAACAAATAAAAAGGCCTAAAATAGAGCCAAGAAAACCCAAAAAATGGGTTACGCACCAGTTCATTAGAACGAGAGAGCTTGTAATCTAAAAAAAATATTAGTGCATTCACAAGTGGATAAGGCAAAGAGTTATCGTCAAACCACTATAAAATCATAGTCTCCTTTACGTTATTTTTGAGTGTTAATCCTTAATGAAACTGTGAGAGTCACTGTGAGTGTTTTTGGAGAGGTAATCACGAGTTGTCAGAAAAACACCGTCAACAGAAAGTGTTAATCTACTAAATGGTTAGACGCCATGAAAGAGGAGTTGAAATCAATGGGTCACAATTAAATCTGGGATCTTATTGAATTATCGTAAGGTTGTAAGAGAGTCTGGTGTAAGTGGATCTATAAGACCAAACGCAACTCTAATGGTGATATTGTAAGTGGGTCTTTAAGACCAAACGCGACTCTAATGGCAGTATTGAACAATAGAAGGCTAGACTTGTTGCCAAAGGTTTTACTTAGAAGGATGACATTGACTACAAAGAGAGTTTTTCACCTATTTTTAAAATGGACTTTTAGAGTTATTATGGCATTGGTGGCTCATTCTGAATGGCAATTTAGAGGAAGAAGTTTATATGGACCAACTTGAGGGCTTTGTAGTTGAAGAAAAGGAGCACATAGTGTGTAAACTTAAGAAATCAAAATAAGGACTTAAGTAAGCTTCCCGATAATGGTATCTTAAGTTCAATGATACCATCACTTCTTTTGGATTTAAAGAAAACACCATTGATCAGTTCATACATCTGAAGGTCAATAGGAGCAAGATATATTATATTTTTTATTATGTATGTTGATGAAATATTGCTAGCTACTAATGATCTTGGCTTGTTACATGAGACCAAGAAATTAATAAATATACTAAAAGAAACCCGTCTGACACTGTTCATCCACACTTAAGTTACTGTTTTTACAATAATGTTGTGACGCTTTTGCCCTTTTTCTTCTTCTTCTGTTTGGTTCCTATGCATGGTTTTTTGGTCTTTTCAATTTCTAATTATGTGTATTGGCTCTTTTGCCCTCCGTTGTTTACTCTGATGATTGTTTTTGGGCGTGGATTTTTTTTGTCTCGATCGTTCTGGGTCTGCCGCTTCTCTCATTTTCCTTTTTCTTACCTGCTTCTCCTTCATTTTTGTTTCTTCTGTTGCTCCTTCTCTCAGTTTTCTGTTTTTTACCAATTTTTCCTCCATTTTCGTTTCCTCTGTTGCACTAATTTTTTCCGTATTCAGTTGGTCATTTTCTTAGTGGGTTTGGTGCAAGCTTCTGTTGTTCCCCTTTTTTCTTCTCTTGCTATCTTCGATTTGCTGTTTTTTATTAGGGCTTTTATTCATGTTCAGTTCTTTTCTCTTGAGGATTATGAGTTTTTCCTTCTATTTGTTGATGTTGATTTTGCGTTGTTCAAATTTAGGATTTTTATTTTTTTTATTTTTTTTTTCTGTTGTATTCTTTGCACATTTGATGTTTTGAGTTTAGTGCATTTTGTTTCTTATGTTTTTTTGGGGTTTGCCAGAAAAATAATTTTTATTGTGTCGGTTAATTTGCTGAGTTTTTATTTTTCCTCAATAAAGGTAATTGTTGATAAATGCTAAATTTTCTACGAATGCTTAATTTCTTTGATGAGCTTATTTATTTTTGTACGGATGAATCCCTATGTATATATCTTCATCCTCTTGGTAGCTGATTTCCATAGGTTAATGCCTGATTTTTTTGGATGTTTCTCACATTTGATTTGCAGAGATAATGTTTCGTTCCTTTTGCTTGGTTATTAGCATTTTGTCCAGATAAGTTTATTTTGCATTTATTGAATTGGTAATGTGTAATGGTGATATGCAATCTTTACTTGGTTTGTTCGTACTGTTCCTGTAATACTTTGTATCATCTTTCTTGCAGAGGCATTAAATGTAATTGTGATATTTTTACCAATTTTTGCTCTTTTTGTGAATTTTTTCCCTCCTTTTTTACAATTTCTTCGTTTGTTTTTGTACTGCTTATTTTTCAGAATTTTTTTTTCTTTTTTCTTTTTTTCCCTAAATGTTTATTTCTATATTGCTTTTATTAATTCATTTACGAAAAAGACTTTCTCCGTTTCTCACCACTGACTATGAAGTAATAGCTGTTATTTTGTTATTGGTTGCTATTTAAGTCTGTCTTATTAATTTTCACACACATATACACACACACACACATATATATATATATATATATATATAATATTGTACTACTTTAGGCCGTCCCTTTTGCTTGGTCATCTACATTTTGTCTAGATAAGGATTTTTTTTTTTGTTGCATTTATTGATTTGGTGATGTGTAATGGTGATCTGTAATCTTTACTTTGTTTGTACTATTTCTGTAATACTTTGAATTATCTTTCTTGCAGAGATATTAAATGTAATTGTGATATTTTTACCAGTTTTTGCTCTTTCTGTGAATTTTTTCCCCCCTTTTTTACAATTTCTTCATTTGTTTTTAAACTGCTTATATTTCAGACTTTTTCCTTTCCTCCTTTTTTTTGTTTTTTTGTTTTTTTCAAATGTTTATTTCTATATTGCTTTTATTGATTCATTTAAGAAAAAACTTTCTCTGTTTCTCACCACCGACTATGAAGAAATAGCTGTTATTTTGTTACTGGTTGCTTACTATTTAAGTCTGACTCCTTGATTTTCATATGTGTATATATATATGTAATATTGTACTACTTTAGGCTTATTACTGCATATTAAATCTTACCATGATCTACTTACTGCTCTATTAACTTTGTTCTATCCCTTTCATTCCTGTGTTGCTGGTTGATATTGCTTGCGTCAAATAGTATTGACCATATTTCAGGTATGTTTTATTTTGTTTGCTCATGCATTTTTAATATATTTTTATGATCCTGAATACATTGATTTTTTTGAATATTATCTATTTCTCTTATTTCTGCCATTATTTGAAACCCTCCATTGTTGTTGTAAATAAATGTTAAAAAACCTATGTTGTTTTTTTTCTCAGTTTATTACTGACATATATAGACATGGCTATTACTTTTTGAGTTTCAGTAGCATGCAATATTGATATATGTATACTTATTCCTTATCTACTTCATTGTTGTGTGTGTGTGTGTGTATATATATATATATTAGTATTTTTATTTAACGAATGTTGTCTTCATTTGATTTTCATAAGTGGCAATATTAAGTATAGTAGATTTTTATATGTTTGGTTTTATATCATCTTCTCAAAAATTTGCTACCAATATGCTTTACTGGATTGGATTCTTTATAGTTTTTGACTAATATGCCTAGAGTATGTTATGCTTTTTCCCTCTGTTTTTTTTTTTAAAAAAAAAAAAAATTGCCTTGGCCTAATAATTTTCCTCCCGTGGTTGCTGTGATTCAGTTTAGTTTACTTGGTGGTCAATTTTCTAAGCTCCCTGACTTTCATGTTCATTTGCTTGGCTGGTATTTCGTCCTTAAAGCTAATCTAGAGTATTATAGGTATCATCTGTAACTCTTTATCATAATCATTTAAATTCTTTTGTTTACAATAGATGTATTGATTTGTTATAGTGCCATTGCTTTATTTTATTTGTTATAGTGTTCTTCAGAATTTATCTTTATTATTATGATTATTTCTGTGTATGTTTTATCACTATTTACTAATGGTTTTAATTGTTTCATAATGACATTTGTTCATATTTGTGTGTTTACTTAAGATATTTCATCTTTATCTTATTTTTATATGATGTCATGATGAATAAAGTTGTTTTGTGGCTGCAAAATTCGTTTAAAAATTATTGTCAAGAACATTTTTTATTTCGATTAAGACACTCTCCATTTCTTATTAAAACTACTTAAATAATAATTTGTTGGTCCTTTTTTTTATTGAGTCTATCCTAATTTAAAAAAAAATAAAAATTCCATCTTTTCTTTACTTCAATGCATGTTTTATATATCCATGTTTATTTAGTTGCTTGACAATATTTTTTAAACTATTTTTAAAATTCTGTCTCGATTTGTATTTATTATATCTTATGTTTAATTCATTTTGTTTCATACCAATAATGATTATAATTGATTTTCATCTGTTTGATGATGTATAATTATTTTGAAAATTATTGTGCTCATATTTTGCTTACTTCAATTGTGATATTGTCTATGATTCTTCATTTGGATGATTCGAATATATTATTTCAGTTCTCCTTTCATCTTATTCTAATGTTATTATTGTTTTCGTTGCTTTTCTTGACATTGGTTTTGATATGTTATTATATTAATTTGTAGCTATTTAAGTCCTTCTTAAATTCACTTGGATATGGTTTGTGCTTCTCAATTCTATCGTTATATACGGTTTTGAATGAAACTATATCTTTTTTCTCTACATATTTATAGATTAACATTAATTATTCATAAGTATTATACTTGAATATTTATAATACATATCCTAATCTTTTATTATGATTCGAAGTCTAAATTACCAGAGTAATCTAGAAAAAGAACAAGAACCAGGTAATATCACTATTTTTAAATACTTAAATTAACACTTTATATAACTAAAATTATTTATATCTTCTAAAAAATCAGCAATAATCTTTTTTTAAATATATATATATTTTTATTTTGCAGCTCTAAAGAGGCATAGAAAAAAAGAAAACAAAAAATATAAAATCCTACAAAAAAGCTTTTGTTAAACATATAATATACATATATCTACGTATGTGTGTATACACTAATACTGTAGTTTTCTCTCAACATTTTACATATATATGTGTATAAAAACTAATACTATACCAAATAAACTTTAGACTTCCAATACAATATATAAATCTTCCCGCAGCAAGGCGCGGGCACAAAACTAGTTTCTCTCTAAGAACTTTGAAATGAGAGATATGGGAGAGGCATCCTATGTGATTGGATTTAAAATATTCCGTGTCAGATCACAAGGATTATTACGATTGTCTCAGAAAGCTTACATTAATAAAGTTTTTGAGAGATTCAGGATGGAAAAGTGCTCTGCAGGTGTTGTTCCAATTCAAAAAGGAGATAAATTCAGCCTTATGTAATGCCTGAAGAATGAATTGGAACGCAAACAAATTGAACAAATTCCTTCTGTATCTATTGTTAGAAGCTTGATGTATGCTCAGACTTGTACCAGGCCAGACATCAATTTTGCTGTTGGAAAGTTGGGTAGGTATCAAAGTAATCCACGAATGGATCATTGGAAAGCTGCAAAGAAAGTATTGAGATACTTGCAAGGAACGAAATATCACATGCTCAATTATAGGAGATCCAATCATCTCGAGGTGATAGGATATTCAGATTCAAATTTCATTGGATGTGTTGATACAAGAAAATCCACATTTGGCTATTTGTTCCTTTTGCCTGGGGGAGTGATCTCATGGAAGAGTGGGAAGCAATCTATCATTGTTGCATCCACTATGGAGGCTGAGTTTGTGGCGTGCTTTGAGGCCACTGTTCATGGTTTATGGCTGCGGAAATTTATTTCAAGACTTAGAGTTGTCAACAGTATTGCCAAGTCGCTAAAGATTTATTGTTATAACTCCGCAACTGTTTGCGTCTCAAAAAACAAGTAGTATTCACAAGGTGCTAAACACATGAATTGAAATATTTTGTCGTTAAAGAAGTTCAGAAACAAAGAATGTCAATCGAACATATTAACACTAATCTCATGATTGTGGATCCGTTGACAAAAGAGTTGCCACCAAAGACATTTAATGAAACATGTCGACAGAATGGGCATTATTGAAAACCATTATTAACATTATGATGAAGTTTTATGTTATGATGATGTTTTATGTTCCTTATGTATTTGACACTCTGAGCTCAATTAAATATTACATAGTTTAAATTATACGATCATATTTTACAATTAAAATCTAAAAGATTCACATAGTAACAGTTCAAACCCGCGTACCAAACAAACTTTTAGAAAGTGCCCACTTACTGATAACCAGAAAAATCTCCTAATAAGAAAGCATACCTTAATTAGTTCGCTGTGATGATTGTTCATTTACCGTTACACTGGAAATTCTGGATTGCTTCTGCTGAACGGGAATTCTAGTGAACATTTAAATTCTTGGGTAATTTTCTAAACTCCATTTCGTGATATAGTTATATAAATAATAGGAAAAAACCAGTCTCTGAAGTCTTGATCTTTGATTTTATACAGATCTGAATACTATAATACAGAGCCGTGGTAAAAGAAAACCAGAATATCCTGGATTTAGGACTTACTACAACCATAAGAGTAAATACATTACTGCCTTACACTTCTTGGCTTGAACTAAAGTAAACTCCCTGTTAATCACTTCTTTCTAGGAGAAGTGCCATGAACAATCATATCATCGAGCAATTGCCTGCCTATGAACTCCTTCATCATAAAGACTCTAATCACATCCTCCGGCTTTCGATTAACAACCGAGTTTGAATCCGAGTTTGGTGTTTTTGCAGACTCGAAATCCGAGAAATATTTCTTGTTCATCTCCATTTGCTCAATCCAATTCTTGCACTCGCCAAGTTCTTTGTTCAACCTCTTTACTTCTGCCTGCAACGCTTTCACATCCACCCCACCACCTTTCGACTTGTTCGCATCACTCGGCCATGATCGCTTAATAGCTTTACAGATCGAAAAGCCCGAAACTCCACCTGAAAATTACCCAAAAAAAAACAAAAAAAACAAAAAAAAAACAAAACTAAGTATTTAACAAGTTCACGATTCACAATGTTTTTCTTTTAGAATTTGTTTAGTCAGTATGAATAAATTTCATATATTGCCGTTATTATAGCAATTTAATGAAAATTATTATTATTATTATTATTATTATTATTATTATTTTGAAAATGCATATTAATTCTTTTTATCCGAAAATGCATATTAATATTAGAACAGTAATGTAATGAAAACTAAATTTTTTATAAAATTGTTATGAAAACTAAAAAAATGCAAAATTAAGAAGAAAATTCTTAGAAAGAGAAACTAGAGAGAGAGTATTTCATTAATCTTATGAAAATATACAAAATGAAAAGCCTTATAACTCTATTTAAGGGAAATTTTTGATATTATTTACAATTACTATTTACATAGTACTTGTTATTTACGGTTACTATTTACACAGTAAGATTTTAATATGAACAATAATTTTAACTGATTTATATAATAACTTTAACTGAAGTAGACAGATTTTATTCATAACAAAAATATACTTCTAACCATCAAAAATAATACTACTCTATTGACATACAACACTATTGTACACTTTCAGATTATACTCTAATATCTAGTAAAATTTAATCAAAATCTTTTAAAAACATATTTTTTTATAAAATTTATCTATGGAAAGTCTATAGTAGGAGGTAGTATTTTCCCCTTATCAGGGGGTGCATGATAAAGACCGTTGGATTAAGATCCAAGGGCTGTTAGAGGTTGAGCTCATTAAAGAAAAAAATATTCTTGGATGTTGAAAAGCTCATGAAGATAAGATTGTCTGGTGTATGCTTTTTGCAGACAATCTGGAGGAAATTAACCATAAGTTAGAATTATAGAGACAGACCCTTAAGACAGAAGAATTTAAGTCAAAGTAAAATAAAGACTTAGTATATGGATTGTAGGTTTAGTAATTTGAGAGATCAGAATGATGAAATTTCTTTAGATGGTATGGTGATTGGAGCTTCTAGGAAATTTAGGTATTTTGGGTCTATAGTGCAGTGTTAAGGAGATATAGATGAGGATATTGAAAATAAGATTAAGGCGGAGTGGGTTAAGTGGAAGAATATGACGGGAGCTTTATGTGATGATAAGATGCATATTAAGTTGAAATGAAAATTATATAGGACAGTAATTCGCTCAGCTATGTTATATGGTAGTGAATGTTGGGCCATCAAGAGACAACAAATATACAAGATGAGTGGTGGAGATGCGTATGTTAAGATGGATGAGTGGCCATATAAGGCTAGATCGCATAGGGAATAAAGTTATTTGTAGTAAAGTAGGTTTAGCACCAATAGAAGATAAGGTGCGAGAAAACCGTCTGAGGTGGTACGGGCATCTACATCGTAAATTGTTAGATGTACCTGTTCGTATTTGAGGGAACATCTAAATACCTAGTATTAGGAGAGTGAGCGGTAGACTAAGAATTACTTGAGCCGACGTAGTTAGGCACGACTTTTAAGATCTAGGGCTTCAAGAGAGTCCCTTGTTTAATAAAGCTGATTTGAAACGAGAAATTTATATAGCTGCCCTCAATAATTTAGAATTAAAACTTGTATTTATTGTTGCTTGATCTATCTAAACTCAATCTGATCAAAATTCCTTTAGTCTGAAACAAAACTGATCCACTTAGGAAGAACAAGGTTACATATTGAGAGAGCACCCAAACCCACCCTTCCTTCGCCTTCCCCTTCCCTCACAAGGGCAGAGGTAGCTAGCCCACTTTCCACGGCGGCGCGACGCCCTCCGCCCTTTACCCTTCAGCGGCGTGAGATCCGCAATCCTCTCAAACTCTTCCTTTACTTGGTATCACTGATCTGTCTAGTGCCGCAGTGGCCAGTGCTTAAAGCCAAAGTGATTGGGCAACACAACAAATGGAAGACAACAATCACATTTATGAATCGATCAATTTGGAGAACGCCGTAAGCTGACAAAACCCATAAACAGGTTTTGCTCTTCTTAGCCCATCAAAGAATAATCCAAACAGGTTGAGATGAAAACAAAAGGGGAACTATGATATAAATAGGAGATACCCAGTACAAGATTATAATTGAAAGTGAAGAAAATAATAAAAGTAATTGTGGCCCATAATCAAAAACCCCAATTTGAGAACTTTCATATAACAAAAACACCTAGAAAAGAGCGATTCAAGGACAAATGGGAAGAAAGGGTAAGAGAGAAGATGAATATGGTGAAACTCTAGAACCCATATCCCAAATTTACAAAGACCCACG
Organism: Morus indica; assembly: GCA_029231665.1. Lineage (NCBI taxonomy): Eukaryota > Viridiplantae > Streptophyta > Magnoliopsida > Rosales > Moraceae > Morus > Morus indica. The sequence goes on along the minus strand of JACAGA010000007.1, from coordinate 15,549,689 downwards.
TCAATCAGGAATCCTAAAACATGTGAGCAAAGAATATAGCTTGCCCAGATGCATAATAATGAAAGAAAATAGAAATTTAGGGGTTGTTTTTTTACATTTTTGAATTAGGATAATTAGAGTGATGATTTTAAATTGAGTTTGAGTTATAATTTAAGTTGAATATGTAATTTGAGTTTGTATTTGAATGTGCATATTTGAATTATGATTTGAATTAAAAAATTTTTTAAATTTGTATTTAGATGAGTTCAAAATTTTAAATTATATTTAGATAATATTTTAATAAAAATTTAATGGTGATAAAAAATTTTAATACGGTATATTAGTGAGATTTTTAATTATTATGAATGCATAAAAAAACATTTTAAGTGCAAAATTTAAACCAAAAATATAATATTTTAAAAATAAAAAAATATTATTCATTAATTTAAAACTCGAATTGAATAAAAAACATTTAAAAAACTCGAGGGTAAAAAAAAAATGTAAATCAAAAATTTAATTTCAAACCGAGTTTAAATTAAATTAAACTTTAAGTTTAAACTCAACATTTTATAAAATTAACATAAACTAAATAAAATTATAATTCGAGTTTAAATTTTTTTTAAGTTGTGTTAAAAAAACAACTCCTTAAACTTTCCTTATTATAATATCAACTTGTAAATTAAAAATTAAAAATAAAAAATAAAACATTACACGTTTTAGAAGCACAAGGGTCTGTAAATAAATAAATAACAAAAAACAAAAAGAACCCATTTCTGGTTTACCCACAAAAACCAAAATCATCGATAACCTTTTTCCAGTTTAGAGAATGCAAAATAATAATATCACTTATTAAAAAGACAGAAAAACATTAATCTTTTGAAACCTGGGAGTGGGACCGGGATGAACTTGAGAGCCTCCTCGGCAGAGTACATGGCGAGGTTAGTAACGAACGGGGGGATCTTGGACATTGTTTCCCCGCTAGGACAGTACTGGCTCAGAACCTTGCCGCCGTTAACTTTAACGGAGTTGTGGATGTTGCTGACGCCGGCTTTGCCGTAGCCGTACGAGCTACAGCACAAGGTCTTGACGGGCGTTAGATCGGGTGCGTTCCGTTTGATTGAATCCGCCGTGCCGGAGATGTAATCCCAAACCCCCATATTTCTCAGTGCTCTCAGTCACTCTTCTGATTCCACCAATGCTTGCGCTTTTGCTCTTCGTCCTTCGGGTATAAGCAAGACAAAGGGAAAGTTTTGCCCTTTTTTCAAGAATCGCCTTTTTGTCTTCCCGACGTACAGAGCGATTTTTACGTTCTAACTTCTATTGGTCGGTTAAATTTACATATTTTTTAATGCTAATTTAATAATTAAAAAACTTAATTTATTTTTATGTTGTATATTAACGTATTAAAAAAATTCTTTAGATCACGTTTTTCACCTTAGTGGCAGGTCTTTGGGTAAAATTTTAGAGTCCGTTTAGTTTATAAATTTAAATTATGTTATTAAAATTATTTTTAATTTATGTGTATTTTTTATAAGAGAAAATCTTATAACGAATTTAAATTATAATTGGAATCAGTGAACAAATCTAAAATTAAACGGACTTTAAACTCTTTCTAGTAATGGCATTCAACGTTTTATTAGGTAAATTTGTATTGTCTCATTTATTATTAAATAATTAATATATTGTATTAATAAAATTTGACGTGTTAATAATAAATATAAATAATAAATAAAAAAAAATACAAACAATTTAATTATGTTAATATTTCTCATTTTAGAAAATATTTTTAGTCCGACGCCTATACAAGTAAGCTGTGTAATATTTTAACACTTGTAAAACCATTTATATATATATATTAATGTAACACTTATTATGTTCAAGAGTTACTATAAAATGTAGTTTATCACCCTATTATATTAATCTTGTTTCAGTATTATCACGTTATAGTAAAAAAAAAAAAAAAAAAAAAAGAAATTATACGTCTTTACAAAAAATGTTACATTTGTAATGACGGCTGTTAGACTTAAAACTATAGCTAAATTTTTAACATTTGTGTTTATGGATGAAAATATTGTATTATGTTAACATAAACAGTTATAGATTTAATCGTTGAAATTTAATGTAATAGTTATATGTCAATGGCACAAAATAACATGAATTCAATAAAAACAACAATTGTGTTTTTTTTAAGCTTTCACTCTGTTAAATCTAGTTAAAATTCTATTAAAATGGGCGACAAAACATGATTTTGACTCGAAAAGAAAACCCGATTGAGTAGGGTTTTTTTTTAACCCTACTGTAGGATTGTCATTTTTCCATAGGATTAGGAAGACCACTATCACAGTAAATTTAACATTTTTAAAATTCACGGTTTTATTCTTAAAAAATACATTTTTATTCTTCAAAGTTAGTAATATAATTTGAATTTTAGAGACCTTAGACAGATTTGTACCCAAATTAAGTATTGAAATGAGCATTTCATCAGTAGATCAAGGAAAAGGGCTTCTAAAGACATGTCTGTTCCGAAACCAAATATATAAGAAAAATCATCTAAAATTCTAGCATTTTACCCTAGGTATTTGGGGTAAATTCTAGATAAATTAGTGTATTTTTACAAATAAACTTCCCTCAAGAATCAAAATCCAAGAAGTCGATGAGATTTTATTAAAAACTGTTACACCATGGTCGAGACCTCGACCATCCTTTATATGACCGACGTCGAGGACTCCCGCGGAGGACCGACTGTTGGCAATGAGGGAAAGACGTAGCAGACGTGCCCTATACGTCGAGAGACCGCGCAAGAGGAGAGGCGCCGGGCAAGGGCTCTACGGGCCCAGACCACGGCGTCGAGGCATTATTGTCGGTTCTTTTGCCGGAGGTCATGTCAACCTGAGGAGGGAAGTACTGATCTGACGGCTACTGCAGAAGTCAAGAAATCAGGTGGCAGGCTGAGAGGATTAGCCGAATTTCTAGGAAAAGTCATCATGAAAACTCACCTACCCTCACGAGGATCGAGAACGGAAGATGGCTTCCTCCTTGGGAACCGGGAATATGTAATAACTTGAGAGAGCCTATAAATAGAACCGAAGAAACCTAGTGAAAGGGTTAGAGACCATTTGTATTACAGAGAGAAAACTTGTATTCATCTGAAAAATATAGTGCATGCACAAGTGGATTAGGCAAAAAATTATTGCCAAACCACTATAAAATTGTTGTCTCTTTTCCGTTATTTTTACAGTTTATTTCATAATCCTATAGTTAGCATAACCGCGAGTGTTTCTGAGAGGTTATTACGAGTTGTCGGAAAATCACTGTCAACAATTGGCGCTAGAAGGAGGGCCTTAGGCCCAGAAATTTAGCCTAGCTTGGAAATCAGTTTTGGACCAGAAATCCTCATCATGCCTCCCAGAAATTGCTTGCTGGCGGCTAACCCGTTAGCCCAGACGGCTAACCCGTTAGCCCAGACGGCTCTGTATTCCACCGCCGCTGGGCCTTCCGCGAACACACTCCCTCTGGCTCCTAAAGGCCCCCCAGACCGCATCGACCGGCTCCAAAGGCAGGTCGAAACACTGGCTGCGGCTGTAGAAAGAATGGCTACGGCCCTAGCCGAACGAGATCAAGGATGGAACCCAATGCTGCCGCTCGAAGACGTGCTGACGAACCCGGTAAACACCGCTGATGGGGACCAAGGAATTGGTGACCAACGCGGTGACACCGAGGAAATCGGTGATAGTCGAGCTAATGACCCCCATCCGGCTAAGTCGAATAGGTCTGTGGGGAGCAGGTAACGCGCATCACATAAGAGAGCGTGGGAGAGGGCTCGGCGCTTCTTACGGATAACAGAGGTGCGCCCCCTCGACCACCACAGGACGCGCATAGGAGGAACCCCGTCCCAGTGGAGTCCACGTCGGTGCACGGTGGAGACCTAAGGGCGAGGCTCGACGCCCGTCGCGGGAAGGCCGTGCAGTTGACGAGGGAAGACGAGCTCGCAGCAGAGAGTAAGGCCCTGGCCGAGAAGATGGCCAGGCTGGAGAAGCAGATGGGGAGTCGACTGAATAACTTTGAACAGGTAGTGGGAAAGGTGGCCGAGGCAGTTAACGTCGATGCCAAGATGTATACGTCTCACGACCACCCGTTCATGGAAAACATCATCCAGGTCCCGCTCCCGGACAAGTACAAGTCGCCCCCCATCTCGCTATACGACGGGAGGAGTGACCCGGACGATCAGCTCGAGGTATACACAAGGCATATGGTCATGCATAGATACCCCGAGGAGGTGATGTGCCGGGCATTCAGGAATCACCTCTCTAATTCTGCAAGGAGATGGTTTAGGTCTCTCAAACCGAACTCCATCACCAGCTAGGATGACCTGAAGAACGCCTTCCTGACTCAGTTCATAGGTGTCAAGAAGTACATCCCACCAAAGCAGAACCTGTCAAGAGTATACCAGGGACCTAACGAATCCTTAAAGGACTGGATAGCTCATTTCGGAGAACAGGTCGCCGCCACTGAGGGAATCTCCGATGAAGTGGCCTTGGTGGGAGCATTGTCCAGCATGAAGAAGGACATCCTATACAGCACAGACCTCGACCGGAGGCCACCCCACACCTATCAGGAATTTCTGACGAAGGCCCAGGGGTTCATAAACGCCGAGGAGGCCAAAAAGGCCCTTAAGAGCAAGGCAGCAACCCCTGCCAAGGAGGAGGTCGGGCAGGCTGTCAATCAGAATAACGACAAGAGGCGCCGGGGTCCTCCCCAGGTGCAAGCCAAGCCACGACACAACCCGGCTCTGAGCAACAAAGGCGGCAACGCCTCGACGAGCCAGGGGGAAACCAAGTGGCCCAAGCCGCAACGGCGTCGGTACGACGCCTACACCCCTCTGACTATGGGGATCGAGGACACCTATCACGAGATTAGCCACCTCTAGGTCTTGCGTCGACCTCCACCCCTGAAGGCCGACCCGACACGGAGAAAACATAACAAGTACTGCCGTTTCCACGGCGAGAATGGTCATACCACGGCCGAGTGCTACGACTTGAGGGACGAAGTCAAAAGGCTAATCCGGGAAGGGAGGCTCGGCGAATATCAGGCTGACCACCGGAACAACAATAGGCGCAATGACGATCGACGGGACGAGCCCAGGCGAGATAACCGCAATAACCCGCCCGAACCAGTCGGCGTCATAAGGACGATATTTGGGGGACCGTACCTTGGCGATACCTCTCGACGCGCACAGAAGGAGTACGCTCGAGAGGCAAAGGAGAAGTTCAATCAGAGGTTCATGAACGTCTCCGGGCATGAAGCCAAGGCCGCCCGATACGAGAACGCCGAGATTACCTTCTCCGAGACCGACGCCAAAGGTGTGCATTTCCCCCAGAACGACGCCCTGGTGGTCGAGGCCATGATCGGCAACCATACGGTCTGCCGTATCTTGGTCGACAATGGTAATTCCGTGGACATCCTGTACACGGACTGTCTCGACAAGATGGGGATCCCCCGCTCGATGCTCCAGAACAGCACCCAGCCCTTGTATGGCTTTACGGGGGACAGCGTCATCCCCGAAGGAGCCATCGAGCTGCCTATGACTATTAGTGACCGACAACACACCTCGACTGTAATGTCAAAATTTATGGTGGTGAAAGGAGGCGACAAATACAACGCGGTCATAGGACCCCCGACGCTGAGCGCCTTACGGGCGGTGACGTCTATCTACCACCAGGTAATGAAGTTCCCTACACCGAGCGGGATCGGCAAAGCTAGGGGGAACTAGTACAAGTTGAGGTTCACGTACTCGGAAACCATCTGCCACTATGCTAAGCTGACACAGGTATGAAGTGAGCTGTGGATGGTCGAGACCAGGGCATAAGGGCTCGACTTGGATCCAAGGTTCCCCGGGGAGGAGCTCGAAGCAGGACCGGTCAAGGAACTGATCGAGGTCCCCATCGATGAAAGGGACCCGACGAGAACGCTAAGAATAGGCTCAGAGCTAGGGACCCTGAACAGAGAAAGACTGGTCTACAAGCTCACGAGGAATAACTTCATCTGAGAAGTCTTGTACCCCGAATGGGTGTCCAACCTTGTCCTGGTAAGAAAGCCGAACGGAGAGTGGCAGATGTGTATTGACTTCAGCGATCTAAACAAAGTGTGTCCTAAGGACAGCTTCCCGCTACCCCGAATTGATCAGCTGGCGACGCCACGGTACTCGGGGTACAACCAGATACCGATGCTCGACCGCATGAAGTGCACACAACGTTTGTCACCGACAAAGGGCTCTACTGTTACAGAGTCACGCCCTTCGGCCTCAAGAATGCTGGAGCGACCTACCAACGCCTCGTCAACAAGATGTTCGCGGGGTAGATTGGAAAGACTATGGAGGTCTACATCGATGACATGCTGGTAAAAAGTAGGAGGACTGAAGACCAAGAGGAGGACTTAAGGAAAATGTTCGGTGTTCTCAAGACGTATAAAATGAAGCTAAACCCTCGAAAGTGTGCCTTTGGCGTCGCTTTAGGGAAGTTCTTAGGTTTCATGGTGAGCGGTCGAGGAATCGAGGCCAATTCGCAAAAGATTCAGGCCCTCCTCGACATGGCATCGCCAAGTGATTACACCCAAACGTACAAAAACAAGCGGTCTACTGTAGTACAATTTGAACGGTCGATCCCACAAGGAGGTGTTAAATTGAACAAGAAATGACTAGCAAATAAAAAGCGTTAGGAAAGTAAGTAATGAAACAAAGAAAAAGAATGAGTGTTTTTGATGATTTTTTTGAACAATTTTAAATGGAGAAAATTTAATAATAAAAAGTGGTAAGGCTTTGAGAATCCTCCATATGCTTTGTTCACCTATTTGGATTTTGATTCATAAATTAACTCAATTGAAAGTTTCACATCCCAAACAATCAATCGGAAAATAAATATTTGAAGAACATATGAAATAAAAATGTATTCGAGTAAATAAAATCCTAACGTTTAGAACTAGGAAAAATTATCTTATGAGAAATCTAAGAGCGACAATATACCGTTGGCAATATTGCAGTAAAAGACTACTCGTAAAACAATACCAATCAATATATAATATAATGCAACAATCACATAAAAAGAGCTTGACTAGATTTATATGAAAGTTGACAATAAAATATATTGATAAGAGGAAGAAATATGATAAAAGAAAATTATTTACTCAAATGTATAAAACTTACAAATCATTGGAGAATCAAAATCCAAACAAGTTCACTACACATATAGGATCATCTCTAACCTCACCTAAATACTCTAGCCTAACTTGTACATAATTCCCATAAAATTCTAAAAAGAAAATATGAGAATAAGAACAAGAAGATGAGAAAAAATATATAAAAATTTAAGCTCTAGAATCAACAACATAAACACTTTAACATGACCCTATTTATAGAGTTTTTTTAGGGCTTGTAAACAAAACACTCAGCCTAAGAATAACATAAGGACGTTTTTTTTTATCAACATAAATTGGATTTACAAGGCTTTATGCGGAGATTGAATGCTAAGTTATCCGTTGATACTCACGGAACAAAAACGGAATGAAGAATCCCAACGGGTAGGACACGTGGCGTGCGGAGAAGGAAACGTTACTGTGCACGGGACACGTGGTTGAGATGATTCGCGGAAAGGAAGAGTTGGCCGACAACTGCATCTGCTAGCGAAACGTGGCGGACGCTGATTGGGAGGAGGTTGCGACGCGGGACCCACGCGGAGAAGAAATGCAAAAGCTGGCTGAGACGCGTGGCGCGCGCGGATTTGCGGAAAAACAAAGTGGCCGACAGCGTGGACACGTGGCGGACTGATATTGGCGAGCTGCTGCGACGCGGGACCCACGCGGAAAAGCAAAGGAAATCGCCTGACGCGCTCGTGGAGGCAACTCGCTCGGGGGACGCGTCGGTGCGTGCCAATCGCGCGTGGGTGCGGGGACAGGTGGGTCCCACTCCGGCTGCGCGAAGCAGAGGGCGACACTTGGCGGGTGGCTTGCGCGGCGCGGCTCGGCTGGCTCGGCTGGCGGATGGGTGGAGTGCTAATGGGCCGAATTTGGGCTTTCTTGGGCTCAACTTTTGGGTTTTGCTTGGTAAACTAGCCCAAATTGAATTGTTTTCTTCAAAAATCTGAAAAATAAAATAAACCAAATTAAAATCAAATACTTCCACATAAAATTAATTCCATGAAAATATTTAATTAAAATCTAATTTATCTAACAATTATGAACAATTTAAGTGCAAATTTGTGCACTTATCACAACCCCCAACCAGCTTATTGCTAGTCTCTAGCAATTCAAGCGAAAGAAAAATTATGTCAAGCTGAAAATTCAAATCAAAACTAGCAAAATCACCTGAGCAATCAAACAAAACATTAGTAAGTGATCAGAAAATGCTATCAAAACTACTTCAGTCATAACTCCAGAGTCGTGTGTGTGTGCACCAAACCGTATCCCTCTTACCACAGTCCATAACACAGATAGCATCGAAAAACTCACCAAGACAAAGTCTCAACTCCATTTACCTCACGGGTGTTGGAAATATTTTTAATGCGAAGGGTTTTCACTCATGGAGTTGGAAGTCAATCAGTCAACGCTCAAGTAAGAGAAGGCAATTTAAGGACAAGCTAATAAACAAACGTTGATCAAATGATAGGCAAATCAAATATCTAGAACAACCATCACTCAAACCGTAAACAAACTTTCAGGATTTCATTCTGGTCAAGAGGAAGATCTCATAAACAAAGAGCCGAAAAAAAAAAAAAAAATACAAACCCTTTTTTTTTCTTTCTTTCTTTTTTTTTATTTTTATTATTATTTTTTTAAGGCAAGAGACAACATATATTTGATGAAACTGATGTAGTAGGCATTCTTTTGACTGGCTGCTATGCAGCGAAAGATGTGAGTACAACCAAACTACATAAACATTGATGATAAAATGATGCTCTTGCTCTTTTTTTTTTCTTCTTCTTTTTTTTTCTTTTTTTTTTATGGTAAAAGACAAAATAAAAATGATAAATATTTACAACACATGGCTCAATTCTAAAAACTATTCCTAACCAGAAATCATCCCTCAAGCAAATGTCACAAGTCAAGCAATGGTGCTCCAATAATGACTCAACCAACTCAAAAGATCAATGAAAGTTTAAAAAGCTGTTTTCTCAACTCTCACAACTCACTAAAAATGAAAACTTAATCTCGGGAATTTTTCTCAACTAAATGTGTCAACAACCATCTTACCACAAGGGTCTGGCATGTGCTCAAAAATAACTCTGGAAATCATTTCTTGGTAATTAAGATAGGAAAAACTGATCATATCCAAACATTTTGAAATCATACTACTCAGATAATCTCGCAAAAATTTTGACCGAAAAATAACAACAAGACAAAAATTAATCTCACGCATGAATATGGTCACCACCCCCAACCCAAAATCGGACAGTGTCCTCAATGTCTAAAAATATATGTAATATGAAGAAGACAGGGAAAGAGAACACCTGGATGATGAACATTGGAACACAGCTGAGCCTCCTGAACTGGATTACGAAAACACACAAACAAATATAAAAGCACACAAAACACACCAAACGAAACAAAGAAACAAAAATATGATACAAAAGTGTCGGAAGAAAACTTCTTAAGGTTGGTAAACCGGAGCCTCGAGAATGATCTCTTCAGCTTGGCTCACACGCTCAATGTAGTGCTTCAGTCTCTGGCCATTGACTCTGAATATTCTCCCATCGCTCGGGTCCTCGACCTCGACAGCACCGTTGGGAAAAACTTGCTTCACCACAAATGGACCAGTCCACCGCGACCTCAACTTACCTGGGTGGAGATGCAGACGGGAGTCATAGAGATGCACCTTCTGATTCAGCTCAAAGTTCTTTCGCAGGATCTGTTTATCATGTGCCGCTTTTATCTTTGCTTTGTAGATCCTGGAATTGTCGTAAGCATCATTCCTTAGCTCCTCAATTTCTGACAGCTGGAGCTTTCGATTAATACCTGCAGAACTGAGATCGAAATTAAGGGCTTTGATAGCCCAATAAGCCTTATGTTCGAGCTCTACAGGTAAATGACAAGCTTTCCCAAAGACAAGCCTGTAGGGAGACATCCCAAGATGGGACTTGTAAGCAGTACGGTATGCCCAAAGAGCGTCAAGAAGACGTAAGGACCAATCCTTACGGTCAGGATTTACCGTCTTTTCTAGAATCTGTTTAATCTCCCTATTCGCCAACTCAGCTTGACCATTGGTCTGTGGATGATAGGCAGTCGCAACCTTATGAACTACCCCATATTTGCGCATGAGAGCTTCAAAAGATCGGTTGCAGAAATGAGTGCCTTGATCACTGATGATAGCACATGGAGTGCCAAACCTAGATAACACATTCTCTTTCAAGAACTTCACAACTGTTGCGTTATCATTGGTTCGACATGGCACGGCTTCTACCCATTTAGAAACGTAGTCCATAGCAAGGAGAATGTAGAGGTAACCAGAAGAAGGTGGAAAAGGTCCCATAAAATCTATCCCCCAACAATCGAATATCTCTATCACAAGAATTGGGTTCAAGGGCATCATATGGCGTCGGGAAAGAGCACCTAACTTTTGACACCTCACACAAGAACGACAAAACTCATTAGTGTCCTTGAACAAAGTGGGCCAATAAAGACCACACTGCAAGATTTTTGCGGCAGTCTTCTTCACGGAGAAGTGGCCACCACAGGCATCGTTATGACAGAAGTTCAAAACACTCAGAATCTCGTCATCAGGAATGCAACGCCTCATGATTTGGTCGGGGCAGTACTTGAATAGGTATGGATCATCCCAAAAGAAATTACGCACCTCGACCAGAAACTTGCGCTTATCTTGTGCATTCCATTCAGAAGGAAGTTCACTGGTCACCAAGTAATTGACGATGTGAGCATACCAAGGCAACTTAGTGACAGCGAAAAGATTTTCATCAGGGAAGTTATCGCGGATGGCAGGGCCATCGGCAGGATCATTGAATTCGAGTCGAGACAGATGATCGGCAACGACATTCTCGACACCTTTCTTGTCCTTGATGGTCAAGTCAAATTCCTGCAATAGAAGGATCCACCTAATTAATCGCGCCTTAGCATCCTTTTTGGAAAGGAGATACTTGAGGGCGGCATGATCTGTAAAGACGGTGATGGGTGCACCGATCAAATATGCACGGAACTTGTCAAGTGCAAAGACCACAGCGAGCAATTCTTTTTCAGTGGTTGAGTAATTCATTTGAGAACTATTTAGAGTTCTACTCGCGTAATACACAACAAAGGGCTTCCCTTCCCTTCGTTGACCAAGGACTGCCCCCCCAGCATAATCGCTTGCGTCACACATGATCTCGAATGGTAAGCTCCAATCCGGTGACTGAATGATGGGGGCGGAAGTCAATTTTGCCACGAGTGTTCGGAAGGCATCCTTACACTTAGACGTCCACTCAAAAGCGGCATCTTTGGCTAGGAGGTTACATAGTGGACGAGAAATCATTGAGAAATTCTGTATGAACCTCCTATAAAAACCAGCATGCCCTAAAAATGACCGAACTTCTTTGACAGTCTTTGGGGTGGGTAAATTGGAGATGAGTTCAATCTTAGACTGATCAACCTCAATCCCTCTCTCTGAGACTACATGCCCCAAGACTATGCCTGATGGTACCATGAAGTGGCACTTCTCCCAGTTAAGCACAAGGCCTTTCTCCTCACATCTTGTCAAAACAGCTTCTAAGTTGAGAAGGCACGAGTCAAAGGAGGCGCCGAAAACGGTCAAGTCATCCATAAACACTTCCATGCATTTCTCGACCATGTCGCTAAAAATGCTCATCATACACCTCTGGAAGGTGGCTGGTGCATTACACAGCCCAAATGGAATACGCCGAAAGGCATAAGTTCCAAAAGGACAGGTAAAAGTAGTCTTATCCTGATCCTCTAATGCGATCTCGATCTGATAATAACCTGAGTAGCCATCAAGAAAGCAATAGTAAGGATGTCCAGCCACACGTTCTAGGATTTGGTCGATGAATGGAAGCGGGAAGTGATCCTTGCGGGTGGCGGCGTTCAGCTTTCGATAGTCAATGCACATGCGCCAACCCGTCACAGTCCTTGTGGGAACAAGAGCCCCTTTCTCATTTTCCACCACTGTTACCCCAGATTTCTTGGGCACTACCTGAGTTGGACTGACCCACTTACTATCAGCGACTGGATAGATGATTCCTGCATCCAGAAGCTTTAAGACTTCATTCTTCACGACTTCTTTCATAGTCGGGTTCAGTCTCCTTTGGGGATCCCTTCGTGGATTAACCCCGTCTTCTAAGTTGATGTGATGGGAGCAAATTAAGGGGCTAATACCCTTAATGTCAGCAATCGTCCAACCTAATGCCGATTTGTGTTCACGCAGCATGTTAACTAACCGCTGCTCTTGAAATGCATCAAGTTTAGACGAAATGATGACAGGAAAGGTATCACCAGCTCCCAAGAAGACATGTTTCAGATCCTCAGGCAGTTGAGCCAGCTTGAGTGTGGGGGTCTCTTCGGTGGATGGTTTTGGCTTTTCTTTTCCTCGAGGTAGCTCTTCAAAGCGTGGTTGCCAAAACTTGGTTCCTTTGCCTTGTGAGTCTTTAAAAATGGTAACATTGTTCGGCCAACTCATTGTGAATCAAGTAAAGGGCCAGTACCAAACCAGGGATGAGAAGGTGGCGGTGTATCTGAGGAAGGTTAAGGAAGCCCTGGGAAAGTTCACTACTTTTGATATACAGCAGGTACCAAAGGCAGAAAATAGCAATGCCGATGCACTCGCTAGACTAGCGACGTCAAGGGATGCCGATCTTTTGAACTTGGCGCCTCTAGAGGTTTTGAAAGCCCCAACCACAGAGAAGCGGCCCGAGGTTGCACCAGTGGAACTCCAACCTAGCTGGATGGATCCAATAATCAAGTATTTGGTCAGTGGCGAACTTCCTGAGGACAGGCAGCAAGCCAAAAAGTTGAAGTACCAAGCGGCGAGATACACGATGCACGACGACCTCCTCTACCGAAGGGGGTACTCGACGCCTCTTCTCAGGTGCCTCGGCGTAGAAGAGGCAAAGATGGTCCTTTCAGAGGTGCATGATGGGGTCTGTGGGAACTACGCGGGAGGACAATCCTTGGCCTACAAAGTATAACGATAGGGGTACTACTGGCCCAACCTCAGAAAAGATGCAACAGAGTACGCGAAGAGGTGTTAAAGTTGCCAGAGGTATGCCCCCACCCCTCGACTGCACTCAGAGGACTTAACGTCCATACTATCTCCCTGGCCTTTCGCTAAGTGGGGGATCGACCTCATCGGCCCTCTGCACAAAACCCCAGGAGGGTACAAGTTCGCAATCGTCGCCGTCGACTACTTTACAAAATGGGTCGAAGCTGAGCCTCTGATGGCCATATCGGAGGCGAAATGCACAAATTTCATATGGAACAACATCGTTTGCAGGTTCGGCATCCCACACTCTCTCGTATCTGACAACGGAAAGCAGTTCGACAACGACAACACCAACCAGTTTTGCGAGCTTCTGGGGCTCCACAAGAACTTCTCCTCAGTCGTCTACCCTCAGTCTAACGGGCAAGTCGAGGTAGTCAACAAGATAATCAAGGTCACCCTCAAATGACGCCTCGATGCCTATAAAGGGAAATGGGCTGACGAGTTGCCGAAAGTATTATAGGCCTATCGGACGACTAGCAGAACCACGACAGGGGAAACCCCATTTGCAATGGCCTACGATTTCAAAGCGGTCCTGCCAGTCGAGGTGTCCATTCCGACCGACCGGGTAACCCGGTATGAGGAAGATAGGAACGCCGAGCTGATGAACTTGGAGCTCAACCTCTTTGAAGAACGGCGCACGGACGCACAGCTAAGGCTCGCCGCATACCAGGCAAGGATAGCTAGGTACTATAATAAGAAGGTCAGGCCAAAGCGTTTTAGAGTTGGGGACATAGTTTTACGGGTCGTAACCCCAAACACAAAACCGAAGAACTCTGGAGCCTTGGGCCCCACTTTGGAAGGGCTCTACAGAATAAAGGAGGTTGTGGCAAACGGGTCATACCGGCTGGCAGAGCTCGACGGTCGAAGCATCAAGCACACTTAGAACGCAGACCAGTTGAAGGTCTACTACCAATAATTACGGGAAGCGTCGACCTAGTAGATCAGAATCCTCTACTTGTATTCTTTCGTTTCCCCATTGACAGGCTGAAAAGCGACTCTTGTAACCCGTACTCGAATAAATATATGTCGACACGTCGACTAATTCTCTTCACTTTACGGGTTTGGTCACCTTCCGAAACTCATCGATACTTCGACGCCCCAAAAACAAGTGCAAGCCCTTGTTCTTAGCAAGGGGACAATACAAGCCCCCACGATTTCGCAGAGACGGTAGGGCTCTGGCTCAACCGTACTCTACCTACTAACAGATGTTCCGCGCTCTACTTATTCTACTATCGACATCGACCATACACCAGAGTCGACTTCAGAAACTTAACTCTGGCGAGGGGGTATTAAGGCAGTCGAGCCTACACTTGTAAAAAATTCACCAGCAAAAATCAAAAAGATATGCAAGTAGTAAGCATCAAAGCATGAATATTGTATGAAAGCGTATCTATACAAATAAAAATCAGTCTCGACCATATGGTCGTTACAAATTATAAAATAATAATAATGAAGAGTCTGGGCCCTATGGCCCAAAAAAAAAAACAAAAACAAAAACAAAAAAAAACAACGAAACCAAAAACAGAGTAGATGTAAGGCAGAATCCCCTCAACGCTCGCCGTCGCCCCCTGTGGCCTGGTCGGCGCCAGTCTGTGTCCCCTCGACGTCACCAGCCCCCGACACCGGCTCGATCACCTCGACGCTTTCGCTGTCCGACTCGTCCAAGAAGGATAGGTCGACGTCTGGACGCTTCTTGCGGAATCGGTCGAAGATCTGATCCCCAGCGGACTGCATCAGGGTGAGTTGGAGCTCTTCAAATTCCGCCAAGGACTTGTATTTCTTGACTTCGCCCTCGACCAGCCCCTTGAACTCCTCAGACGTCTTGAAGACCTCCACTCCGGCGTCGGCTATGCGGTTGAACTCCCCTGAGGCCAAGAAGTCGACAATGGCCTTCGCGGCTGCCTCCCTCTGCCGCTGCTGAAACTCCGACGACGAGAGGTAATCCTCGACCCCCTTAGAGCTCCCCTCCTTGAAGCCCGCCTGGAAGCTGCGGGTCTTCTCGTCGACGACGCTGTCCGTAAGGGTCTTCAACTTCGCCTTCTAGACCTCTAGGTCGATCGAGAGCTCCTCCCGAATAGCGCGAAGGGCTGTTATTTCCCACTCAGCGGCTGCGAATGCCCTCTCCCCCTTGAATTGTATCTCTAGATCTACATAGTTCTGGAGAGCGAGCTCAAGGGCCTGAATTCAACAAAAGAAATACGGTCAAAAGGGAGATCCGTATAGAGATAATCTGACAAAAATGATGACTTGAGGCCGAGCCTTACCGAGATCTGACGCTTCACGGTCAAGCGCTGCCGATCCATAATGCTCTCCTCGGCGTAGGTGTCCCATGTCTCCTCTGTGAAGAAGGAATATATGGCGTGGAGCAGAAGGTTGAAGCGTGGGGGAAGGCACAGATCGTAGGTGAGGTCTAGCTCGGCGACGTCGTCCACGGTGTATTTGGGATCTCCGACCTTCGACCCGGCGGCAGAGCGAATTTAGGTAGAGGCACCGCCAGGGTGGCCGCGACGTCGACACCCTTATTCTTTTCCAGACGCCAACTCCGCCCGGAGGAACCCTCGACCGAAGGCAGGATTTGCTGGTTGTCCACCTTTTGCCTCTTGGAGGAGGCTTCAATCCTAAGCACGCCCCTCCTTAGGGTGGCAGTGGTGCTAGTCGGGGGAACGACCTCGACCGCAGGCCTCTTCGACGACCCACTCGCTGAGGCCGAGGGCTGGCCCTTCCTCGACTGGGTGGGGAGGCTGAACTTCATCCCGGAAGGCATGGCTGCTCAGAAAATAAAGTCAATCAAGCACACGTTGACCGCGCCCAACGGGCCTTACAAAAGATAACAAAAAAAAAGAAAGAAAAACACAACTCACCGCTGAGGAGATCCACTGGAGGGACGACGGGCTGACGTGGAGGGGGAAGGTCGACAAGGAGACCATATAAACGTTGGTTCGCCTTGGTGTTGAGAACGAATGCGCTCCGGCGGTCTGGTGAGAGCGATAGAATCTTCTCGACGCGAGCAAGCACGGACGTCGAGAGCGTCGGACGGTCGATGGTTTCACCTGCAAGTGCAAAATAGAGTCAGAAGGGTCGATAGCCGCGCATAAACCTGAGAGGAAAAAGAGAAAAACCTACAGTATTTGCTGAATACTATATGCGTCCCCTTTGGTTGCTCGCCGTCAATGGGGTGCGAATTAAAATCACCCCCCAAAAAGAAAAATTGACGTTTCCACCCGTGAGCGCTGGTGGTCTTCCCAATGACCACGAGTGGGACCAGAGGTTTAGACTGTGCGTGGCAGGAGATGTAGAAGAATCCCTTCTACCTCGGAGAAGCTTGAAGGGTGTAGCAGTGTAAAAATTTCTCGACGCTAAGGTTGAGGCTCATAAATTTCCTCTAGAGTATTATCATGGAGTTTATTGTCACCCAGCAATTAGGTGACAACTGTGCGGGCGAGATCCGGTAAAGGCCACAGAGGGCCTTCACAAAGGGATGGAAGGGCAAGGTAAGCCCAAAGGTCAGCGCTCAGGTGTACACGGTCATATGACCGCGATGAGGGTTGTGAGCCCTGTCGTGAGGAGTCGGGATGATCAAATAGAAGTGATGTGGATCAATCCCAGCATTGACGAACGCCTTCCTGGCAACATGGGGCCGGATTTTGGATGGGTTGAGGTCGGTGGCCAGCCCCGAAAGGGTGTTTGTAGGCGCAGCCCCGTATCCTCGACATTCAGGAGAGTCGACCTGCAGGTCGACACCCTCGTCGTCGAGGAGAACGAGGGAGTCTCTTTGAGAAGACGACGCCGACACGTCAGCGTATTCCTCGACTTGGCGGAGCAGGGAATCCCCACTCTCGCCTAGAGACATGCTCGAGGTGGCTACGTCCTCGGGATCTTCCTTGACCCTAGGCCTGGTATCCTCTCGACCTCTAACCTGCTTCGACGACATTTTCTGAAAAGAAAAAGGCTAACAAGAATTAGCTCCTAGTGGTCGAGAGGCTCAGGGCGCAAGACAATCTATAAGACAGGCAACGCCGCAAGCCACGGAGGCTCAAACCCAAGTCCAGTGGCTTCGACGGCCCTAAAAAGGTTAGACCCTGCAAGCTCCGTCGTCGGTGTATTGCCTGCGACGTCAGGCAGAGAGCGGTTTTTCCCCACTCTGCGACGCATTTTGACACCATAGTCGTAGATGAGACGACCGGACTCATGGAAAAAGACGAAAAAAATGAAAAATGGAGGAAATGGGGACTTACTGGAGTTGAAGGATGCTCAAGTCTGAGAGCGGTGGACGATTCAAGCACGGAGGACGCACGGATGAGGAAGCTCAGGAGAAAATCCGGCAGAGTAACGGCTTGTTGGATGCTCGATGAGCGGAAATGCCAGGACAAGGGGTATACATACTCGCACGAGACGAAGGCAAGGGGTCCTCGAGGAGTCCAAAGGCCTCCAGATCTTGACCGTTGAATTTGAATCGGTCCCATCCGACGGTGGATCTGAGAAGGCGTGATCGAACGGCTGGGGAGAGAGCAATGGGAAAGGACATGATTCGACGGCGAGGGTTCATTTCCCCGTCCACGTGGCATTACGGAAACGAGGACGTGACGGTTGGTACAGTCGACGTGACTGCTCCACTGCCTGAGAAAACAGCTGCAAAGATCACAGTACTCGCGAGCAGCAATCAACCACCAAAAAGGCCCCTTTCCACGTGGCATCCTAGACCCTGTACAGCCAAGAAAGTCACACTGCGACATTCCAGCCTAGGGGTAATTGTTACACCATGGTCGAGACCTCGACCATCCTTTATATCACCGACGTCGAGAACTCCCGCGGAGGACCGACTGTTGGCAATGAGGGAAAGACGTAGCAGACGTGCCCTATACGTCGAGAGACCGCGCAAGAGGAGAGACGCCGGGCAAGGGTTCTACAGGCCCAGACCACGGCGTCGAGGCATTATTGTCGGTTCTTTTGCCAGAGGTCATGTCAACCCGAGGAGGGAAGTATTAATCTGACGGCTACTGTAGAAGTCAGGAAATCAGGTGGCAGGCTAAGAGGATCAGCCGAATTTCCAGGAAAAGTCTTCATGAAAACTCACCTTCCCTCACGAGGATCGAGAACGGAAGATGGCTTCCGCATTGGGAACCGGGAATATGTGATCACTTGAGAGATCCTATAAATATAACCAAAGAAACCCAGTGAAAGGGTTAGAGACCATTTGTATTACAGAGAGAAAACTTGTATTCATCTGAAAAATATAGTGCATGCACAAGTGGATTAGGCACAAAATTATTGCCGAACCACTATAAAATTTTTGTCTCTTTTCCGTTATTTTTACAGTTTATTTCATAATCCTGTGGTTAGCATAACCGCGAGTGTTTCTGAGAGGTTATTACGAGTTGTCGGAAAAACACCATCAACAAAAACGAAAGTTAAGAAAAGATGCTATCACTTCAAAAAATAGATGCTTTGGGTCTTAATGTAGTGAACAGAAACTTTCTGAAAATAATTGCAACAAATTATTGGTTTTGAAATTAATTGTAGTAAATATAATGTTTTGTACTCACCAAAAGAAAAAAAAATTATTACATGAGACAAAATAGTGACGACGACTACTGGATAAATTCGAGAAAAGAAAAGATGCAGGGGCATTTTGGGAATTTTTGAATTTTTGGTGTGTAAGATATGTTATTATCCTCAATTTATGCCATTAATTTTTATTCTTCTCACAAAATATATATGTTATTTTCCTAATTATTCTACCTAATATATTATGTAATTAATCAGGTCTCAAGGGTGAGCTAAGACTCTACTTGGAAGAACTGGCAGATGCAGATGATTGTTCATCATTTTCAGAAGAGTAGTTGAATCTTTTTTCAAGATTGGTTTAGTCCATGTTAATCAATGGATTTATATTTTTAATTTTTTCTTCTCATTTGCAACAGTGGGGGATAACGACATTTTATAGATATTTTTACATGAAAGTTTTGTTGTAGGAAATATGAATTGGGTTTGTTTCTTTATCCATAGTTCTGAAATTGCTAGCAAACCGAAATTAAGGCAAGGAATAGCTCGTTATCACTACAACATAAACGATATTTTATGTTGAACTTTTTTTTTCTGCATAAATAAAGTGATTTTATTATGGTTTGATCTCACTAAGGTTTTGTTGGGAATAGTGTTCTAGAAGCATGAGATGTAAAAGGATATTTATTATTTATTTAATAAAAGAGTTTATTCATTATTTTATGTGCATATATTTACGAATATTTTATGAATATCAATGAAAATTCCATGATTATTTATGTAACCTTAAACATTGTATATAACTGTTATATACGAGAGGATAATATTTAAGGATAATAATCAAAAAGTAATGTTCATAATGAATTTAATTAAAGTTCGGAATCTTTAATTAAAACATTATTAATACATGTCATTCCCATTTAGAATGGAATAGTGTTATCCGCACTGTTAATATGGTGAGATATTGAATGAGTGTATTTCGCATAATGAGATTATGTGCAACAAGGACACAGACACAATATGAATTTCTAATAATTTTCGTTAAGTATAGAAATTCTAATTGAGTCTACCGATGGTCATATATAGAATGATCTTAATCATAAGTTCTTAACAAACTCCTATTTATGGATTTGTGTCTTTTGATTTACTCGGTACGGATTCCGAGACCCTGAATCCTATTCCCTGTATTTTGGAGACATGATGAAGTAGGTAGCTGGGAATGTTATTATACGAGATGGAATTCATTCCTTCTTGAGAAAGAAGTAGATAAATAATTCTCTTGAGGGTTGATTCGGTACTTGGACCAGTAGGAGCTCCGATTCATGAATGTGTTTTATGAATCACTGTCCATTAAAGAATCAATGGTACTCAAGGATAAAGATATAATTAGAGAGGTTAACGGATTCTACCTGGCTCTAATTATAAATTATTTATGGTAGATTGATCTATATACAATGACTATATCAAATGGACACTTCACAGTTTAGAAGTAATTTATATCTATAATTTCGAGAGTGCAATTCCAAGTTTATAATGGAGTAACTATTGGAATTAATAGAATTAATTAATTAATTAAAGTGTTTAATTGATTATTAATTTTATTGGAGCTCGGGATTATAGGTCCATTAGTCCCCGCGTCGTCCTAGTAATTCTACCAGACATAGAGGACAAAATGGAAATTTTAGAATTACGGAATTCTAAAATTAAACACTCAGAAATAATTAATTGAGAATTAATTATTATTTAAATAATGTGATTATTTAAATTTGAATTTGAACACATCTACATTTATCCATTTAAACTTATTTGATAAGTTGTTCAATTTAGAATTCAAATTAATATAAGTTTGACTTAAATTCGAATTTGAATTTGAAATAAAATTGGACTACAGGATAAATGATGATTTTCTCTTCCTTCCCTATCCAGTATTGGCGCCACACAGGGATGAGAGTCCCCATCTTGGCCGGCCACACTAAGGGATAAGGGAATAAGAGATTTTGGTTAAAAATTCAAATAGGAGATAATTAACAAGCTTTATCTTAGAGATAGAGATTGGATTTCTTCTAGAAGTTTCACTTCTACTCAATAAATACTATTTTTGAGACAATTTTCGGAATGGTTTTTTGCCCTAATTTTAGAGGTGGCCAAAATTTCTCTACAGAAATTTTGAAACCATTTTTTCAGCCCTAAATGTTAAGGCTGGCCGAATTTCTCAAGTAGAGAGGAAGGAAAAAAATTTTCTCCATGTTGGCGCTCTTTTGGAGAGGGCCTGTCGACGTGGAAGGCTCGAGACTCGTGGTCTCGTCTGGTTCGCTGTGACTGTGCTCTCACCGGCTGACGTGGTCGGTGAGCTACTGAGGGTCCTTCCTAGCGTCGACGGTGGTCGGAATGTTGAGGTTGGCCCCGGCTGAGGTAGGCAGAACCCGGATGTCCCCGAGGAAGATAGTATCCGAGGGCGACACCCGTTGCGGCTTCGGCTCCGTGAATGTTGAGGAATTTCCAATTAGGATCTCCCAGCGAGCTTATGGTGTGGGAGAGAAACGTGACAAGTTTATGGAGGAGGTTTCTAAGTGGGTAATGGGTCTAAATCTGTCCGTTTGTAAATAAAACAAACCCGACGGACGTAGTGCAAAAATGGTTTAGCTTCTGTCCGTTTCTAAATTAAAACGAACCCGACGGACGTAGTGCGAAAATGGTTAACTTCGAGGTTTTGAGATGTGATTGAGGGTCCTCAGTGTTTCAGGAGCTATGTTACCACCTCCAATGGGGAGAACGCCTAGAAACTTGTTCTAGAGGGACTCCGCCGGAAGTTATGGAGAATATGATTCTCCGTCGGTAGCTCTGTTAGAAACCATAAAATCAAAGGAGTTAGGGCAGAGTACCTTGATCTGCCTTTCTCCCTCTTTTCCCCTTGTATTCCTCTCTTTCTCTCCGTCTTGGTAAATAAAACGAACCTGACGGACGTAGTGCGGGAAATGGTTAACCTTGAGGTGTTGAACTGTTATTAAGGGTCCTCGGAGTTTCAGGAGCTCTGTTACCACCTCCAGTGGGGAGAACGCCTAGAAACTTGTTCTAGAGGGACTCCACCAGAAGTTATGGAGAATATTGTTCTCTGTCGGTCGCTCTAATAGAAACCAGAAAATCAGAGGAGTTAGAAACAGAAAACTTTGATCTGCCCTTCTCCCTCTTTTCCCGTGTAGCTCGTCCTTTTTCTGTCCGTCTTTTTCCCTCCCTTTGAGAGGTTTTGGCACTGGTATTTATAGGCTAGGCTTATAGTGAAAAAGGAAGGGAAGTTTTCCCGTCAGCCGTTTTGGATATTGGCTGAAATGCCCCCCACTGGTCCCCGTCGGTAAGACATTTTTCAGGAGAATGTTTACCCCAAAAATGGAATGTAACAAGTTGCTGGACAGCCAAACGTGGCTGGGTAGCCAGACATGCTTGGGAAGCCAGACATAGCCGGACAGGCGGACGTGCCTGGGCAGCCAAACGTGGCCAGACGGCTAGACATGTATGGCAGCCAAACGTGGCTTAGTGGCCATTTTAGGTGAAGTCAGGGAGTGGCAGGATGGCCAAACGTGGCTCAGTGGTCATTTTGGGTTAAGTTAGGGAGTGGTAGGGTGAACAATGATTTTTCCCTCCCATTCGTATGTGTTCTAGCATTTTTTTGTGCTGCCTGGAAGACAAGATTTTAACGAAAAAAAGGGAAAAGAAAGATGTAGAGAAATATTCCTTTGTGTCTCAATGCGAGGTAGTGGGCTAATAGATTTTTTTCTAGACTATCTATAGGTTTTACTCTATCTAATTTCCTCCATAATCCACATTATCCTAATTCCCTCATAGACCCAGTACCATCCCAAGTGGGCCAAGGATCTAATTGGGCCGTATAAAATGGGTCCGGTCACATTCCTTAACCTGCCAAACCACGGCCCACATAGAAGTCCCCGAACGTGGCTTGGGTCCACGTACCATACATGGAGTTGCATTTATTTGATTTGGGCTAGGCTGACATCTTGTAAAATTTTGGGTATCAACATTAGCCCCCTTGATTGTATGGGCTATGCAGCCTAGCGAGATAGGCCATGCAATCAATTCTTGAACCTGTCAACGTATCCTGTCTGTATTGGTGCAGAATCAAACTGTTAGCTGGATCAATCAGTGTTTGAGAGAACCTGTAATCACTTCAATAATTGCATCATCATTATACCGAGTCCTTTCTAAACTGCTGGTTCCTCATTATTATTATTTTCCTTTATTTTTACTAATACCCTTTAATATCCCATTTTTCTTTATTCTCCCGATAAATAATACTCCCTCCCAAATAATATTTCTTTTGCTCCCATGTTTCAAGACTATTATATATATATATATATATATTTACCCATTTTCGTTTCCCACACAACATTTATATATATATATATATATATATATATATATATTAGGAACAATAACCCTTAATGTTTCCTTAATCTTCCCTCCTACTGTCACATTCCAATTTTTCCTTCACCATTCCTCTCCACCGGCCAAAAGAAAAGGAGAAAGGGCTAGAGACCTCTGTAATCCACTTATCTTCCCCCTATTCCTTTTTAACCTAGAATCTTTTCTATTCTTTCTCATCCTCAGCCAATAATCCCAAACTCATACTGTCAAAAATCACTGCGGAAAGACAAGAAAAGAGAAAAAAGTTAGAAGGACAAAACCT
Organism: Morus indica; assembly: GCA_029231665.1. Taxonomy (NCBI): domain Eukaryota; kingdom Viridiplantae; phylum Streptophyta; class Magnoliopsida; order Rosales; family Moraceae; genus Morus; species Morus indica. The sequence continues at coordinate 15,526,260 of JACAGA010000007.1, read as the reverse complement.
CTTTTTGTGGTCTAGCCGTCCGTAGAGAGGATCACCGCCGCTGCCATTGCTCCGTTCGTGGAGGGGAATTGTCACCGTTGTCCTACGCCATTTTTGGAAGGGGTTGCCGCCGCTGCTCCACATCGTTCTCCACCGCCAACTTCCGCAAATTTTAGGTAACTTCCATTGCCCCCTGCCTTAGAGCTTAGAAATCCGTCTTTGTCCCTTTCTTCCTTCTTGGTTTGGAAATTGTTCATGGCAATTGCTCTCCTGCCATTGTTCTGCTAGAAGTAAAGGAGACATTATGGTTGAGCTGATGATTTTGAGCAAGTGAGGTTTCCGATCGCACCCTCTGAACATGATAGTTCTGAAGCAAAACAAGGCTTCCTGGCCTAGAGGGCAGAGCACCTGGATAACTAGGCATTTAGGTAGTTGGGCTGAAGTTCCTTGGCCTCACTTGCAGGCTCTGATTCCTCAATGCTACGCTACTTGCATCCGAAAATGTTGGAAGACTCGGACCTAGAATCCCTGTCTGATTTCTGTATATATGAGGCTGAGGTGGAAGTAGTGAAGGTATCAATGGCCCGGTGATTCCCATAGGTGGTAGTTGACTTCCAGTAGATGGAAGTGGAGCTGAAATATTATGAGCTTAAATTGGCGGAAACTAGGGAGCTATTTGAAGAAAGCTCTCAAGTTGTCTGAGCCATGTACGGATGTTGCGGATATTGCGCAGGTGGCTGCAGTCTAGGGGATACAAGAGATTGGTTTTGAGGAAGTGAGTTGCACCAATTTTCATTGCTCACCTGGGCAGAGGATATGATTCTGATGGACGTAGCGTGTGGAGGGAATAAAACTCAATCTTGGGGGGTGTTAGGCCATAGTTAAGGGGCTTCGATGTTTTGAGAGCTTTTGTTACCACTTCCAATAGGGAGAACGCCCAGAAACTTGTTCTAGAGGGACTCCGCCGGAAATTATGGAGATTAGAATTCTCCGTCGGTCGCTCTTATTCTCATTCCCTCATACTATGATATTCCTTAATATTCTCTACTGACCGAAGGAGAGGAAGAAGAGCTAGAGTTCTCCAAAATTCACTCAATCTCCCTCATTCTTTCTCAAGCTAGAATCCCCACCATTCCCATCTATTTTCATCTGGAATCCCTAAAGTCATTCAGCCAAAAAAAATCACTATGGAGAAGAGAAAAAAGTTAGAAAGACAAAACCTCTATTATGGTCTCAGCCGTTCGTGGAAGGGGTTGCCACCACTGCCCCGCGCCGTTTACGGAGGGGGTTACCGTTGCTGTCGCCGCCTGTGGAGGGGGTTACCGCTGCTGTCGCCATCCGTGGAGGGGATTACCACTGCTGTTCTTGGGCTTAGAAATCCCTCTTTTATTTTATTTTATTGAATTACTATAGATGATGATTTTCTTTGTCATTGGTGTCGTCATTACTCCTTGCCTTAAGAAACTGAAGGTTGTCGTTGATGTGAAGCTTTGAAATCTTCTTTATATTGGTGTCCCACATGTTTTGCTCTGTGTTTCAGCTCGCTCTTGGGTCATTGCTTTGCGTAAATTGTGCTTTCTCTATTGACTTTTGCTCTTACCATCCCTACGGCAGCGAGAAATAATGCTTTCTGTTGTCTTTACGGCAGTAAGAAATAAATTTTTTTTTTTTTGTCTTGGATATGTTATTTTAGTTGCTTCACTCTACCGTTGCCATGTTGGGAATAGTGTCCTGAAAGCATGAGATGTAAAAGGATATTTATTATTTATTTAATAAAATAGTTTATTCATCATTTTATGTGCATATATTTATGAATATTTTATGAATATCAAATAAAATTCCTTGATTATTTATGTAACCTTAAACATGGTATATAAGTGTTATATAGGAGAGGATAATGTTTAAGGATAATAATCAAAAGTAATTGTTCATAATAAATTTAATTAAAGTTCGGAATCTTTAATTAAGATATTATAAATACATGTCAATCCCATTTAGAATGGAACGGTGTTATCCGCACTATTAATATGGCGAGATATTGAATGAGTGTATTTCGCATAATGAGATTATGTGGAACATGGACACAGACACAATATGAATTTCTAATAATTTCCGTTAAGCATAGAAATTCTAATTGAGTCAACCGATGGTCATATATAGAATGATTTTAATCCTGAGTTCTTAACAAACTCCTATTTATGGATTTATGTCTTTTGATTTACTCGGTACGGATTCCGAGACCCTGAATCCTATTCCTTGTATTTTGGAGACATAATGAAATAGGTAGCTGGGAATGTTATTATACGAGATGGAATTCATTCCTTCTTGAGAGAGAAGCAGATAAATAATTCTCTTGAGTGTTGATTCGGTACTTGGATTAGTAAGAGCGCTCTGGTTCATGAATGTGTTTTATGAATCACTATCCATTAGAGAATCAATGGTACTCAAGGATAAAGATGTAATTAGAGAGGTTAACGGATTCTACCTGACTCTAATTATGAATTATTTATGGAGGATCGATCTATATGCAATGACTATATTAAATGGACACTTCACAGTTTAAAAGTAATTAATGTCTATAATTCTGAGAGTGCAATTCCAAGTTTATAGTGGAGTAACTACTGAAATTAATAGAATTAATTAATTAATTAAAGTGTTTAATTAATTATTAATTTTATTGGAGCTCAGAATTATAGGTCCATTAGTCCCCGTGTCATCCTTGTAATTCTATCAGACACAAAGGGCAAAATGGGAATTTTAGAATTACAGAATTCTAAAATTAAATACTCGAAGAATAATTAATTGTGAATTAATTATTATTTAAATAATGAGATTATTTAAATTTGAATTTGAACATATCTAGATTTATCCATTTAAACTTATTTGATAAGTTGTTTAATTTAGAATTCAAATTAATTTAAGTTTGACTTAAATTCGAATTTGAATCTGAATTAAAATTGGACTACTGGATAAAGGATAAATATCTTCTCCTTCCCTATCTTATCTAGGCGCCACACACAGGGATAAAACCCTAGTGTGTGGCCGGCCACCTAAGGGATAAGGGGAAGGGATTTTTTGTTCCAAATTCAAAATTGGAGATAAGGATTTGATCCTATTTTGAAGTTTGACTTCTTCTCTTTAAATATGAGATAAATGAAAAATTGTGAGACAATTTTTGAAACACTTTCAGCCCTAGAGAAAGAGTGTGGCCAGAATTCTCATATAGCAAAAAAGAGAGTGAAAATTTTTCTCTCCAAAAATTCCACATCGTGCATGTGTTGGTGTTTGTGGAAATTCGAGTGTTTTTAGAAACCGTTTTGTCTCACGTGTGCCCACACACACGTCTACGTAGAATCAAGGAATTGACGTGGAAGACTTTGGTGTTCTAAACACAAAAGCTTGGAGCTAAGGACTGTTCGTGGTCAAAGAAAATCAAGATATCATCCGAGTCGGCTACAAGGTATTTTTTCGGTTGATCCTTGAATCTTATAAATTAATGAGATTAATTTATTGGTGCATAAATTAATATAATCTATAGAATATCTCAAAAGTTTTATGAAAATTTTTGTTATACACGATCCGCCTTTCCGCTGCGTTTCCGCCGCCGAATTCGATTCGGCAACCAACATGCCATGCCCCTGCTTTTTGGTTGCTTTGATACTTGTTGTGATAGGCTAATCATCATTGTTGTGACCTCCATAAACTTGCAAGCCTTAGTATTTTTTTTTTCAATTCCTCCTAATGTGTCTCAGTGTTAATTAGACACTTTTGGCTCAGGACATGCCCTCGACATTACATCAGCTTCCTTTCCCTCCCTTTTTTTTTTGTTGGCTCCCTGCATTTTTTTTTCTTCATACCACCTCATTACCACTTTTCCCACATTAGCACCCTTCACCGATCGGAGGAGAGAAAAGGAAGAGAGAGTGAGGATCCCCGTTCGGCACCCAGAAAATCTCCATAACCAGCCCATTTCTTCCTCAAATTATAGTCTCTCACCCATTCTTACTTTCCCCAAACCATGACCCCCAATATCATTCCATCGAGGACAATACTGAGAGAAGTGAAAGAGGGTTAGAGAGACAAAACCTGTTTTACATATTCGGTCGTTTATGGAGGAAGCTGTTGTCACCGTTCACCCGTCGTTTCTTCGTCGTCTGCTGAGGTTTTTTTTCCCTTATTCCTCATTCCGCTACAGCCGCGCTCTCTGTTTTTATCACCATCTTGAGTTGCTGCACTCGAACACTGCCGTAACGCGAGTGAGGCCTCATGTCCAACACCATTGTATGTCGCAGGATGTTATTATCTCCTTCTTTGCATTTTTGAAAAGCAAAGACATTAAGCCCTAATGCAAGACCGTTGGAAACCACGATAGAGCCATAGATAATGCCATTGTGGACTTATTAGAAACTGCTTTTATTAGTACCGAGCCATTAAAAGCGCAGTGCAAACCATAGATGCATTATGTAGTCTGGATTCTCCATAAAGTGCAAACCATAAGGCACCAATGTATAAATCATAAGCATTATAACGCAAACCATATGATAAGATAACACAATCAATATGGTGTCGAGGCAAAACCATTAGCATCCTGACACTATAAGGTGTGATAGAACAAACCATAAGCATCGAGGTAAAACCATAAGAATCTCGACGCAAGCCACAAAGAGAGATAACACAAACCATAGGTGTCGGTGTAAAACCATTAGCACCTCGGTGTAAACCAAAGGTGCAATCACATGTCCTATATACAATGCAAAGCACATACCAAAGGCGCCAAGAAAAAAACCATTAGCATCTCGGCGCAAACCAAAGGTGCAATCACATGTCCCATATACAATGTGAAGCACATATCAAAGGCGCCGAGGAAAAACCATTAGCATCTCGGCGCAAACCAAAGGTGTAATCACATGTCCCATATGTAATGTGAAGCACATACCAAAGGCGCCGAGGAAAAACCATTAGCATCTCGGCGCAAACCAAAGGTGCAATCACATGTCCCATATGTAACGTGAAGCACATACTAAAGGCGCCGAGGAAAAACCATTAGCATCTCGGTGCAAACCAAAGGTGCAATCACATGTCCTATATGTAACGTGAAGCACATACCAAAGGCGCCGAGGAAAAACAATTAGCATCTCGGCGCAAACCAAAGGTGCAATCACATGTCCCATATGTAATGTGAAGCACATACCAAAGGCGCCGAGGAAAAACCATTAGTTTCCCAACGCAAGCCATAAGATTGTCAGCGGAATAACCATCATCATCCCGATGTGAACCTTAAGTCATAATCCATAGAGTATGCTTCCCAAGTAGCTCCTTCCGAGGTTTTGATGTAAATTCATAAGTCTCGAGACGCACCTCAGTCGGAATTCAATTCAGCCATTTCCTATTTTCATAGGTTCCCTTCTCTTTTCTTTGTTGTATTTCAACTTTCATGATTTATTTTTATGTGTTTTGCAGATAAACTGCCACAGAAAAGAGATCACTTCCTACGTCGGCCGTATTGGTTGCATCCGGTGGTAGTTTCTGTTTGCGTCTGGCGGCGATTTCTGTCTATGTCCGGAGGCTGACTGAGCCATCTACTTTGCCTGTCTCTATGCTCTCTTTATTAACTACTATATTAGATGTCTTTGGTAGCTCTTTCGGAAGCTTTGTGCAAGCTTTCTTTCTTCATTGCTTCTCAACGTAAAAGACATCTTTCAGCCCCCTGTACATTGCCTTGTCTGTGGTTAGTGCTTGCCTTATTAGATTGAGCTATATTACACTGCTATTGATCAGGAAACCCCACATCAAGATTGCTAGGATGTCCTGCATCAGGATTTTCCGCGTTGGGTGCTGGTCTTTTATTGTGAAATTGGCCTGGAATTGAGTACCTTTATGTTCTCCCAAGATTTCATTTCCATTTCAAGTAATTGACCATGGTGACACCAATGGTAGGTTCTTCTAGCTCCACGAAAAAAGCCATTTTCCACTGTGGATGATGGAGTAAGGCAAAAGTATGGTCGTGCGGATTATGATGAGGTCTAACACACCTGAAGCGCATCAAGACGATGTAAACTCCAGCCCCCAATATGACCGTGCATCATCTTGCTTAGACTTTGAAAGAGAGTTCTTGTTAGTTTCCCTATGCAATGAGAATCCATGTGTACCTTCCCGAGGCATGATGTAGAAGATTAATCAAGCAAAACCTCAAAGTTTGCGATGCTCATTGTATCTTCAAGCCTTGAACTGCTGTGTCGTTTATGTTGAAGTTTTTCAAATAATGAGAAAATGTGACTGCTCTCAATGTAAGTTGATGTTCCCCACATTCCTATATATGGACTTCTTGCAACACCTTTTGGGTTTTGGCGTTATGAAGACACCATAAAGGCTCTCCATTGAAGCTTTTTTTTTTTTTTTTTTGGAAACAAAACGTTTTCTTTGATGAAGTATCTCCGAGCCAGCCTCCTTAGCTTATAATCTTCTTTCAAGGCCATTCAGAGAGCCATATTTTAAACGTACAGATAAAAAAAAAACTTTTAATCCCGCGTCTGTCGTAAGATATGTGGTGAAAACTACGTCAAGGGGGCAGAAAAAGCTTCGTCAGGTGGATCCGCTGCATCCGTCATAGCTGTTGCTTCTCCAGTGGCAATGCCTCTAATGAGGATTCGTCATTTCCTACCATCGGAGGTGATTCCATATCTTTATCTCACTCTTTAAACATCGTTCTGGTATGTTGTTCGAATTTGCTATTTGATTTGGACTAGGTCTGCCTTGGACTAGGTTTGCATTTGACTTCACCGTTCTTTCATGATGAAAATGTTAAGGCCACTCTGTCGTAGTATAGAGTCATATCTTTGAGATGCTGAAGAAAATGGTTGCTGAGTTTCTTCTCTCCTGATTTAAACTTGAAGCACCATATCTAAGAGGTAACATGATCTTTTGACAAAGTTGCTTTGGACGTTCATGTCACGAAAAAGAATTGGCAAACCACAATAGGCAATGATCTTGTTTTTCCTTTCCTGACTCATTTGTTAATTCTTATCATTCCTTTTATGTAGGTGGATCACAACAGAGAGAGGGGAGCCCGTTGGCTGCGTTTGGTGCAGCCCCCAGTCCATCTAAAACTTGTGATGGCACTTCTGAGAGTCATTTGATACCACAATAGCTGTTGCTCAATCCGCGAAGGTGGTGATTCTTGTTCGGTGACAGCCTCTTTTGTATTTCACTTCTTTTGGCATCTCTTCATTTGTTTTTTTAGAGACTTATAGCTTGGGATTATGTCCCGTTATTACTGCGTCTGGTGATTACTTCCGATTGAAGATGAATTCTCCCTATGATTGCTTTTGTCGGGAGATGACTTGTGTCTGATGATTGCTTTTGTAAAGAAATAACTTACATTCAGAGGAAAGTTACGACCAGAGGTTGTTCCTATCTGTGCCTAGTTGTGGTTTCTATCCACATCTGTGGGTTGTTTCTGTCCGTAGGTGGCTACTGTCCACGTTCGTAGGCGTTTTTTTCTTTTTTTTGAGATAGTTTGTGCTCGATGATTGATTATTGCTTCTGGTCATAAATATGCATTTCCTCTTGTCCACCATTCTTGTTGTTATGCGCTTGTTTCTGGCAGGGATGTGTTTGCTTCCATCTACAGATGGTTTATGTCCAACATTTGCTTCATTTGAATGATTTTAGGTGACATGATCGACGCTTGAGAAATCCATAAGATCTTCTTCCAGCGGTACTCCCTGTATCGAAGAGTTCACCTCATGGTTGAGTGAAGCCCCCAAGTTCATCAATATAGCTGAGAAAATGTCTTCTTGCTTCCACTGGTATTTAGATCTTCAATTCTTCAGCAGCCAATGCCTCTTGTTGTGTGTTTTTAGTTGTTGGTATGGGCCGAGCGTTTTGTTGAGCAAATATGTTCTTTATTTCGGCCGCCTCATGCATGAGGGCTCTTTGGGCTTGAGCCATTTCCAAGATTATTTCCGCGAGGCCAGCCCCAGAAGTCTTAGCTCCATTAGGGCCGGCGACCTCGTCGTCCGAGATGGACATTTCTGTCCCCTACGAATCCCCATCGAGCGTAGCTTTCATTTTTTTTACTATTAGTAGGAGCCATTCGGAAGCCCTAGTTTAGCCTTCCCCAGTGGAGTCGCGAAATGTTGGGGCACTTTTGGAGAGGGCCTGTTGACGTGGAAGGCTCAGGACTCGTGGTCTCGTCTGGTTTGCTGTGACTGTGCTCTCACCGGCTGACGTGGTCGGTGAGCTACTGAGGGTCCTTCCTAGCGTCGACGGCGGTCGAAATGTTGAGGTTGGCCCCGGCTGAGGTAGGCAGAACCCGGATGTCCCCGAGGAAGACAGTATCTGAGGGCGACACCCGTTGCGGCTTCAGCTCCGTGAATGTTGAGGAATTTCTGATGAGGATCTCCCAGCGAGGTTATGGTGTGGGAATGAAACGTGACCAGTTTATGGAGGAGGTTTCTAAGTGGGTAATGGATCTAAATCTGTCCATTTGTAAATAAAACGAACCCGACAGACGTAGTGCAAAAATGGTTTAGCTTCTGTCCGTTTGTAAATTAAAACGAACCCGACGGACGTAGTGCGAAAATGGTTAACTTCGAGGTTTTGAGATGTGATTGAGGGTCCTCAGTGTTTCAGGAGCTCTGTTACCACCTCCAATGGGGAGAACACCTAGAAACTTGTTCTAGAGGGACTCCGCCGGAAGTTATGGAGAATATGATTCTTCGTCGGTAACTCTGTTAGAAACCATAAAATCAAAGGAGTTAGGGCAGAGAACCTTGATATGCCTTTCTCCCTCTTTTCCCCTTGTATTCCTCTCTTTCTCCCTGTCTTGGTAAATAAAACGAACCCGACGGACATAGTGCGGGAAATGGTTAACCTTGAGGTGTTGAACTGTTATTAAGGGTCCTCAGTGTTTCAGGAGCTCTGTTACCACCTCCAATGGGGAGAACGCCTAGAAACTTGTTCTAGAGGGACTCCACCGGAAGTTATGGAGAATATGGTTCTCCGTCGGTCGCTCTGATAGAAACTAGAAAATCAGAGGAGTTAGAAACAGAACACTTTGATCTGCCCTTCTCCCTCTCTTCCCGTGTAGCTCGTCCCTTTTCTGTCCGTCTTTTTCCCTCCCTTTGAGACGTTTGGGCACTGGTATTTATAGGCCAGGCTTGTAGTGAAAAAGGAAGGGAAGTTTTCCTGTCAGCCGTTTTGGATATTGGCCGGAATCCCCCCCACTGGTCCCCGTCGGTAAGACATTTTTCAGGAGAATGTTTACCCCAAAAATGGAATGTAACAAGTTGCTGGACAGCCAGACGTGGCTGGGTAGCCAGACGTGCTTGGAAAGCCAGACATAGCCGGACAGGCGGACGTGCCTGGGCAGCCAAACGTGGCCAGACGGCCAGACATGTCTGGCAGCCAAACGTGGCTTAGTGGCCATTTTAGGTGAAGTCAGGGAGTGGCAGGATGGCCAAACGTGGCTCAGTGGTCATTTTGGGTTAAGTTAGGGAGTGGTAGGGTGAACAGTGATTTTTCCCTCCCATTCGTATGTGTTCTAGCATTTTTTTTGTGCTGCCTGGAAGACAGGATTTTAACGAAAAATAGGGAAAAGAAAGACGTAGAGAAATATTCCTTTGTGTCTCAATGCGAGGTAGTGGGCTAATAGGTTTTTTTTCTAGACTCTCTATAGGTTTTACTCTATCTAATTTCCTCCATAACCCACATTATCCTAATTCCCTCATAGACTCAGGACCACCCCAAGTAGGCCAAGGATCTAATTGGGCCGGATAAAATGGGTCCGGTCACATTCCTTGGCCTGCCAAACCACGGCCCACATAGAAGTTCCCGAACGTGGCTTGGGTCCACGTACCATACCTGGAGTTGCATTTATTTGATTTGGGTTGGGCTGACATCTTGTAAAATTTTGGGTATCAACGCTCCAAAAATTCCACCTCGTGCATGCGTTGGTGTTTGTGGAAATTCGAGTGTTTATTGGAACCTGTTTTGTCTCATGTGTGCCCACACACACGTCTTTGTGGATTCTAGGAATTGACGTGGAAGACAACGGTTTTCTAAACACAAAGCTTTGGAGCAAGGATTGTTCGAGGTCAAAGAACTCAAGTTATCAACCGAGTCGGCGTCCAGGTATTTTTCCGAATTGAGTTCTTAATAAATGAATTAATGAGATTAATTTATTCGTGCATAAATTAATATAATCTATAGAGTATCTCAAATGTTTTATGAAAATTTTTGTTATACACGATCCGCCTTTCCGCTGCGCTTCCGCTGCCGAATTCGATTCGGCTACCAACAGGTTTAATGCTAGATCAATTAGAAATAGGTATGTTAAAGTCACATTGCATTAAATTTTCATGCTACACATCCACATCATGAGCCATATCATTCAGTTGTATTAGCATACGTGACCGTTAATGGGTTGAGTTATGACAGATATAACGAAGGCTGCTTTGATCCTATATTGTTATGGTTGATAGACTAGATTGGTTATAGATACATTTCGGTAATGAGAGTAAAGTTGAGCTCGTACGGTTATTTTTACAATGCATAATTATAAGGTTACACATATAACCTAAGTGGGAGATTGTTGGACTCTAAATCCATCATTGAGCTTATATGTGAATAATTATGTGTTGCAGACTATCATATAAGGTTAAGTCCATTTAAAAGTTGTCTACTAAGGTTTGGGTAATTTGGAATTTAATGTATCTAATAGGGTGTGGGTATTTTGATAGGACCAAGATGAGTGCACAGATACTGGATTTAAAACTTTGGAGAATAAATTCAAGCCCATTTTCCTGAAGGAGCTAAGCAAATTGTGGAAAAACAAATTTTGGCGTGGAGGGCCTTATTTTTCGTCCAACACACTCTTAATGGATGATAAGCCTTACAAGGCTTTGCTTAATCCTGTAATGTTATAATTAACTTTATAAGACATTTTTTTTTTAAAGATTTTCTTTTATTTGCGTATATAATCTTGTTGTTTTTTTTTTTTTTTTTTTTTTTTTTTTTTTTTTTTTTTTTAAATTTATTTCCCTGCATGCAGCTACATACTGGAATATTTCCTAGTGAATACAGAGGTTACCACTTAGGAGATGATGCTTAAGTTTAGTTTATTGTTTTAATTCCTTGAGTTGCTATTTCTCTGATTCATATTATTAAACACTATTTTGAGGCCTTTTTTTATGTTTTTTTATCTTTAATTTCCAACAGGTTCAAATGGTGAACTAAGGGTTTACTTGGACAAACTAGCGGATGCGGATGATGTCCCAAGTTTCGTTTAAGAGCATCCTTTGGGCAGACTTCCATTACTCAAGCACGAGGTCTCGTTCAGTTCACGAATTCGAATTGGAATGTGATTTTATATAAGAGTTTTAATTGAGGACATATTTAAAAAGAAATAGAATACATTTAACATAAGATTTAAGGGAGAGGTATTGAAAAAGAAAAGGAGAAGAAAAAAGCGACGGCACAAAATGACAAAATAAGTTGACAAAAAAGTATTGTGAATATAGGATCAAAAGGGACTCGCATTTGTACATATAATAGTTGAAAGGCACGTGCTTATTTTTATTTGCATGTGCGTGTTTAATTTCTTACATTCTTTTAAATATGTGAATGGATTTCTTTTGAGGTTATTTATTTATTGTTAATTTATTCAAGTTTAAGATATTGTAAAAATAGTGTATTTAAGTAGAATAGATTTAAAGAAAAAATTAGTTACTTCAAAATTAAGCAGTGAATTATTAGGAGATACATGAGAAAATAGTATTTGATAGGATAGAGAAAAGAGATCTTTATGTTAGGTCATATTTGAGAAAAATTATGTTATTAACGCAATTAGGAAGCAAGGATATACTGTAAAAAAAAATAAAAATAAAAAATAAAAATAAAAAATAAATTATTGTAGTAGTCATAAAAGGGGAAAAAGAAAAAAAAACCAAAAGGGCTAAAAAAGAAAAAACACTAAAATAAAAGATGAAGGCTAAAAGGAAAAGAAAGAAAGAAAAATTAACGAGAAAGGACTAAAAGACAAAAACAACGAAATATTAAAAAAAAAAAAAAAAAAAAGAAAGAGAGAGAGAGAGAGAGAAGAGCACTTCCAACCAAAACGAAAGTGGAAGTGTATTTTGACACTTCTAAAAAGAGAAACAAGGACGGACTAAAATAATAAATTAAAAAGCCATTTTCGTCAAAAGTAGAAATTTGTACATTTCTAAAAAGAAAAACAAGGAAGGACTAAAAGAGTAAAATAAAAGAAAAAAAATAAAGAAGCACAAAAAAAAAGGAAAAAGAGAGAAGAAAGACTAAAAGGTAAAAAGGAAAACAAAGGAAGGGTTAAAAATAAAAAAGAAAAAGAGAAAGCGAAAGAGGAGGGACTAAAAGAGAGAAAAAAAAAAAGTACGTGTGCGCGAGGGCGGTTTTGGAATGGTGGTGGGGTTCGACCAAAATGCCAACGTCGCACTTCTATATATTTAGATTAAATTAAATTAGATAAATAGATAATATAGACATATTGATAAAATAGCATAAATATACACACGCGCGCGCACACACAAAAGCCTTGTGTGTTCTACCAAAATTTCACTTTTGATCTTCTTACTGTGTAAGTACCCAAAATACTTGCGACCCGTTCATTTCGCTTATTCGAGTTTAGAATTCGAGTTTTGCTACAGTAAAAAGCTCTCACAAACAATCACATCTAACTTTTTTGCTGCAGTAAAAAGCTCTCACATAAAATCAAATCTCAACTCGAATTAAAAACTCGAATCAGCGAAGTGAACGGGCCCTTTGTTGTGTTTATAAAAATTAGACTCAAAATATTCCTTGAAGCAATTTAATTTTTAAAAATGTCAAGATTACCCTCCTCAATTTATATTAAATGATGATATGTTAACTACAAAATTAAATAAAAATGTTCAAATAAACATTCCAAAAGAACAAATACTTCAATTCACTTCAAAAAAAAAAAAAAAAATTCAATTATTTGTAGAGTTTTTCATTTTTAAGATCGATTTAATTAATATGTTGGTTTGCTAATATTTTAAATGTATGTAATAATGATTTGAAAGGGGAAATAATCTTGATATTTTTAATGATTTAATCGATTCAAGGGTATTTTCGATCTTATTTTTTAAACATGGGATATTTTGGCATTTGCATAATATAAAAAGAGCGAAAGTGGTATTTATGCCAAATTGATCAGGTGGTGTTTTGGGGTATTATCTAGTTAAATATGTATAGCTACTTTATATGCATAATGCACCATGACCATTATTACGTATCTAAGAAGCCAACTAATTTTTTGACGAAATGAATGATACGTTGCAATTACGTCAAGTGCTCGGCTGTTAAAAGTTGGAAAGTAATACGACATCCCACCGACTCCTATTTCCTTTTATATATATATATATATTCTTGTATATAATCTTCATCATCTTCGTTTTTTTTTTTTTTTTTTTTTTTTTTTCCGTTTGTGGTGGGGGATTTAAATCGTCAAACCTCTCAATCAACTTGATATATATATTATATTATATATATATATATATTATATTGGAACCTTGATTAAATAAAGTTTACGTGATTAGCACCATGGAAGGGAAAAGTCAACGTTACATCCGTGAGAAAGAAGAAGACGAGGAAGAAGAAGAAGAAGAAGATTTGGAAGAGTTTGGTTTGACTTGTAATTTACAGAGCGTGAAAATAAAAAAGAAGCTTCTTGTTTTGGATGTCAATGGATTACTTTGTCAAAAGATCTTCCGTTATGACAAAGCCAAGTTACCAAGCTCTTCCTCTGTTCCCGTTATAGAATGTGGAAGCTTTTTAGGTCAGCAAATTAAACTGCCACTTTTTTTTTAATTTGGTTTTTTTTTTTCTTGCTATGTTATTCATTTTTTTTTTTAACGATATTATTTTATGCCTCTACATCTAACTTCTCTTTGGCAGTTTACAATTTTTGATTTTGGTTTTCTTGCTGTGTTATTTACAACTTTCAGTATTAACAATATTATTACATGTCTCTAAACCTAATTTCTCTTTTGGCAGTTTACAAAAGGCCTTATTGTGACGAATTCATGAATATGGTCCACTGCAAGAGAGTGAGTAGTTAACATATTACATATAAATTATAATCTTTAATCATTTTCTTTCTATTTTTGTATTAATTTCTTTCTGTATGCAAGAATCTAAACTCTCTCATTATAATTTCTTTTTTTTTTTTTTTTGTATTTTTTCTTTAGAGGGAACCTTAACAGTGTGTTGGATTGCATCATGGAAGGGCTGAAAAGCAAGTTGTTATTTGTTTGGGTTAGTACTAATCATATTCTCTTCTTTTTTTTTCCCAGAAAATTTTTTGAGATTATCATAACTATTTTACGTTTTATCTTTTATTAGATCAAAGAAAGAAGAAATTAGTGAAGTGGGTGTTATTTAGATTATTCAAATATTTGATTAATGGTGCATTCCTAAATTCTTTATTAGGACCAAAGCCATTGCACTAGCAGTGGATTTTATACTTTGGAGAAGAAAGGGAAGCCAATTTTTCTCAAGGACTTGAAGAAACTCTGGAAAAACATAAATGCCATTCTTCCAGAGAGCAAAGGGCAATTTTCTAAATCCAACACTCTTTTGATAGACGACAAGCCTTACAAAGCGCTTCTTAATCCTGTAATGCATTTTTTTGTTTTTGTTTTTATCTTTTATGAACAAGATAATTGCAAAGTTTGAATTCGTTTGAAATTATAATCCACTTTATTAATTTAGGGATTTTGTGTTTGGTCTCATGTGTGTTTATTTCAGCTTCACTCTGCAATATTTCCTGATGAGTATGAGGCAGATAATGTTGATGACGCTTCTTTAGGTGAGTTTAAATAACTTGGACTATATATTTTACGTTATTACTTCAAAAAATAGATGCGTTGGGTCTTAATGTAGTGAAAATAGCAACTTTCTGAAAATAATTGCAACAAATTGTAGGTTTTGAAATTAATTGTAGTAAATATAATGAGACAAAATAGTGACGATGAGAACGGGATTAATTCGAGGAAAAAAATAAGATGCAGGGGCATTTTGGGAATTTTTGAATTTTTGTGTGTAAGATGTGCTATTATCCTGAATTTATGCTATTAATTTTTATTCTTCTCACACAAAATATATGTATTATTTCCCTAATTATTCTACTTAATATTATGATGTAATTAATCAGGTCCCAAGGGTGAGCTAAGACCCTACTTGGAAGAACTGGCGGATGCAGATGATGTTACTTGTTTTGTAGAAGAACGTCCATTTGGGCAGCCTCCCATAACGCCTACTCATTCACAATGGGATTTCTATTCCAAGATTGTTCATCATTTTCAGAAGAGTAGTTGAATCTTTTTCCAAGATTGGTTTAGTCCAAGTTAATCAATGGATTTATATTTTTAATTTTATCTTCTCATTTGCAGTAGTGGGGGATATATATATTTTTACATCAAAGTTTTGTTGTAGGAAAATATTAATTGGGTTTCTTTCTTATCCATAGTTTTGAAATTGCTTGCAAACCGAAAACAAGGCAAGGAATAGCTCGTTATCACTACAACATAAATGATAATTAACGGCGTCGGTTTTGTACTGATCGCGTCATAGTTTTTACAACTGTTCTTGAACAACCTTGTTGTAGAAATATTTTGGATAAATAAACTTGATCAATAATTGATGTCAAAAATGTTAAAAGACTAAGGCAACAAATGCCCTGTTTCTTTCCAAATGCTTTTACTCCCAAAGCGAATTCAAGGGTAACACAGGGAGGTTTGCTGACCTAACGGCTTATGAAATAATTAACCTTTCCCTGGAATGATATCTTATTGAAGTAAAGATCAACCTTAGGCTGCATGGTTAAGCTTTCCTGTTTGGCTTTGCGCTTAAGGATGGTTATTTTCCATGGTTGTTGTTTGAGATATCGTGTCATCGCTTTCTTAGAAAGACAATTTAATCGTTTTAAAAAAAACAAGTGGAGGAATCCCGGCGTTGGATTTTGTTCAAAGGTGGTGAGTTTCGGCGGAGTAAGCCATCTACAAAATGTCTGTAGACATAGGCAATCACTGTCTAGGGTCAAAATTATCCAAAATGCTGCTCGAGGGTGTCACAGTTGAAAGCTCTCTTTAGTCGGGTTTTTGGAGGAATAAGGTCTAACCATGGAGGCCAATAGGGTACAACCTTCCGTGCTGTAAACTTTTTTAAGAAAGAAAAATGAAAAAAAGCAGTACACTTTTTATTTTGTGGAATTGAAAATTGGAAGAAAAAATGTGTTTATTTCATTCAAAATCAAGTGCCGAACTCTTTCTCCCTCTAATCACCTTCTTTGAACCATTCTCTCTCTCTGAAGAAAAAGTTGGTCATTAGATTTCAATACCAGTGATCTCCAACAATGAGTAATTCTTCATTGATTTTATGACGCTATGTGTGCCTTCCATGGGATTCTTCAGAATGGCACTTCTTTTGGAGAATACGTCATTTTGAAGGTATATAAGCACAAGAACAGGACGAGTGTTGGGGAAAGTGATCCCATAATTGTGTTGAGGCGGAATTGATCTTGGCGGATCCAATAAGTGTATTCTAGGTTCTCCGACTCGATGTTGTTGGCGTCTTCAGTTGGTGGTAGACATGGTTTGGAGCCGTCGAGAAATCCAAGTAAATAATATACAATGGAAAGAGAGGTAGACAATATACAATGAAAAGAGTCTAGAATCGAAAGCTCGGGTAAAATAACGATTCGAGTTTAGAATTTGAATTTTGCTGCAGTAAAAAACTCTCACAAACAGTCACATCTAAATTTTTTACTACAATAAAAAACTCTCACATAAAATTACATCTGAACTCGAATTAAAAACCCAAATCAGTGAACTAAACGGACCTAATTTTCAAGAAACATAATTAATGGTGATTAACATAAGCGGCGCTCGAGCGACTACGTTGATGGAGCCGAGGGTGTTGGAATTCTCAAGTGGATTCATAACTAGGGGACGAGATGAGGCAGAAGGAGTTGGAGCAGCCATGGTCACAAGATCTTGATATAAAAAATAATAATAACAAAATAAAATTGGCCGTGCTTAGGAGTGGATATCGGTATTAGGGTTGCAATTATCGGTAAGTCACTCAAGGACGGACTTTCCTATAACCAAAACTCTTGCCTCGGTGCTCGCTCTATACATTAGTACACTAACTTAAGCATTGGAGTGCCCTTTGCAGTCACCCCGTCGTTGTCCCCCCTACTCCAATGTTTGTTCAACCTCTGCAGGCCAACTTAGGCAGAGTCCTTGTTCAACTACCATGCGTAGCCTCATGTAATGTTGTGCTACTTTCCGACATCAATAACTCCTATAACCAACCTGCCAAACCAAATTGTCCAAATATACATGATGAAGTTTGATTTGATTTTAGTTAATTAATTTCAAACCGACCAAACCAACCAAAAATATATTAACATTTTCAGTTTGGTTGGTGGGTTTTTTCCTTCAAACCGATCATGAACACCCCTATCTCAAAATGTGGTTATTGCTTCAATAATAGTGACATGTAACATTTTTCTTAAAGATAAAACACTACTATTCATCATCACTAGTAATAGTACTACAAGTATATTAGTAAAAAGAGATCATGCTATTTTATGCAGCCGGTAACTGACTAGTTGTTTGGTTTGTTTGGTTGGGGGATTTGTACCCTAATTCGAATCATAGTTCGTGATTCACTACAATGTTTTTTCTTACAAAAAAAACACGTAAATCAAAAATAATTCTAATCTCATAGTTTTAATCTATGAACCAAACGTCTCCTGAATCTAACAAAAGGAAAAGAAAGGCAAAGATCAACAAAATATGCTATGACTTGAAACTCTAAGGATCCGTTTGGTTCAGGGATTCGAATCATGTGATTTGAACCATTTTCGATTTACGTGTATTTTTTGTGAGAGAAATCACTGTAACGAACCACAAATCATGATTCGAATCGGGGGACGAATCCCCCAACTAAACGGACCCTAAGATGGATTACTTGCGTCAGACAACGTTTCATTCCCACACAATAAAAGCATACATGGAAAGCATAGAAAATTACTACAAAAAATATTCACAAGCCCCAGTCCTTTTCCTCTCCTCACACCCCCAAAGCAAGGAAAAGTAATTATTACATCTTAGCATGCGAAGATTACAAGTCTTCTCTACATTGCGTACAAGATGCGAAACCACCTTTGTCCAACCATGCAGAAATCCATGATTTGATGCTCTGCACTGCGATCATGTGACCAAGTTGAACATATCAGATGATGAATTGCAGAGAGACCAAACATCTTCACCAGACCAACAAATAGATGTCATACAAATGACATTAATTGATGACAGTAGGAATTTTTGCAAAGCAAAGGTTCGAGTTCAGGGAAATCATGTCGAAAATTCAACTAGCTCAAGGACTAGCGAAAAAAATAAGATTAGCATAAGGGTGTTAAAAATACTAGGAGTTCCATTAGAGAAGTTAACAATTGATGGCTGGTAAAATGCCTAATAAAGAAAATGACAACTAGAAAGGTTGAAGATAAATAGCAAATTGAACATGAAACTGAAAAGTTCGTTGCTCATTGTATGTGTTGCAAAGCATATCTGCGGAAACAAGATAAAAGGAAATTTCAATCTTGCACTAACATACCACAACCGCTCCTTTCTTTGGCTTCAGTGACCAAAACTTGGGGCATGAGTAGGACGCAAAATGCTCCACAAGAAGAAGGAAGATTTTGTAAATTAAGTTCCAACATAGATAAAATAAGGATTTAGAGCTTCTTTGGTAGGAGGGACAAGTGGAGGGAGGGAGGGGTGAGGGCATTAGTGGAAGGATTTTGGGGCCTATGGTCATTTGGTAGAGAGAAAAGAGGATGGAATGGATTGGGCAAGGCATTTCCAGAACGCAGGGAATCCATATCAAACACAATAAGAGCAAGGTTTGACCCTTCCTCTCCATTCTCCTCACCTAGCTTATATACCTTTTGTTCCTTCCTATTCTCTTTCCCTCGTACGAAACGAAGCCTTAATGATTGTCTGAGAAAGAAGGTAAGTGCAGGCATTGCTGAAGCCTAGATTCTGATAGATAAAAGGCCACTTTACTAGTTCGAAAATGTCATATGTCTCTTACTTCTTCCTTTTCCCCCATAATATGCATAAAGCTGTAGTATGTGCTAGATGTGTTAGACTACAAGAAGACAACATTGGTTATCGACAATTCAACATCTTCTAATAGACTATGAAATATACAAGTTATAAATTGGCAATACGAAACTATTGTCGAAAATAAAGAGAGCAAAGATCAAAGCATAAGATCTTCATCTACAAAATAACTTCAACTAGAACTGACCAAGCCTAGAAGGTTGGCTCACAGGGACAGCCCAGAGAAAAGCAGTTCCAACTCCACATCCTGTGATGTACTTCTCTGGCATAAAAGAAACAATCACATTAGAAAGATGATACTTGTCAAATGCTAAATTAACATCCATTTGTCTTATCAACTGGTATAAGAATCATATAGACCGACATCTTGTCTAAAGCTACACTCACTTTTTACAGATACTATGATAAGTAACAAAATTTGACTGCAAACCCAAAAACAGTCAAACACAAAGTACTATATAGACACAAGTCAAATACAATTTTTGAGACTGAGATAATGGCACATATACTTTTGTGTACCTGTAGAGACAAAAGTTGCAGAATTTTATTGAGAACCCGCAGGCGGTGAGAAGCATAGCTGCTGGTTACAGGAAGTTTAGTCATTCTCTTCATCTCCTCATGTACAGCAGCCCTCTTCGCTTCTGGTTCAATCGGCTGTCGTCCATACGCAGGTTGAACACTTGCTCTATCCTCCATAGCCATGTCAAAATCACTGCCTCCTAGAGATGTATTCAGTGCCGCCATATTTCAAGTAAACCTATCAAACATAACAAAAAAACACATTATCAGAAAACTCTTTTTCTTTTTTCTTCGTACAAGGTCTTAAAATGTGTTAACTTGAACTGTAAATAGACTGCAAGTACCCTTAAAAAAAGAAAGACTGTAAGCCCTAGCAAATGACTTGCTCAAAGACAATAAGCAACATAAAAACAAGACAAAAAAAGGGGGAACAGTTGTAGTTTAACTACTAACAAATAAAGGCTTCAAGATTCCGATACTAGTGAAGAAAAGCCTATCTAGACATGGTCATCAACTTCATATCACTCTTAAGGTCATTTATTCATCATTCTAGTAGTTAAAGCATTAAAAAAAAAAAAAATGCGCTTGAGATTATCCCTAACTCTTTCTAGGGAGTTTCTCTGGTAGGTCCATAAAAAATAAATAAATAAATAAATGAGAATAAAAATAAAACTACCAGTAGTATCCTATTTTCAGCTATTGGATTTGTATCATAATCTGTTTATTTTGCATACTTTTTTAATCATATGTAATTTTGACCAGATTCAACAGTCAGAAACTAATCCTACTGGTAGGAAAGCTCTTTCTATAGAGTTAAAACTCATTTTTCGTCTCAAACTAGGGGTCAAATCACATTTTAATCTCCAACTTTTAAAACGTCTCAGAACAAGTCGTCTATCTATTAGATTATCCCAAATTAGTCTTTTCGTCCTTCTGACAATTAAAATCTCAACAGAAAAAGGCATTATTTCCTTCTTAAGAATCGTGATCTAACATTTAAAATTAGAAATTAACTCTCACTAAACTGCAAAGGGTCTTCACGCGCTTTTATCATCGAGATTTTAACCAACTAATAAGGTAGAGTAAGCAAGGTGGGCATTAAATTTCTCAACAAACTCTATTCCATTACAAAACCGTGCATTAATTTCAGCAAAATTAGGACATGGGCAATCTTATTTTAGCACAAAAATGTTCCGCTCCTACCTTCTAAAGCACAAGACAAGACTTTGATAACAGTAACGTCTCTCTCTCGCTCAATACATCAAAAAAGCCGCATAAAGATTCATTGTTTTTCCTTGTGGGGGTCACAGAGTGGTGAAGAAGAATTCCTACTTCTAAACAAAACGATATCAAAACATCAAATTGATTAATTTCACCCCTACTCAATTGGAGAATGTCACGTATTAATTTCTAGGCGCCTAAGAAAATAATGAACTTACCCAGATGGAAAATTTTCCAAATTGAAAAGAAGAGAGAGAGAACAGACTTGAAAGGGTTTCAGAACATGGATAAAAAAGCCATAGAACAAAAACCCAT
Source organism: Morus indica (assembly GCA_029231665.1). Lineage (NCBI taxonomy): Eukaryota > Viridiplantae > Streptophyta > Magnoliopsida > Rosales > Moraceae > Morus > Morus indica. The sequence continues at coordinate 15,505,033 of JACAGA010000007.1, read as the reverse complement.
GAAGAAGGAAAGGAGTAGAGGGAAACCTGGTTGTTTTTTCAAATAATCCAACGGGCACCGAGATTGTGGACGGGACGATCACCTTTACAAGAGGAGAGAGAGAGAGAGAGAGAGAGAGAGAGAGAGAGAGAGCAGAGCCAGTCGTGTTTTCCACCGTTCAATTTCGTCTTGGTTAAAGGAGGCCCTGATTTTTAGGGCCTAAAACGACAGCGTGTTGATGCGTTTTTTTCTTTTCTTTTTTTTTTTTTTTTTTTTTTGAAACGTAGCGTCTAGAACTAGAACTTTTGCTGCTAATCTCTTCTTTATGTCTCTTTACGTGTCAGATATATATATATATATATTATATATATAGAGTAAATAGCAGATTATTTAAATTAATAAAGTAAATAATATATTTTAAAATTATTTAAAATAAGTAGCAATTTGTGATGATTAGTAAAAATATTTTTTGCACGTAAATTTTTTTGAAGACTAATAAAAAGATTTTTTTTCATATAAATAAAGATTTTGTAAAATTTTTTACTTATAAGTTATTTTTATCAATCGTAAATAAATCATTTACCGCGTAATTATAAATGATTTATATATCACGCAGACTGCTATTTATTTACATTATTATAAAATCCGCTATTTATTTAATTTAGTTTCAAAAATTTACTATTTATTATAATTTCCTAAAAACAAAACAATCTCTTCTTTATGTCTTTGATTTATAAGCAAGACTCATGTTCTAAATTACTATTCACCATGCAATCACCAATCAAAGTCAAATGCTTGTTTTTTTTTTTTTATGAAAAAATTTCTTTCTTATTTGGGATCTTAATAAATAAGTAAACATATTTTTTTAAAGGGTGGTTACTAGGGTTCTCTCATTTTATCTCTTACTCATCCTCCATGTCTCAGAGTCGGAGTCTGATGTCCCCCTTAGGCTAGGCTCCAAACTCCCCGCCTCGTAAGAGGGTGCTTGGGTGCTGACACATGGATCCCCCCAGTGAGGTGTCAACGAGGTTGTGGATGGGAAGGAAAAGCGAGTGTTTGGGGGTTTTCTCTGGCATACATTTAGTTGCCACCTCTAAATGCGTCGGTAATTCTAAGCCCCGTATGGTTTGGTTGTTGGAAAATTCTGATTGAAGAGGATGAAAAGAATGCAGAAACAAAGAAGAGGGTTTGAGGTGTATAGGAATACTTTTCTTTAAGGTTTTATTTACCCTCACTTCTCAAAGTTTGCTAATGAGTTATAATGGCAAATTACCCCCAAGATACAACAAATCCTTGAACACAATATCTAGCAATAATATTGAGTTTCAGAACAAGAATGAAGTCCGTAAAATTTTTTGGAGCATTAATAAAGACAGGGGCGTAATTTCATTGAATGAATACATCCTCTTTGAACGTTACAACGTTTCACATAAAGATGTCTTTCCAATGTAAAGGTATCTTTTTATGGATTGATACACATATTACAATGGTTATATCTATTATTAATAAGTGCTCAGATGTGTGAGAAAACATATCACCAATGGATGTAATGGTTCAAGACCTTTCAGATCACTAAAACACACGAAAACATAGTTTATGTAGCAATTTTCGCTGCAGCGGGTGATTTTCCTGCTGCAGCACTCGAGTTGCGCAAAATAGACTCGAGAGTCTATTTTGCGTGTGCTGCAGCGCCCCAAAACAGGCACTGCAGCACGCCCGTTTTCCTAGATTGGCGCTGCAACGCCAATTACTGCCTTGATAGCACCATTTGGTGCTGTCAAATTTGTTGCAGTGCATCCTTCCTTTCTTCTTGTGTTTTAGGCCAAAAATTTTGTGATCTTGTAATTGAGAGATATATTACAATCTCTCTAACAATCCCCCACTAGATTGTAATATTTTTTCAAAATTAACAACGATACACATGTACATACATGAAGGTATCTTTCAATTTTAACCTCCATTTAGTGACTATACTTCAAAGTATTCACAAGACAATAGTGTGCTTTGCATTAAACTTTGTCTCTTAAGCAAATAGCGAAAATATATCACATATGTGTTATCCCAAACTTAAAATATGTTCCAATCATTTAGCACTATTCCGACCTTGTGCTCTATCTTGGATTCATAAACATTTACATGACTAAACCATGGTCTTGTAATGAATGGCACCATTCCTTATGTTCACTTAGGTGAAGATTCAAATTATATCTCTAGCTACTATAAGACTCGAACTCCATTAAGAGTATAAACTCAACCTCAACCACGTAGCTATTTTGCACCAACATCTTGGAAGAGACTAATCAAATTTTGGTGCTAACCCGGTCACATAGCAATGACTTGTTCTTACCCATTTAACTATGGAATAGCGGTACAACTACTGCATAGTTGGCTTTCCATCATCGGTGACTCTTACAAAGAAAGGTTTCAGTCCCATTCCACTAGATGTTTCTTTGACTAAGTCTCTTGAAAGACCTTTTGTCAAAGAATCCGCTAGGTTCTTGTTTGTCCTAACATAAACAATATTAATAACACCATCGGTTATTAATTATTTCACATATTCATGTCTCAAGCTAATATGTCAAGATTTCCCATTATAAACTTTGTTATAAGCTCTAGACAAAGTACTTCACTATCGCAGTACAAAGAAATAGATGGCATCGGTTGTGGCCACAACTCAATATCAAACAATAGATTTTTCAGCCATTCCGCTTCTTTGCCTGCAGCGACAAGCGCTATAAACTCACTTTCCATCATAGAATGAGTTATGCAAGTTTGTTTCTTAGAAGCCCAAGAGATGGCTCCTCCCGTAATTATGAAAATCCAGCCATATGTGGATTTGTTATCACTTGCACTTGTTATCCAACTTGCATATGAGTACCCTTCAAGTACTGCCGAATAGTCATTATATGACAAGCCTAAATTAATGGTTCTTTTAAGATAACCAAGTACTCTACCAATTGCATCCCAATGTTCAATACCTGGGTTACTCGTGAACCTAGACATTTTGCATACCGCAAATGCTATGTCGGGTCTTGTACAATGCATAGCATACATTAAGCTACCAATCACACTAGCATATTCAAGCTGTACCACCGCTCGGCCTGCATTCTCTAGTAATTTAATACTATAATCATATAGGGTATTCGCTTCTTTCAAATGATTGAATTTAATAAGCACCTTCTTAATATAATGAGATTGACGCAACGATAACCCCCACTATGCTTCCTCACTTTTACACCTAAGATAGTATTTACCTCACCAAGATCTTTCATCTTAAATTGTGAAGTTAGATATTTCTTGGTATCATTTACCCCTTGCACGTTTGTTCCAAAGATAAGCAAGTCATCAACATATAAACATATAATCACACCAAAATTATTTGTAAATTTCGAGTATATGCATTTATCAGCATTATTATGCTTGAAACCATGAGATAAAATGACATTATCAAATTTCTCATGCCATTGTTTTGGTGCTTGCTTTAAACCATAAAGAGACTTGACTAACTTGCAAACATTCTTTTCATTTCCAAGTAATACGAATCCTTCAAGTTGTTCCATATAGATTTCCTCATCAAGATCATCATTCAGAAAAGCTGTCTTAACATGTTGGTTGCCGAATCGAATTCGGCGGCGAAAACGCAGCAGAAAGGCGGATCGTGTATAACAAAAATTTTCATAAAACTTTTGAGATACTCTATAGATTATATTAATTTATGCACCAATAAATTAATCTCATTAATTTATAAGATTCAAGGATCAACCGAAAAAATACCTTGTAGCCGACTCGGATGATAACTTGATTTTCTTTGACCACGAACAGTCCTAGCTCCAAGCTTTTTGTGTTTAGAACACCAAAGTCTTCCACGTCAATTCCTTGATTCCACATAGACGTGTGTGTGGGCACACGTGAGACAAAACGGTTTCTAAAACACTCGAATTTCCACAAACACCAACGCATGCACGATGTGGAATTTTTGGACAGATATGTATTTGTTATCGTGAGAAATCTTCTGCTTTTTATTCTTAGGTTCGGCAACTCTGAACATTTCAGTATTAAGCAGTGAGTTAGGTATTGGTTTTATACAATATAAACCATCATCCAGACGTCCAGAACAAATATTTAAACCATTTCGAGAAATATGAACAAATTCATTATCAAAATAAACTTTAAATAATTGTTCAAATAATTTTGCCACAGAAATCAAATTTCTGCGAATGTCTGGAATAAAATAAACATTGTTCAAAACTAAAAATTTATTTTCCCTAAAACGAAGTCTAACTTCTCCCACTGCTTTTGCCGAAACTCTTGCGCCATTGCCTCCTTTCATCGTGTAGTCCCCATCGGCTAGCTCAGTGTAAGAACTAAGACTCTGCAAAGAGAAACAAACATGATTAGTTGCTCCTGAATCAATTATCCAGGCTGAGGTAGCACCCTCTACTAAACATGTTTCAAGGACTAGTAAATCTGATTTACCTTGTTCCTTTTTCTTTTTCAGCTCCTCGAGATACTTGTGACAGTTTCTCTTCCAGTGCCCTTCGCCATTGCCGTGGAAACACTTTCCTTTGGGTTTCTGGATGGGGCCCTTTGCTTTCTTGGGTCTCTTGTTCTTTCCCTTCTTTCCTCTTCCCTGGTTCTGGTTTTTCCTTTTGTTTTTACAAGAACTTCCTGCAACTACAACATTTGCTTCTCCTCCCCTTCTTTTGTTGGTGGATTCGAAGTTTTGCAGGTCATTCATGAGTTCAGTGAGATTGCACTTTTTCTTATTCATAACAAAATTGTTTACGAACTCATGAAAGTCAGAGGACAGGCTTTCCAAGATGATGCCAACTTGGGCGGCTTCATCGATTTTGGCACCATTGAGCTCCGCATCGTGGAGGTGATCAATCATGTTCAAAACATGTGCCTTGACTGAAGAACCTTTCTTCATCTTATCGTTCATGAAAGCCCTTACGGCATCCAAACGAGCCTTTTCAGAAGGAGCGCCGAACATGGCTTCTAGAGACTCCATTATCTCATAAGCAGTCTCCATCTCCTCATGCTTCTTGCGAAGCACATCGCTCATACTGGCCAGCATAAAGCACTTTGCTTTATTGTTTGCCTTGATCCAGCGATCAAAAGGCTCCCTCGCGGTTTTGGATGCAGTTGCCGCGGGTTCAGGAGGACATTCCTCCGCTAGGACAAACTTATAGTCTTCGCAGACCAATATTATGTTCATGTTACTTTTCCACTTAGCATAATTATCACCGTCTAATTTTTCAGTCGCTAGTAGTGTGATAATGGGATTCGACATATTGCTGGGAATAAATAGAATATTCATCTAATTAATTTATGTGCATGAATATCAAGGCATGTTAATTTAGGCACAATTAAATATGATGCATGATGCACATGAAAATACATAAATCATGTTTTAATTTTAGGTGCCAACGATAATCCAATTTTCCACATAGAAAGTGTACCTTTGGGTAGTCAAGTTATATGCCAATTAGACCGAGACTCTTCTCAGTTAATAAATATAGTCAAAATATCTCATATTTTCATATTTATTAACTACCGTTATTTTTAGTCAAAATATAACCAACAAATTTGATTATATTTTATGAGTGTCACCCACCGTTTCAGATCCCATAGACTTAACTCCGGATTGCTACCTTTGGGTAGTCAATTCGGAAATACATCCTGAAATCTTATCTCTAAGAAGCCAACCTTGTTATTGATCCGGCAAGGACACTCTCCTTTAGGAGGGCGATTCAATGTCGCCGCAAAGCCCCTTTCCGGATCTCACGGTGTTGCGCTAACGGTGGAGACTAGTGGGTCGTATTGTCATACAACCCTCTCCCACTCATTATTTTGCAAACATGTATTTTGTTTGAAAAAAACATCTCATGATTTTCAAATCGAAAAATAAACAATTTATTTTTCGGATATGTGAAATTCAAAAAATTTAACTTTTAAATTCAATTTCACATGTAACATTATTTTGCAAATCAATTTTGCAACTTAAATCAATTTAATCATATTAAATCGATTTTTAGCGCATGGTTCTTATTTTATTTTATTTTTCTAAAACACTTTTATAATAAATAAAATAAATAATAACAATTGCGCGTGTATGCATGGCATGTTATAAAAACATATGAGTAGGCACATTATGTCTACATGGCATGTTATATGCATGGACATATATAATATATAATTATCAACATAAAATATAAATATATGCAATCAACTATTGAGATGGATTTGACCGGGTCCCATGGAAAAATAAATTACAACTCAATGAATCGAATAAATAAATAATTACAATAATTATATTCTTCCGTTACATCAACGGGACTTCGATTCTTGAATTCTTCATTCTTCGGCTTCATTCTTTGTCTCCGGGTTGGATTTCACCTTCCTTGGGATCCGAAACTTTTCCGGGCCCGTCGGCACGCTTCACGAGGGTTTCGTAAACCTTCGGGCCCGTTCGGGATCGAATCCCGAACTTGGGCCGCCAGGCGCGCTGGGCCGCGGCCTGGCCACGCGCTGGGGCGCGGCCTGGACCGCCTGGGCCGCGGCCTGGCCGCGCCTGGGCCACGTCAGGGACGCGCCTGGGCCGCGTCCGGGACGTGTCTGGGCCGCGATTTCCGGAATTTTTCTGGGCAGTTTCTGGGCTTCTTTGAAGGCTTCAAATATGATCTTCATGGCCTACTTCTTGATTCAAAATCATAAACCCTAATTCTACCCAAATCCTAGAATTACAATAATTCTAATCCCGCATTAAATTACAAATAATTTATTAACGAATGAATATAACCGATCCATGGAACCATATAATTAACGACCAAATCCATCATCCATACATTCATCATCATGAATAAAAATAAACATCCATAAATGCAAGTGCCTACTCATCACATACATACATATTTAAATATCACATATTTAATTGAAGCATAAATTAATATCGTCTATAGACCGCTCTGATACCAATTGTTGGTTGCCGAATCGAATTCGGCGGCGAAAACGCAGCGGAAAGGCGGATCGTGTATAACAAAAATTTTCATAAAACTTTTGAGATACTCTATAGATTATATTAATTTATGCACCAATAAATTAATCTCATTAATTTATAAGATTCAAGGATCAACCGAAAAAATACCTTGTAGCCGACTCGGATGATATCTTGATTTTCTTTGACCACGAACAGTCCTAGCTCCAAGCTTTTGTGTTTAGAACACCAAAGTCTTCCACGTCAATTCCTTGATTCCACGTAGACGTGTGTGTGGGCACACGTGAGACAAAATGGTTTCTAAAACACTCGAATTTCCACAAACACCAACGCATGCACGATGTGGAATTTTTGGAGAGAAAAATTTTCACTCTCTTTTATGCTATATGAGGAATTTCGGCCAGCACTAGGGGAACTAGGGCTGAAAGTGATTTCAAAAATTGTCCTACAATTTTTCATTTATCTCATATTTAAAGAGAAGAAGTCAAACTTCAAAATAGGATCAAATCCTTATCTCCAATTTTGAATTTGAAACAAAAAAAATCCCTTCCCCTTTATCCCTTAGGTGGCCGGCCACACTAGGGTTTTATCCCTTTGTGTGTGGCACCTAAATAAGATAAGGAAGGAAGATATTTTATCCATTATCCAGTAGTTCAATTTTAATTCAGATTCAAATTCGAATTTAAGTCAAACTTAAATTAATTTGAATTCTAAATTGAACAACTTATCAAATAAGTTTAAATGGATAAATCTAAATATGTTCAAAGTCAAATTTAAATAATCTCATTATTTAAATAATAATTAATTCTCAATTAATTATTCTTCGAGTATTTAATTTTAGAATTCCGTAATTCTAAAATTCTCATTTTGCCCTTTGTGTCTGGTAGAATTACAAGGACGACGCGGGGACTAATGGACCTATAATTCTGAGCTCCAATAAAATTAATAATTAATTAAACACTTTAATTAATTAATTAATTCTATTAATTCCAATAGTTACTCCACTATAAACTTGGAATTGCACTCTCGGAATTATAGACATTAATTACTTCTAAACTGTGAAGTGTCCATTTGATATAGTCATTGCATATAGATCGATCCTCCATAAATAATTCATAATTAGAGTCAGGTAGAATCCGTTAACCTCTCTAATTACATCTTTATCCTTGAGTACCATTGATTCTCTAATGGATAGTGATTCATAAAACACATTCATGAACCAGAGCGCTCTTACTAATCCAAGTACCGAATCAACACTCAAGAGAATTATTTATCTGCTTCTTTCTCAAGAAGGAATGGATTCCATCTCGTATAATAACATTCCCAGCTACCTATTTCATTATGTCTCCAAAATACAAGGAATAGGATTCAGGGTTTCGGAATCCGTACCGAGTAAATCAAAAGACATAAATCCATAAATAGGAGTTTGTTAAGAACTCAGGATTAAGATCATTCTATATATGACCATCGGTAGACTCAATTAGAATTTCTATGCTTAACGGAAATTATTAGAAATTCATATTGTGTCTGCGTCCATGTTCCACATAATCTCATTATGCGAAATACACTCATTCAATATCTCGCCATATTAACAGTGCGGATAACACCGTTCCATTCTAAATGGGAATGACATGTATTAATAATGTTTTAATTAAAGATTCCGAACTTTAATTAAATTCATTATGAACAGTTACTTTTGATTATTATCCTTAAACATTATCCTCTTGTATATAACACTTATATACCATGTTTAAGGTTACATAAATAATCAAGGAATTTTATTTGATATTCATAAAATATTCATAAATATATGCACATAAAATGATGAATAAACTATTTTATTAAATAAATAATAAATATCCTTTTACATCTCATGCTTTCAGGACACTATTCCCAACATAACATTCATTTGATGCACATGTAAATTGTATATTGATGCAATTACAAATAACACTCTTATGGATATCAATCTAGCTACCGGAGCATATGTATCGAAATAGTCTATACCACGCTTTTGTTTAAAGCCCTTGGCTATCAATCTAGCTTTGAATGTTTGTATAGACTTATCGGCATTGTACTTTCTTCTAAACACCCATTTGTTGCTTATTGGTTTTGATCCCGGAGGAAGATCAACCAAGATCCAAGTTTGATTCGAGATAATCGAATCCATTTCATCATTCACGGCCTCTCTCTAAAAGGAGGCATCTCTTGAAGACATAGCTTCACTAAATATCTTTGGATCTTCTTCTACATTAAGCAACAATGGTATTTTATTAAGTACACCATTTCTATCTCCTTCAACCAAAAAGGTTAAAGCTTGAGATGAAATAAAATCCGGTGCTAAGTCATTTTCTTTTCTTTCACGTTGACTTCTTCTCGGTTCAAAAGATGTCATAGATTCTTTCCTTTTATTAGTAGAGGTACCAGGAATGTCAACACATGGTTGATTAACATTAGATTTTAATTCAATGGAAGAATCAAGGTTAAACTTGTTCTCAATAAATTCAACGTCTCTTGATTCCACAATGATATTAGGATCTAGATTCAATAATCTATAAGCCTTGAAATTTTCAGCATATCCTACGAAAACACTTTTAATTCCTCTAGCACCTAACTTTGATGATTTAGGATCAATCACTCTATAAAAGGCTAGACAGCCCCACACCCTTAAATACATCAAGTTTAGTTTTCTTCCTTTCCATACTTCATACGGAGATGCATGTGTTTTCATAAATGTAATTCTATTGTGAACATGACATGTAGTAAGTAAAGCTTCCCCTATAAATTATTAGGCAATTTAGCATTAAGAAGCATAGAGTTAATCATATCGGTAAAAATTTTATTCTTTCTTTCAGCCAATCCATTTTGTTGAGGATTTTGAGGAGTGAAAGGGGCTGACCTTTGGTGAATAATACCATGCTCTTCACAGAAGGCATCAAATTCATTTGAGAAATATTCACCACCTCTATCACTACGAACCATTTTGATTTTCTTATCTTTTTGATTCTTAACTTCAGCCTTATAAATTTTAAATTTATCAAAAGCTTCATCTTTTGTTCTAAGTAAATACACATAAGTGTATCTAGAACAATCATCAATGAAAGTGATAAAGTATCTCTTTCCTCCTCTTGTCAAAATTCCATTATACTCACGAATATCGGTATGAATCATATCCAATATTTGAGTATTACATTTGGCTCTAGGAAAGGGTTTCTTAGTCATCTTTGCTTGTATGCAAATTTCACACTTATCATTTTTAATATCTTTGCAATTAATCAACCCATGTTTAGACACATATTTTAAAGATTTAAAATTTAAGTGTGCTAAACGTGCATGCCAAACATCAAAAGAATCAACAATATAAAGAGAATTTACATCATCGTGATTATTAACGCTAAGTTTGTACATGTCATCACAAGAATATCTCTTTCCCACAAAGACTCCATTCTTAGATACAAAATAATTATTGCCCTCAAGTACTATAGTAAGCCCATTCTTACACATTAGACTAGCGGATACAAGATTTTTCCTAATGTCAGGAACATGAAGAACATTGTTCAAAGTAAGCTTCTTTCCGGAAGTAAAGTTGATCTCCACCACTCCTCTCCCAGCAACCATCGCTGCATCATTACTCGCCATGAGAACCGTTTGTCCTTCCTTTTCCACTTTGTATGATAAGAACAAATTCTTGTCATTACAAACGTGGATTGTAGCACTGGAATCAAGTCACCATTCAGAGGATTTAGTTGCAGCCATGTTAGTTTCGGTAATCATGCCAATTTGCATTTCCAAGACCATAGCACAAATGTCTTCAGATTTCTCTTCAACGATATTGGCTTTGTTGGTGTTGACTTCTTCCCTTTTCTTCTTGTATCTGCAATCATTTTGGTGATGGCCTTTCTTTCTACAAAAGGAACAATTTTCAAAAAATTTCTTTTGACCATTACCGGGCTTTTTGAACTTCTTGTCATTATTGACTTTAAAATTCTTTGAAAACTTACTTCGGTAACATTAACCTTAGAGGAATCTATAATATTTCCCTTGGGATCACAAGATTTAGTCTCTCCTTCGATCCTTAAGTGTTTTTGTAATTCCTCCAAAGTTATGTCATCTTTCCTATGAAGGAGTTTTTTTTATAACCATTCCAACTTTGAGGCAATTTAGCAATAATTGCCCCTACTTGGAATGATTCATTAATTTCAACTTTCAATTCACGAAGCTTAGTAACAATGACTTGCAATTCATATATTTGATCTAGAACGGACTTGGTATCAACCATGACAAATTCAAGAAATTTCAAGATGAGAAATTTGTCTATACCTTCCTTCTCAGTTTTGTACTTGTATTCGAGAGCGTTCCAAATCTCCACCGGAGACTCCATCGAGTTATAGAGATCGTAGAGCCTATTAAAGAGAGTGTTGAGAATATGACCCCGGCACATGACTTCATCATCTTCACGCTTCTTCCTTGCGGTCTTCAATTCTTCAAAATCATCCTCCTTCGGTTCAAAAAGTGGCGCCAATTTCGGATCAAGCACGTAGGCGATCTTGAGCATGGTGAGAAGGAAGAACAACTTTCTCTTCCAATGGGTGAAGTTGGTACCATCAAATCGATCAAGTTGGACATTCGAATTGAGAAAAGACGTCATGTTCTTTTCAACCTCCATTGCAGCAAAATTAAAAGCTTAAAGATTGTTGGAAAATTCGGATTAAAGAGGATGATAAGAATGCAGAAACAAAGAAGAGGGTTTGAGGTGTATAGGAATACTTTCCTTTAAGGTTTTATTTGCCCTCACTTCTCAAAGTTTGCTAACGAGTTATAATGGTAAATTACCCCCAAGATACAACAAAACCTTGAGCACAATATCTAGCAATAATATTGAGTTCCAGAACAAGAATGAAGTATGTAAAATTTTTTGGAGCATTAATAAAGACAAGGGCATAATTTCATTGAATGAATGCATCCTCTTTAAACGGTACAACCTTTCACATAAAGATGCCTTTTCAATATAAAGGTATCTTTTCATGGATTGATACACCTATTACAATGGTTATATCTGTTTTTAATAAGCTCAGCTATGTGAGAAAACATATCACTAATTGACAATGGTTCAAGACCTTTCAGATCACTAAAACACACGAAAACATAGTTTCTGTAGCAATTTCCGCTGCAGCAGGTGATTTTCTCGCTGTAGCGCTCGGGCTGCACAAAACAGACCCGAGAGTCTATTTTGCACCGTTTTCCTGGATTGGCGCTGCAGCGCTGTGCTGTCAAATTTGTTGCAGCACATTAAACATGCGTTGCAGCGCATCCTTCCTTTCTTCTTGTGTTTTAGGCCAAAAATTATGTGATCTCTCTCTAACATTGGTCCCTCAACATGGTGATCCTTAAGAGGGGGTTTGTGACTAGTTTGGCAATAGGAAATAGTAGAGAAGGTAGAGCAGTTGTGGTTCTCCTTGTAGAGTTAAGGACATGTGGGTGCTCTAGTGTCGCTATGTTTTAGAGGTTTCTGTCCCAGTTAGGCGGCAACTCCATGGGGTTGGTATGTTCCTTTATAGCTGACGGCCAGCGGCGATGACTTAGTTCTACTCCAGTTCTTCAATTCGGTTGTTCTGGTGAAGCTCCATGTCTCATCCATGATAGTAGTTGACTTGTCATCAAGATCCGGTCATTGTAACTTGAGCTTTGCCCTTTATTAATATGTGTTTAAATGAGTTGGTTTCCGAAACGATTTAAGATGCTGAAGCATGTATGATCCGGATTATGTATAACAAATTTTCATAAAATTTTAAAATAATCTATAGATTACATTAATTTATACACGAATAAATTAATAGAATTAATTTATTTACCTAGCGGACAATTAGGATGATAACTTGAATTTTTGATCTCGAGCGTTCCTCACTCCAAGCTAGTTTAGAACACCTGAATCTTCCTCGTCAATTTCTTGAATCTACGAAGACGTGTTTGTGGGCACACCTAAAAAGGTCTAATTTATGCTACGAAGAGCAAAAATTGTGTTCTCCAATTATTTGCAATCTCTTATTTATAGACTAGTAGTTAGACTCCCAGAAAAGTCTAATTTTTGTTGGGAATAGTGTCCTGAAAGCATAAGATGTAAAAGAATATTTATTATTTATTTAATAAAATAGTTTATTCATCATTTTATGTGCATATATTTATGAATATTTTATGAATATCAAATAAAATTCCTTGATTATTTATGTAACCTTAAACATGGTATATAAGTGTTATATACAAGAGGATAATGTTTAAGGATAATAATCAAAAGTAATTGTTCATAATGAATTTAATTAAAGTTCAGAATCTTTAATTAAAACATTATAAATACATGTCATTCCCATTTAGAATGGAACGGTGTTATCCGCACTGTTAATATGGCGAGATATTGAATGAGTGTATTTCGCATAATGAGATTATGTGGAACATGGACGTAGACACAATATGAATTTCTAATAATTTCCGTTAAGCATAGAAATTCTAATTGAGTCTACTGATGGTCATATATACAATGATCTAATCCTGAGTTCTTAACAAACTCCTATTTATGGATTTATGTCTTTTGATTTACTCAGTACGGATTCTGAAACCCTGAATCCTATTCCTTGTATTTTGGAGACATAATGAAATAGGTAGCTGGGAATGTTATTATACGAGATGGAATCCATTCCTTCTTGAGAGAGAAGCAGATAAATAATTCTCTTGAGTGTTGATTCGGTACTTAGATTAGTAAGAGCGCTCTGGTTCATGAATGTGTTTTATGAATCACTATCCATTAGAGAATCAATGGTACTCAAGGATAAAGATGTAATTAGAGAGGTTAACGGATTCTACCTGACTCTAATTATGAATTATTTATGGAGGATCGATTTATATGCAATGACTATATCAAATGGACACTTCACAGTTTAGAAGTAATTAATGTCTATAATTCCGAGAGTGCAATTTCAAGTTTATAGTGGAGTAACTATTAGAATTAATAGAATTAATTAATTAATTAAAGTGTTTAATTAATTATTAATTTTATTGGAGCTCAGAATTATAGGTCCATTAGTCCCCGCGTCGTCCTTGTAATTCTACCAGACACAAAGGGCAAAATGGGAATTTTAGAATTACGGAATTCTAAAATTAAATACTCAAAGAATAATTAATTGAGAATTAATTATTATTTAAATAATGAGATTATTTAAATTTGAATTTGAACATATCTAGATTTCTCCATTTAAACTTATTAGATAAGTTGTTTAATTTAGAATTCAAATTAATTTAAGTTTGACTTAAATTCGAATTTGAATCTGAATTAAAATTGGACTACTGGATAAAGGATAAAATCTCTTCCTTCCCTATCTATAATTGGCGCCACACACAGGGATAAAACCCTAGAGTGTGGCCGGCCACCTTAAGGATAAGGGGAAGGGATTTTTTGTTCAAAATTCAAAATTGGAGATAAGGATTTGATTCTATTTTGAAGTTTGACTTCTACTCTTTAAATATGAGATACATAGAAAATTGTGAAACAATTTTTTTGACATATTTTCAGCCCTAGTTTTCTGTGGTGGCCGAAATTCTCATAGAGGAAAAGAGTGAAAAATATTTTTCTCCAAAAATTCCACATCGTACATGCGTTGGTGTTTGTGGAAATTCGAGTGTCTCAGAAACCTGTTTTGTCTCACGTGTGCCCACACACACGTCTACGTGGAATCAAGGAATTGACGTGGAAGACTTTGGTATTCTAAACACAAAGCTTGGAGCAAGGACTGTTCGTGGTCAAAGAAATTCAAGTTATCATCCGAGTTGGCTACCAGGTATTTTTCGATTAAACCTTGAATGATATAAATTAATGAGATTAATTTATTCATGCATAAATTAATATAATCTATAGAGTATCTCAAAAGTTTTATGAAAATTTTTGTTATACACGATCCGCCTTTCTGCTGCGTTTCCGCCGCCGAATTTGATTCAGCAACCAACAATTTTTATCTCTAAATAATGCTTGATAATTATCTCCATCTTCAAATATGATTTTGAAACAAAATCTCTCTCCCTTATCCACATGTCAATTTTGATTCAAATTCAAATTCCAATTTAATTCAAACTTAAATCAATTTGAAATTCAAATTGGACAACTTATTAAATAAGTCAATTAGATAACTTTGAAGAGCAAGCAACTGAATCCCAAAGGTATTCACATTGTGCTATGTGTTCACACTATGTGAACACCTTCACATATGTGTTTCAAAATTCAAATTTAAATAATCAAATTATTTAATTTATAATTAATTCTCAATTAATTCTTCTTGAGTATTATACTTTAGAATTCCATAATTCTAAAATTCTCATTTTACCCTAAGTGTCTTGTAGAATTACAAAGACGACATGGGGATTCATGGACCTATAATTCAGAGCTCTAATAAAATTAATAATTAATTAAACTCTTTAATCAATTAATTAATTCTAAAAGTTACTCCACTATAAACTTAAAATTACACTCTCGTAATTATAGACCTAAATTACTTTTAAACTTTGAAGTGTCCATTTCATATAGTCGTTACATATAGATCAATCTTCCATAAATAAGTCATAATTAGAGCTAGGTGAAATCCGTTAACCTCTCTAATTATATCTTTATCTTTGAGTATCATTGATTCTCTAATGAACAGTGATTCATAAAACAAACTCATGAATCGGAGCTCTTACTGGTCCAAGTACCAAATCAACCCTCAAGAGAATTATTTATCTACGTCTTTCTCAAGAAGGAATGGATTCCATCTCGTATAATAATATTCCCGGCTACTCACTTCATCATGTCTTCAAAATACAAGGAATATAATTTAGGATCTCAGAATCTGTACCGAGTAAATCAAAATGAACAAATTCATAAATAGGAGTCTTCTAATAACTCATGATTAAGATCATTCTATATATGGCCATTGGTAGACTCAATTAGAATTTCCATACTTAACGCAAATTATCAGAAATTCATATTGTGTCTGTGTCTCTGTTCCACATAGTCTCATTATGCGTAATACACTCATTCAATATCTCGCTATATTAATAGTGCAGATAACATCGTTCCATTCTAAATGAGAATGACATGTATTAGTAATGTTTTAATTAAAGATTCTTAACTTTAATTAAATTCATTACAAACATCATTTTGATTATTATCTTTAAATATTATCATCTCGCATATAACACTTATATACAATATTTAAGGTCGCATAAATAATCATGAAATTTTTAATGATATTCATAAAGTATCTAATAACACGTACACATAAATAATGAAATTTCTCTTTTATTATATAAATAATAATATCTTTTATTACATCTCATGCTTTTAGAACACCATTCACAACACCCCCATCTTCTGATGTTGTATCTTTTTGTCTAATCCGTAAGTCTTTTGTCTTTGTGGTGTTGCGATATGCCATGGTGTTTTTGATCTTTTTATCTCAATCTATTGGAGTTATCCACCAATTATAATAGTGTGTTTGAAAGAACCATTTGTGTGCTCGATTTGTTGTGTACCTCTTCAATTTCTTATTGTTGGAACTTCGTACATGTATTAACTTCTAGGGAGTTTTAGTCAACTTACTAGTGGTTGGTTTGTGATCGGGATTGAGTCGCTAAATGCGGTGTAGTCTTTCACGTATAATTTAATGTTTGTATTTCTTTGATTTGAAATGCAATTCTTATGTTCCAAAACAATAAATAAGTAAATGTCATTTTCTCAAAAAGGAAAAAGAGTTGAGTATTATTTAAGAAATTTCTCTCCCTCAAATAACTAATATCTGTTCACCTCAATCCATTAGATATTGATGAGAAAACCACTTCTGTTAAGATTTTTGATCGTAATTTGCATGTGGTATATAATATAGGAGTATTTGAGTACCTTTATCATGTTTGAAGCTAATTTGAACTGGTAATGACAATAAACTAAAAAGCCTTCAAAAGATTTTTTTTTTTTTTTTTTATGATCAAACCTCCACAAATTTTAAAACATAATAATCTCTCCTTTTACTTTTCGCATGACTGCATGAAAAGGAGTTAATAGTGTAATTATTTACTAAATTATTTAATAACCCTCATTTTTTATGGCACATACTTTTATTAA
The DNA here is from genome assembly GCA_029231665.1 of Morus indica. Lineage (NCBI taxonomy): Eukaryota > Viridiplantae > Streptophyta > Magnoliopsida > Rosales > Moraceae > Morus > Morus indica. The sequence continues at coordinate 15,487,919 of JACAGA010000007.1, read as the reverse complement.
ATCCTAACACAAGAATTTTTCCGTAACATTTCATAAATTGGAAGAACAAGTGTTTTACTTTGAAGAACCAGGGGCATTTATTAAAAGGGCAATAGTCAAGAGTAAATTTTGTAATTAATCTGAGAGTTAGTTTTTTTTTTTTTTAAGGAAAAAAAAGAGTTAAAAGTTTTATACAGTGGTAAAATATTAAAAGTATTATTAACGTTGATTGTTTTTGTTGTATCACTATCACCTCATTAATTGCAACAAGACATTATTTTAATCACCAACGATCATAGTAGAACACCTACAATAATAACATGTTGTAATTAATTATCAAAAAAAAAAAAAAAAACATGTTGTAATTACTTCAATTATTTGACATAGCAAAAGAAGAAAAAAAAACACTGTAAAATTAGTATTTATGAGATATTTTATCTTTTTAGGGAAAATAAGTTTTTTAAGTGTAACAAAAATTAAAAAATAAATAGTTAATTAAACTAAAAATTATAGACTGAATTATGTGGTACGCTATTAAAAATATTGGGGCTGATTATACGAATATAGCTTCTAGTTTCTTTTTTTTTTTTTTTCTCAAGTTAGCTCTTTATTTTTAAAATTAACATTGGCGTTTAACAGTTTTTGAAGGCGACAGGTTGAATTTTTTTTTTTTTTTTTGACACACATGTTTAAAACTTTGCAGCGCAATGCTTTTGAGTTGTTAGTGAATGGTTCTCTGGTTTGTGTGAAAAGAGCGAAATGCTTACAATCATGGCGAGAATATTAGGCAACCATTAATGGAAGTTTAAGAAGCTGCAAGCTCTTGGCTTAATGTTGATGCTTCGGTTTTCGACAATGGTGGCTCTAGGGTTTGTGCTTGGAGCTTTTTCAAAACAGATACCTAGAAATTCTACTCCTTTTGCTGTTGAATGCCTTGCCATAGAAGCGAGGGACTTCTCTTTGGCAAGGACTGTTGTCTTCGTGTTTCTTTGATAGAAAGCGACTCGGTCAAGGCAATGCGAGCGGTGAATGATTGTTATTACTCTACTTGCAGAATCCTTAATTTTAAATGACATCAGTAACTTGATAAATGAAGGATTTGTTTGGTACAAGGATTTAAATTAGATTGATTTTAATCATGATTTTAAAACTAGAATTATGATTTATAATTTTGGGTTCAAATCATGATTCTAAAACTATGATTCAGAATCACGGGTTTGAATAAGCTTGAATCAAGAGAATGGGTGGCTTTAGAATCATGATTTGAGCTAGTTTAAAACATCATATCAGATTTTCAATCATGATTCAGAATCATTCAAACTAAATACTGATTCTGAATCACGATTCAGAATCATGATTCAAAATCACTGTAAACAAACACTGATTCTGAACTAGGATCCATAATCATGATTCTAGATCTATTTACCAAACGCATCCAAAGTTAATAGTGGTTCTTATAGTCACATTTCTCGTGCCAATAATCGTGCTGCCCACACATTAACGAAATTTTCTCTTTTTGAATGAAAATCAATTTTGATTAGAAGAATATCCTAGTTGTATTAATCATTTTATAAGCGCCGACATGACTATTTTAGATTAATAAATTTCATTTCACCTTAAAAAAATTAAAACTACAAAGTTTTTCTTTATATTTAAGAAATATATTTCAATTTTATTCCTCACTTATTATGGGGCAAAAAGCAAAAAAGCATATATACCTTTAATCAAACCGATTTTATTTCTCATTCTTTAGAAAATTCATAAAAATACTTTAAACATTTAAAACATATAAAATTTGAAATAAATAATACATATAAACGTAAAAATTGAAAAATCCATGAAAAAAAAAAAACAACAACACCGCATTGCAACTACAAGTATATATTTTGCAACTAAAAAACTACAAGTATATATATTTATTAGGTTTTTAGTTGGCATTTATGGCAACTATATTCAAGAAATTTTAAAAATAAATTCAAGAAGATTTGCTACTAGATAAAACCTCAATCGAACTCATGAATTATCCGATAGTTAAGATTCAAGAGAGATAAATTGAAACCGCTATTAGAATAATGTTGGGAGATTCGGTACAACATGTCAATGGCTTAAAAGAAGAAATCCTATTAATGTTTATAATTTGTAAAACTTTATGGATTGTTTAATAGCTGGACGTGGACCTGTAGACCTAAGTATATATCAAATTTTATAAAAATTGTAGTATTTTTATTTATACTTTAGACAATTTAATTAATTAAACTTTAATTAAATTCGATAAAAAAAAAAAAAAAACCAAAACTAGTAGGGGGCTGGGCGGCGTGGTATTGTGTGCTGGGTGTGGAAACGGATCTGGATGCGAGGTTGGATGGGTTTTGGCTAAGGTGGCTTCCCATTATTATTATTATTATTATTATTATTATTATATTATTATTATTTTTGAAAAAAAAAAAAGAAACAGAACCAAACAAAACAAAAAACAAAAACCACTTACAAGACCCTCAACTATTCCTTTAAAAGTTTTTTTTTTCTTTTAAAAAAAAAATCCATGAAAACGTAGGCATCCAAATCCACCAACTAGAGAAAGAAGAAGACCTAACGGAAAAAACAATCATACATAAAAATATGCAGAGAGAATTTTAATTGGTAACACATGTTATAACAAAATTATCTTTTAATACTCTGTGTTTTTAATAATTTAAATTGATATCTATAAATAATTTTGATAATTTCAAAAAATACGGGGTGCTAAATTAAGTTTGCTATAACACAGGGTAATAAATTGAAATTATCCCAAATATAAATGGCTCATTGTACACTTTTTTGAATATATATATATATATATATATATATATATATTGATAAAACACATCTGGAATGAAATCGTACCTCAGTCCATCCTCAAATATTTCTAACCAAATATAGTCAAATCCCTCCTAAACAAGTGGTGTTATATTACACAAAAGTCTCTTTTTCTGATAAGATTTTTGTTTTAATGGTTTAAGTAATTAACTTAGCTACTTGAATAACGTTGCATTAAAAAAAAAAAGGATAAGAGAACAATAGAGATAAATCTAATATTGCCTACACGGCATATGGAGGTGGTAGCAGTATCTAAAAGTCTTTAGACTTGAGGTAGAGATTCCAACAAATTATTATTTTTATTGCTTTTTCTTATTTCTATTGTGAGTTGGGAAAGATAAAAGGGCACGTTTAGAATTCGTTCTAAAATAATTTTATTTTTTGTATGAAAATAAAAATAAAAACGTTTTTAATCTCAGACATAAATTATTTTTGAAAATGCGTTTGGTAGTTTTATCAAGAGATTGTTTTCAATATAAAAAAAAACTCATTAACGTCTCTCTCTCTCTCTCTCTGCTCTCAAGAGGAGAAAATAAAAACAAAAAAAAAAAACGACTAAAAGTCATTGTTTATTTATCTCTCATTTTACACTAAACCAAAAAATCGTTTGCATTTTCATTTTTTGTGTTTATTACGCCAAACGTTGTTTTAGAAACGTTTTTATTTTTTCTTTCTCAAAAAACATAAAAAATAAAAACGGAATCAATTCCAAACACGACTATAATGATTAGCTTTAATGTTAATGGGATTCAATCATGAAAAATTGATTTAACAATACAATAAAGGCGATTATGAAGAAAACAAGTCAATGATTAAGACTCACGAATTGGATTTGAATTAATGTTTTTCTTTCTTGTACATAGCTAGACAATCCACCAAAGATACGATTGTGTGACCATTCAATGTGGACATCACATGGCCACCCCAATAACCTTCTTTTTTTTTTTTTTTTTCCCAACCCACTTGTTATTAAGTGGATTCATAGATTCCCACCATAATTCTTCCCTTCTCCTTCTTTTTCTTTTTTCCTTTATCCTTTTCGTTGCTATTTTTTGTTATGAGATATGAGAATTGTCCCCACTATATCACATCCATGTGTGTGTCTCTCTCTCTCTCTCTCTCTCTCTATATATATATATACGTGCGTAACTGACTTGTATAATTGAATGTATGCTTTAACATGTTTTGCTACGAGTATTATGAATGAAAATAACAGGTCATGGTGAGGTATGAAATTGTTTTAAAACACTTGACCAACTTCTTGCAAAGTAGTTAATTTTATTCAATGTCAAACTTCAATACCCACAGGTCATTTTCTGAACTATAATAAACGGAATATATGTTGATCCAACTAGAGATCGTTGCATATTCAAGTAGTTTTCCTTTTGCTAGCTATTGCCTTTTGAATTATGTGAATACATATACACCATTTATTTGGTTTTTATTCCAAGATAAACCCATCTCCCTTTTTATTATAATGATTGTTTATTATCTTTTTGTTGTATTTTTGTTATTTCTTTATTTGTTTATGGAATGGAAAATTATATATGTTTACTGATTATAATTTCTAATTGTGGAATTAATTTGTTGCTTAAAAGGGAGCGGAAAGGAAGAATTGCAAACGTCTGTTAATTATGCCCATGCAATCAATTGTTTAATTAACTAATTATTAGATGGATCATTTTGTCAAAAATAAAAGAAATGAAAAATCAAGAATAAAAAGTTAAAATTTTGTGACACCACCAATCGGTTAACATAACTGCATATTTCCAATTTAAGGTTCCTATCTAGCTACTTAATTATGTGACGTAATATGATGGAACTGAAATTGAGATTAAGTTTTGCCCTAAAAATAATTAGATTAAGTACCACTAGTAGTGATGACATAGTGGCAAAAGACGATCTACTAAGACTCTCTCACCTAATATTTAGAGATTATCATTGTTCATAGTGAAATCTCTTTTTGTTCTGCCTTTGGTCTTTCAATAGATTGTCAAATGATCGTTCGGCTAAGAGTCTAAAAACACTGTTAATTCTCATTTTTATTTAATAAAAAAAAGAAAAAAAAACTTAACTATTAGATTAAGTTACAACTTCAACTCAAGTTATAACTCAAACTCAACTCAAACTCAACTCAAAAACTTAACTCAAGAATACTTGCAAAAGAACAAGCCCTACGTTTTGCCCTAAAAATAATTAGATTAAGCACCACTTGTAGTGATGACATAGCGGCAAAAGACGATCTACTAAGACTCTCTCACCTAGTATTTAGTGATTTATCATTGTTCATAGTGAAATCTCTTATTGTTCTCCCTTTGGTCTTTCAATAGATTGTCAAATGATCGTTGGGCTAAGAGTCTAAAAACACTGTTAATTCTCATTTTTATTTAGTAAAAAAAAAAAAAGAAATAAAAACTTAAATATTAGATGAGGTCATTTTCATTTCATTATTGTGTTCTGCATTTTTGTTATAGGTAAAGAACATGGAGAACGAGGTGACACGAAACAATTTTTTTACTATTGAGAAAAGTAAAAGTTGATTTTGGGACAAATTCTTTGCCCTCTTTGGTGCACCAATTAGGTTGTTATTGAGGTAATATGATTTCACAAGTAAAACAAAGAATAAAAAGGTTACATTCCAACCATTGAATTTTTTAATTCAAGGGTCGACCTTTAGAAGTTTTGAGAAACAATCATGTATTAGGTGGAGGAATCATGGACAGCCACGCGACATATTGACCAAAAATAATTGTAAGGTTATGGAAGTTTTTCATTATATATATTTCTTGCTATATCTATATATACGTGTTCACTTTTTCCATTTTATAATGGGACAATTGCCTTGCTACAGCTATAATGGGACCATTTTCTAAATTCAGGGTCCGTTTAGTTCGCATATTTAAATTTTTAATTCGAATTCATATGTGGTTTTATATAAGAGCTTTTTACTGTAGTAAAATAGTTAAATGTGATTGTTTATGAGAGTTTTTTACTATAACAAAATTTGAATTTTAAATTCAAATCGGTAAAATGAACAGACATCAAACTCTGAATCAGAATATCATTTTACTTGAGCGTGTTCAACGTCATATAAGATGATATTATATAACGTAATATATATACACACACATGTTCCGCTTGTCATTCATTTACAAGAACATGAAATGTTACACAAAGGCATACAATTTAATTAAAAAAATTCAATAATTTAAAATTAATAATGAGAATTAATTAATTATTATACGTGATCATTTAGCATTTTCAATTGTTTGCGCATCAATGTAAGTAGGAGGATCAAAATGCGTAATGCATTGGCATAATAACGGACAAAACCTAACTTTTACACGCCCTAAAATTAGTTGCTCATCCGTACATTTATTCATATCCAGCTGGACTAAGAAGCACTATTTTTCATAAACTTGCTTTAGCTTAAATGAAAGTTTTAAATAAGATTCATAGCAAGCGGAATATTTAGAAAACAACCATGCCTTCACTAAGATTTAGGCCTCATTCATTTCGTTGATTCGAGTTTAGAATTCAAGTTTTACTGCAGTAAAAAGCTCTCAGAAATAGTCACATCTAACTTTTTTGCTACAGTAAAAAGTTCTCACATAATATCACATCTCAACTCAAATTAAAAACTCGAATCAGCGAACTAAACGAGCCCTAAAGCTAATGGATCTATGGCATGTTTACTTACGAGAATTGGAGAATGAGTGTTAATTTTATGTTTATTTACTCTTTTTATTCTAGATTGAAATGGAAATAAGATCGGTATGCCCCACTCAAATTTGAGATTGAGGAATGTAATTAATAATCGCATACTCACTTCCAGATTGATACTCTCATTCTTGATACTAATATTAAATTACTACTTTGTCCTAATTTACTTATAAATGTAAAATTAAAATTAAAATTAAAAAATAATAATTACTACCCATGTTTCTATTTTATTTACCTAATATTTTAATATTAGCCTAATTATTATTAACTTTTATATAATAAGTATGCACTTTATTTTGTTTATTAAAATAATAATATATTTTAATTTTTGACACTTTATTTTTTATTTTTATTTATTATATTCAAATTTTACAATTTATATTTATGCTTTAAAAATAATTATGCATTTTATATTTATTATTTTATTACCCTATTATTATAATAAATATTTTAATTGTGATGAATTTTAATATAATAAGTATACAACTTATTTTTAAATTAAAAATACAAAATTTACTTAAAGAGTATATTAGTGTTTTTACACTAGTTTATTCTGATTATTTGGAGTGACTCTGATTCCGAATCCTATCACCAATTAAAGAACTTATACTAACTTCGATTCCTCACTTCGAATACACTCTCCTAGTCATGTCTATTTCAATTACGCGTAAGTAAGCATGTCGTTACAGTATTCTAATTAGTTGGAACACTAATGGCTCGTTTGGTTCATAGGTTTGAACAAAAAAGTTTGAACAAGCATTTAATTTTATAAGAGATCAAAATGGTTTGAACAATAGTTTAAACCTATGAAACAAACGCATTGTGGGTTTTCTTAGATTGTGTTTGGTTAGATGAGACAAAGAAGGAAGGAGAGCACCAATCCATTATTTGATGTGAGGTTTATTTTTAATTTTTAAACTTGGAATAGAGATTTGAACTTTATACCTCGGTAATGGAAGCTAATTGTGGATTTACCGTTAGGATAAACCCATAATCCTATTGTTGGTTTTTCATTTAAATGAGAACCACAATGTTGTAGAGTGAGTCGATTCGGTTAGAACCGCTCCTCGCCCCACAATTAGAAATTAAAACCGCTCACCGTAAGTGCATATTGATTTTTATGTGGTATTGGTAAACACCAGTTTCTACGTGAGAGAAAAAGAGAAATAAGTTAATACTTGAGATGAATTAAAATTAATAGGTCAATAGTTTACATAACTTATTTGATTATGAACCATAACTTGACAAATTATTATCCATAATTCACAATTTTTGTCTATAACTTGTCTAACTATGAACCATAACTTGATAAATTTATCTATAACTTATCTAGTTATGAACCATAACTTAACAAGTTATGATCTATTAATTTTTATAACTAAAAATTGACTTATATATTTTCTTAAACTTTTCATATTGATCTATTTTTTATTATTTTCTTTTTTTACATTGCACCACTCCGGCACCGACGGGTTAAATTAGTCCCGTCAAATTTTATCTTAAAATGGATCTCTCCACACATGATTCAAATTGTCTTCACACGTGGCGCACGATAACTCTTGGCTAACACGAGCTCATCGTTTCCTACTTGGCTTTGCCACCTATCGTCCATAGAAGAAAATACTGGCAAAGCAAAAAAAAAAAAAAAAAAAAAAAAAAAAAAAAGAAAATGACATAATTATTTTACGAGGAATGCTAAAAATATCAACTCTAATTTTAATTATTATGTACCAATTTATATTTTATAAAATTATTATTTTTTAAATATTAAATTACATATTATTAATTAATGTGATAATTATATAAATAATTATTAATAAACAAATAATAACTCATGTATTATATAAATTGAGATTAGAATAGTATCTCGGACATGATTTTTTTATATCAAAAGTATAAAAACACGTTTTTTTTTTTTTTTAAAGGGATAGTATATTGATTTAAAAAAAAAAAATTATATATTGATTTCAGTAATTAAAAAAAAAAAAACATAAAGGTCAAGAAACGACTCCGCTCCGATTTCTCTCTCTCTCTCTCTCTCTCTCTCTCTCTCTCTCCATTTTCTCTTTGGTGGTCGCATAAGAATCAGAGACGAGAAAGCGAGGAGAGAAAAAGTGTTTGAGAAGACCATTCTGACCTTCGTCGTCGGAGGGCTTCTTCCTCATCGACTTCCTCTTTCTCGCCTCACAACTTCGCTGGTCTGTCGCCATGAACGAGAAGGCCAACGTTTCCAAGGAACTTAACGCCAAACACAGAAAGGTGTATTTTTTTCTTTTAAATTTTCATATTGCCCTAATTAATTCTTCAAAATGATGTATTTTTCGATCATAATTTCTCACAAATTTCTTCGGATCGTTGATCGTGGAATATAAGATTCGATTTTGGATTCGTTGATGGAAGAGAAAGCGAATTGTTGAATCTTTTGATGGTTGGACTTGAATTGGAGTCTATTGTATTTCTGTGCGTAGATTTGGATTTGTGCAATGAAATGGAACATCGATGTGTTTGATTTAGTGGGATTTGATCTTTGTTTATTGATTTCTTATGAATTTTGATGCTTGTTTATTGGTGGATTGATCGTTGTTGAATATGTTTTGTTGTTGATTATTTTGCTAAATATAGTTCCTAATTTTGATCGAAGTCCATTTTTTGGGTTTTGTGTTTTAGGCTGAAATTTTTCTGAACGTTGAGAATTGGGTTTAATATTTAAAATTCAGTTGCTGGTGTTGTTTGGTTGTTTAGTGGCACTTGACTATATGGGGTTGCCATAACGGTATAGGATTTTAGATAGGATCCTTCACTAATCAAATAAATGAATAAACACTAGTAATTTGGTGGGGTGGTAGGGTTGCTCCTTCTCTTTGACAAGGTCTTGGTTCGAGTAAATCCCGCTATGGTAGGTGGGGGTATATGGGCAATTCACTTCGTAAGAGATTCATGTGTCATGCAGGGATGTACTATTTCCCTGGGTTTTGTGGGTTCGCCACCGTCTGTCCTTATAACCTTTTAGATCACAAGATATGGTAGTCTGCCTAGGATATGGTACACTTGATACAAGACGGGATTGAACCCGCAACCTTCCCTCACAAATCCCTTTCCCCCCAAACCCCCCAATGCCACTAGACCAAGAGGTCTTAGGCCCTAGGATACGGTACACTTGACCTGCAAAATTATTGCTTATCTCACGTTGCGGAGCTTGTTCTTGACTTGGTGAATTAGAAGGAAGTATTTTTTTTACATGCCTAATACATATATACCCATTGCTCTAAGCCTCTAACAAGTCTCTCTCTCTCTCTCTCTCTCTCTCTCTCTCTCTCTCTCTCTCTCTCTCATATGTCATATTTTGATTCTTTCCATTTTAATGATTTTTGGTTTTGACATGCTAACCGACCGGGTTTTTTTTGCGCGGTGGTTTGTTTTTCATGCTTTGTGGTGCTCCATTTCCATTTGTTTTTTCCTTCGCAAATACAACTGAAAGCTGATCCTTATCTTAAGTGAATCTATGACCGAGAAATCCATTTTTCCTATTGCTGCTTTGGTTTTATTATTAATTGGTCTTTAAGCTACATGGACTTTAATTTAGTTTATATTTTTATTCCTGTTATTGCGATTTACTCAGTCTTTCTTGATTATATTCTTATACCTTTTGCTTTAAATATTTGTAGATATTGGAAGGGCTTCTTAAATTGCCAGAGAATAGGGAATGTGCTGACTGCAAGGCCAAGTATGTATTGCCTACCTAGAAGAACTGATTATTATTGTTTACTAACTACTAATATTTTGGATTTGGACACAATTCATTTAGTGGCACATTATTTCTCTTAACACTCTTTGATGAGAAAAATCTTGATTAGGTATATAAATTCCATTTGATGGTTTAATTATTTTAATTATTTTTCAGAGGTCCAAGATGGGCTAGCGTGAATTTGGGAATCTTTATATGTATGCAGTGTTCTGGGATCCACAGAAGCCTGGGAGTGCACATATCAAAGGTACTTCTCTTCTTTTTTCATGCTATTCGTTTATCGTTTGACAAAGTTATGAAGTTAAGAGTTGTGAGCTGTGGTTCATAAAAGATTTGTACGAAAATTAAATTTGGATAAGATTGCTGAGGTGTTTTCCCGACTTGGGGCCCCAAGTATAGCAGAATATTTCCTTTAACCTGCAATTGTATTTTAATTGCCACTTTTGATGGGGATACATACCATTTTGCCTGTCATTTTTTAAGCAACATTGCTGTTAGGAAGAGGATGACTTGTGATTCATAAGCCTAATAGAAACAGTAATTGTTCTGAGCTAAGAAGAATAAAATTTAGAACTTCAAACTTCAAGCTTCAACACAAAACCGTTGCAGAACAAAAGTAAGTGGTTAACAAGATATAATCTACTTTCTTTTGATTTATGTGAATGTTTGGATATGGGAAGTCCTGCTATTTTAGCAAATATATATCTCGTTTGTGTTAGAAGATCTCAAAAGTCATCAGTCACCTAGATACCTAGCCATTCCCTTCTAAAGTCCGTGAAAGTAGAGCGTTCCTTAAAAAACTCTTGTCCAGTTTTGAATAATTATTTCTTCCAGCATGGACATTTGACTTCCAAATATTGCGCTAGAAAACTTATCATTTTGGACCTTGAACTTCAAACGTTTATTGTTTCATGGGTCCATCAAAATTAGAATGGGCTGAATTGAACTTTTATTGGCTTATGATGCAGGTGCGTTCCGCTACATTGGACACATGGCTCCCAGAACAGGTTGCATTTATCCAATGTAAGTTTTCTTATTTTTATCTGAATTTTCCTTTACTTTATACTTGCAGCTTTCTTTCTTGATCGAGAACCTTTTTCTTTTTCTTTTTTTTTGAAAAAAAAATCATACAGCAATGGGAAATGAGAAGTCTAATAGCTATTGGGAAGCGGAGCTACCTCCAAATTATGACAGAGTGGGGATTGAGAACTTTATACGTGCAAAGTATGTCTCTAATAGTCAACTGGGAGCTACTTTCATTTTTTAATTTCTAAGAAAATGATATACTGTTCTAGTATACACTTACCTTTGTGGCTTTGATACATATGGCACACGCACATATTTGCATACATGCACTGCTTCTTTGTTGCGTATGGACCTGAGTACTGTATTTAGTGCTAACTATTGTCAATTCTTACAGGTATGAAGAGAAAAGATGGGTTCCTAGAGATGGAAAACCAAGATCTCCTTCTAGAGGACAGGAAGAAAAGACTTCAATGCATTGGCCGAGACCAAGTGAGAGAACTGGGCATGGGTATGCAGGCAGTTCGGAAAGATTGTCCGAGGAAAGGAAGAACATCCAAACGCCGCCTACTAGAAAAGAAAGCGTTCCCGCTGCAAGAATAAGCGTTCCTGTTCCTCCTAAAGGGCCTGAACAAGTAAGTTGCATTATGATTCCTACCTTATTTCTGTTCCGTCTGTTCTTCTATTGAAGAATTCCATTTGTGCTGAACTTTATTTGAATTTTGGTATTTTTTTAGGTTAATTTCGTCGAATATGAACCAAAAATCTTATTCAAAAATCTTAAAAACTAAAATTTCTTGAAAGAAATGAAGATATAGCAGAGACAACTATTTCCTAAGGAAGATAATTTAGTATTCAACCTAGGTGACTTTGTGAAAGAATCAAATATTTGATCTCGGGAGTTGAAGAGTAAATATCTAGATATTGAACGTTTGGACTCTAAGACGCATTATGTGGTAGGCGGTAGGCTGTCTAATGCAAGGACAAGTAATAGTAACAGGGTTGAGTTCATCTCCTCTTAGAAATAGGAAGAGAACTAAAACATTTTTATGAATCACATATCATATCTACCTGGTCAGGTCACTCCTGTTCCAAAACCGCAAGAAGTTCAAAAAGTAGAACCAGTTGTCCGACAGCCTGAAGCAACAAAGCAGGCTGCTGATACAACTCCTGTTGCCACCCCTCCGAAAGTTGATTATGCTACTGACCTTTTCAACATGCTATCCATGGATGGTCCAAATGAAAATGGTTCAGAGACAGCATCTGCTGATGATAATGCCTGGGCAGGTTTTCAATGTATGTATCTATTTCCCCTTTTCGGCATTGTTTTCATTTCCCAGATCATGCTAACTCTAGACTATAGGATGCTTCTTTTAATTACTTGGGGTTAAGAGGTGCCATTTGTGATCCAATTTGCAGCTGCTCAAGAAGCATCAACAGCTGAGAAAACTGTTCCACCAAAACCAGTTGAGAGCAGTAACAAGTCTAATTCTGGACTTGAGGATCTCTTTAAAGATACACCTATAATTACACCATCTGTTTCTGAAAAACCCCAAAAGGACCTGAAGAATGATATCATGAGTCTATTTGAGAAGGTAAGTTCTGCATTTTTTTTTATAATTAGAATCTAAGAAAATTATCTTATTTGCTTGGCAGTTTGGAAAATATGTTGCTCCCTTTTACTAGTTTGGACAGCTGTTTCTGGCACTCTTTCACTTTTAAAGTTTGATTTCTCAATCAATTTTCAAGTCAAGTCTTACAGAGTTTTACTAACTTTTTAAGATCCCACTTTGAGTGTGATTTTCATGAATAATTGTTGTCTTCTCTCTTTCTCTCTCATGAATTATTTGCAATCTAGATTTTAAATTTTCTTATGTTATATTGGAATCTCTGCAGTCAAATATGGTCTCTCCGTTTGCTATGCATCAACAACAACTTGCAATGCTCGCTCAGCAGCAGTCCATTCTCATGGCTGCTGCTGTTAAATCTACTGGTGCAGATCCAAAATTCCCTGTCAATACGCAACAACCCTTGCCCAACGGTACCAATATACCCATTCAAGTTTGGCCTAACATGGGCTACCAAATTCCTGGAATGATGATGCCCGTGGCTGGTCAAGGTGATCAGCAGAAACTTGCACAGGTAGATTACAACAGTTTATATTGCAAGAGCATTCCAATGCATTGTTAGCATTTGGTTAGGAAAACCACTCTCTTAGACCATCTCCAATGCAAATGCTAATGTCAATTGTATATTTAGTCTCAAAAACTATGATATGGTATGCTATTTTCATTTTTGCTCCAATACATAATGCTATTTGAAATGCTGACTTTACTTTTTCCTATAATTATTAACCTTTGGAAGTTTTAAAAATAAACTTCGAAGTTGTAAAAATAAACTTCTATTTTTAAAATAATTAGAAAATGGAAAAGTTGCATCGATTATATTTAAAAAGTAAACATTTCAACCAATAAACATCAAATGCCAAAGTTTTCATATGCTATACTTGGTGGAAAATTTGCTACAAAGTATAGCATATGGGAAATTTGGCACAACAAATAGCATTGCGTTGGAGTGTGTTTTTTGCCCTCACATGTTAAATTTATAATTTGCACATTAATTATAACATTGTATTGGAGATGCTCTTATAGTGCTATTATGGTGCTAAATTTGACCTTTATATTTTATAAATACAATGTTGGCTCTTTGAAATTATTTAAAATGTGAATTTTACTTTTACAAGTTTCAAAACTTAAAAAATTATGACAAAAAATAGATATAGCATTTAAAATGACATTAAGCATTAAAGCACAAAATAGAACAAAATACCAAATATGCCATTCCACACTTTTTTGTGCCAAATATAGCATTAATATTGACATTTGTATTGGAGATGATCTAATGGTGGTTCGTTTTTCTTTATCCTTTAAATTTAACACTTTGCTCCGTTTTCTACTGAGTCAGGCAAGAAACTCGGGATCATCAAATCTAGTTGGGAGCTCTGTACCATATTCCACATCTGGGTATGTTTAAATCGTGTTTTATCATTGTTCAAAAGTTTCAGTTGCATTTGCAATGTGAACCACTTCAATAGTCACTATTATTATTATTTTTTATTTCTTTTATTTTTTTTTTTTCTTTTTGCGCTCTGGAACCAATTCAAATAGTTAAATCTTTTTAATTGAAATAGTAATGTTACTTGTGTGAATGTTTTGCTTTCATTTTCGGATTGAGTTTGTAAGCCTTTTCGGTCTGTTTATTTTGTGTCGTCCTTCAGGGTATTTTTTTAAAAAAAAGAAAAGAGAAAATTAATAAATTGATTTCGGACTTTGTGTGGGACGGGAGCTTTAGTGGATATGAATGTGAGCAGTATGGATGGGTTATGTCAGTTTTGTTTCTTAGACTGCTTGTAATCTTTGCTGCTATTTCCATTTTGTAGCTTCTATGGTGTGGGCCAAGTCCCATCGACCAACGGCGTGACATCCACCGGAGCTAGTAAAACGCAATCACCATCTCCAATGTCATCTGCATCGCCTACACAATCGGCTAAAGATTATGATTTTTCCTCTTTGACGCAAGGGTTTTTCTCTAAACAATGAGTAGCCTTTCGGGGGGGCCATTATGCGGCGCTTGTCATCACACTATACAGAAATAGTTAAATTACAGAGCATTTATTTTCTTTCATTTTTCTATTTTTATCTTCACTTTTGGATTGTAAGCCATTTGTAGAGGCCAGTTTTTCGCTTTTCTATTCTCTGGGCGTCTGCATCATTTGTATGAGTAGGTGTAATCTGAAGTAATAAGACGAGTTTATATTATTTGAACTTTCTTTCCTCTTCAAAATTGTTCTTTGGATAATTTTTTATGTGAAATAATGCTGATTGATGTCTATGTTTACTCAGAATTATTCTAGTGTCATTTTTCTTGCTACTTGGTAGATAGAAATATAACCTGACATACATATTGCATCAGGAAAAAAAGAAATTCTTACCGTCTCAAATCGGTTACAGAAAATCATGGTTACATAACCTACAAACCGTAATGTGGCGATAACGGTAAATAAATAAAAAAAGGAAAAAAAAAAAAAGAAGGAAATACCTAGTAGTTGCAAATTGTAATTGCCCCTAAATATTTAGGTTAGTTTCGTTTATTTTATTAATTTGAGTTTTCAGTTTTAAGTTTTTATAGTAAAAAATTCTTAAAAATATCATATCTATTTTTTTTTGTTACAGTGAAATTTTTTTAAAAAATGTCACATCTCAATTTAAATTGAAAACTCAAATCTGCGAAGTGAATGAAACTTTAGTCTTATTCTCCTAGTGGATATAATTGGTAATCCAGTACTAAAATAATTCTTATGTGATTATTGACTTGTTTTAAATCCAATCTTATTGTCTATGCTGATGTGCTATATATGGGATTGAATTCCCATAAGAGAGTGTATGGAAATGTTAAAAATTGAAAGTGGTTCTAATCAACTTACAGCCTGTTTATTTTATGAATCACATTGCATTCGCTTATAAAAAATTTAAAGTTTTGTTCAAACTTACAAATTAGAAGGGCTATTTGTTTAATCTTAAAGCTTACTTTAAATGATAAAATATTAGTATCACTCTTTTTATTATTTTTTATTATTGTCTTATTTTTTGTTTAAATAATAATATAGGGTGTTAATGAAGTTTATTTATTTTATTTTTTATTTAAATAATAATATATGGGGTTAATAAAATTTATGTGTAAAATAATAAATATAAAAAGCCACAGAAAATTAACATTTCTAATAATATTATTAGATGCATTAGCACCACGTGTCCAGTTACTGCAAGCACTTATCTCAGTCTATGTTCAGTAAGATTACCAATAGCCTCTAGTAAATAATTGAAACGTAATCGCAGCCAAATCCAATGCCGGTGGTGCAAGGATGGTATATCCAAGATCGGGCGAAAAAAAGAAAATGTGAGCCTGTTCATGACTCCAGGTGTCACGCATCCAACGGTTAGTCGGTGCCACCAGGTCGTTTAGTTCCAAACTCTTTTGATCTTATCTTTTGACTGATATCAATCAAACCACAAGTCAAAGGTCTTAGGTCACCATGTAATCAACGGCCAACGTATTTGACTTGGAACATTTTGCTGCTCTTTAATAAGTTGCCAAAGTTAGGGCGACTAAAAATTTTCTTTAAAAATAAAAAATAAAAAAAAAAAGTTTTTCAAGTCTCGTTCAGTTTGTCAATTTAAATTTTTAATTTAAATTTAGATATAACTTTATGTTAGAGCTTTTAATTGTAGTAAAAAAAATTATATA
The DNA here is from genome assembly GCA_029231665.1 of Morus indica. Classification (NCBI taxonomy): domain Eukaryota; kingdom Viridiplantae; phylum Streptophyta; class Magnoliopsida; order Rosales; family Moraceae; genus Morus; species Morus indica. Next base: position 15,471,289 of record JACAGA010000007.1, on the reverse strand, counting down.
CGATTTTTTACGAGAGCTTTTAATTATGATAAAATTGAAATTAAAAATTTAAATCAGTAAAATAAACAAAACTTTTATCAGTAAGATAAAATCCTATCAAATTAAAAAAATATATATTAAAGAGACAATTTCTAATAATTTTTGACGAAAATAGAATCTTTTTAATAATTCATTTGCAGAGAAACTTATAAAGACAAAAACAACGTAAAATAAAAAATATATATAATAGTCATAAATGATATGCTTGCTCCATACTTCACATGTTGATGCCATAAGTAACAAATTTATGTAATTTAATACTATAGTGAACGTTTAGACCTTTTTCAATGTTGTTTTTCAATTATTTGTAGTTTGTCATGTGGCCTGTAGCCACTCCGGTATGGAGGATGATTTTGTCTCTGCTCATGTAGTCTCTGGGGATTTATGAGAAGGTTGGCAAAATATTGGTAGTAAAGAGCTGAGACAAAGAATGTTAATATGCTAATTAATAGCCCGACCCCACTAAAACCAATGCTGAAGTATCGCTTTCTATGCATGTACCATATGGTAATACATGAACTCAATGTTGAGTGTAATTATACATTTCTAGTAGTGTACAACAATAAAATGTATCGAATTTCAAATTGTTATATAACAGTTCTGATATATTATCATATAAATAGTGACTGTCTCACTAATAAAGATGCAGAGCATTTTTCTTGAATATATTGAGATTTGTTTGCTTCTACTTTTTATCATATATGATAAAGAATTGTTAGACGAGGAAGGGCATGTTCTTTTGTTTAAAAAACTCAAAAAAAGACAACTCAAGTTTCAACTTTATTTAAATTTACGTTCTTTTAAGTTTTAATTTTATTCAAATTTACTCAACTTTATTCAATTTCTAACATCAACTCAAATTATAACTCAAATTCAACTCAAAAATTACACTTAAATTACACTTTAAAAGAACAACTCAGAAGTTTCTTCGTAAGTTGATTAAAAAAAAAGGTATTTTGCTCCCCTTACTGATAATCACAATTTGTACAACCCTTCCATTTTTCCTCTTGAGGTGATCAATTTCTCAATGTTTTGGCCACACTAAATGCTGGTAAACTCTGCATTGAAAAAGTTGAAATCTTTTTTCGTTCATTTGTACACTTTCATTTTCAATCTATTTTTGGGGGTCTATTCAACCTAATTTTTCAAATTTCAATGTTAAACTATGACATTCTCGACCATAACAACACAATCTCTCCAAACTTGCCAATGGCCATCCAATTGGGAGCAGAAAATTGACCTCCATAAATAATTTCTTCCAAAAATCTGCTTTGTTTTAGAGCCACATAATGCAAACCAAAGACTACCATGTATACTTAAATCATTTTGGATTGTTGGGTATGCCTTTTCGGCCTGAAAATGACATTTTCACACTTGTTTGGGAAAATGATTATGTTGACCATAGATTTTTGCATATTGCGTATTCTAAAAGGTCAAGTTTTCAGTTGAGTTATTTTTCTCCACAAGCAGAAGCAGAAGATGATATTTGGTTAGTAATTTTAGGAGTGAGAAAGGGACTTTTGAGCTAGATGTTCATTGAATCATATCAAAATACAAAGCACATATTCATAGTAGTTACATCTGCTTGATTAAAGTGATATTTCCTGTACACCTAAAACAATTTGAGACCATATGATAACTGAAGTAAAAACTAAAAAGTTACTCTGGTTTTTTTTTTTTTTTTGTTTTTTTTTTTTTCTCACAAAAGGAATTGGCAAATGTTAAATGGCCTAATTAGAGCTGAAGTATCGTTTAATAGGAGGCCTTTTAACATGCTTTAAAACGTCTTATTTTTAAAAACCACCCCCTAATACGATGCTATACTTTTAATTTCAATTTTACTTCTTGTTAAATTTTGTATCAAATATATAATGTATGTCAATTATTGCTTATTGGTTCATATGTCTAACTTCTAAATTTTACAGCATTGTTACTTTTCACTTTTTTAAAATTGAAAAGAATATTTTTATTAGTTTCATAACTTAAAAATTTCCTTTCCAAAAAGAAAAATAACTTAAATTTTATGACAAAAATTACATACAACATAAAAAATTAGAGAGAAATGATGGGTGCGTTTGAAACTTGTTCTAAAATTATTTTATTTTTTGTATGACAGAAATCATTTTTGAAAATGTATTTGGTAGTTTTATCAAGAGATTATTTTCAGTATAAAAAATCTATTAATGTCTCTCTATCTACTCAAGAGAGGAGAAAACATAAACAAAAGATGAAAAACGACTAAAAGTTATTTTTTATTTTCTCTCATTTTACACTAAACTAAAAAATCATTTTATTTATTTTTTATCTTTAATTATACTAAACGTCGTTTCTCTCTAATTTTCTCAAAAAATATAAAAAATAAAAATAAAAATAACTTCAAACACAGCCAATAATTTACTTCATGAAAGTCGAAAGATAACTCCAGAGTATTTGTCTCCGCACTGTGTGTAGCATTGGAGAGTATATATATATGTGCAAAGCTTTAAAGTAGGTAACGTGGAGAGCTACCGTATCATCCGATGCTATGCGGAGTTGCTTTTTTATGGAGCCGTAAATCACTGCTCAAAATTAGAATAACAAATTTAATAACATTTTATGTTTTTATTCTTTAGTTATACAATCATTAAAAGAAAACTCTTCTATAATATATATATATATATATATTTATAACATTGACAAACTAAAGCAATCACATGTTAATTCATATTGCACTAAGTTGACTTTTCATTTTTCTTAATTCTTCTTCATTTCACTTATTTAAGTTTTTAATTTTAATTTTGTTACAGTTAAAATTCTCATAAAAAATTATATCTAACTTTTTTATTACAATAAAAAAATCTCATATAAAATCATATTTAAACTTAAATTAAAAACTCAAATTAACAAACTGAATGAGACGTTAAATAACCATCACAAAATAAACAAAAGAAGACAAATGTATTTCATAATAGATTTAAAAAATATTTAATTCATGAATTAAAATTATGTAATTAAAATCATTTTTTATTTAACAAATAATAATTATAATTTAAATTATAATTTAAATTATCAAACCAAACATCCCCTTAGCTATTAGCCACATGGAAATCTTCTTACGCTCGACATGTGAATTGCTCCAAGTAATCTCCCATTAGATGGGCTTGCTTCAGAAACGTACAAAATTTACATTGTGTCGGTTTTTTTTTTTAAAAAAAAAAAAAAAAAAAAAATTCTTTTTATGAATTACTTTTCAAAATTCTAATAAACTAAACAGAATCTTCAGTGCAAAAAGCGTGGTCGGTAAGAGGTAAACTAATCAGTGTGATCGGCACGTGGGAAGCCCAAAAGGCCGATGGGCCGGTGATCAAAGATCCTAAAACACCTCCACTGTTAACGGTCAAATAATATATAGCCGTTGAGAAGACAGCTTTTTTTTTTTTTTTTTTAAATATTCAAATCTTCCTGACAACGCATTAGAAATGGAACAATATTTAATGGAACATGAACAACTAGCTGTGGTTGGGTTCTCTAGGAAGATTCCTAACAAACCCAGATTAAAAAATAACCTTTTTCTGCTTGCAAAGCTGAAGAAAATAATAACCCAATTAGGTACTTTTTTTTTTCTCTTTTGTTTATTTATAATTAAAAATAGATGAGAGAGTTTTTCTGTTGAGCCTCTTATGTTAAAAGAATCAGTTTCTAATCATTAAAACTACATTTATTTTCTATATTCGTTCTTAATTCTGAATCATGATTTATAATTTTTTATAGTATTTTTTTCATAAAAAATACACGTAAAATGAGAATAGTTCTGAATTAAAATTCTGAATACATAAACCAAACATCCTCTTATTAAATCTTATTAAAATCATATTAGATTTAAAAAATTTATAGAATAAGAGTCCGTTCACTTTGTTGATTCGAGTTTATATGTAATTTTATGTGAGAGTTTTTTACTGTAGTAAAAAAGTTAGATGTGTGTTTCTGAGAACTTTTTACTGTAGTAAAATTCAAATTCTAAACTCGAATTGGTGAAATAAACAGAGCTTAAATAGTTTTTAATGCATATCTTATGACTGAAAACAAAGACTTTTCATTATGTTTATTTTTTAAAAACTACGAGAGAAACTCCTAATAAATAAACTCCGTGTTAAGAAACGTCTAAAAGTTGCAATTATTTTATAGGACCATGCTGGTTTTGGTGTCCATTAAATTAAGGGCGTTGGAAAGTCGCAATTACACAATGTGCAAGGAATTTGGGTGGTCACAGCCCGTATTTTTATCTGTGAAAAGAGTATTTTTAATCCCAAAAAGGACAGCCAAAATTCACTAATTAAATCACTACCGCGACTTGAAGTAACATGACCGACTCTTGTAGTAGTTACTGCAAAATTCTTCTCATCTTCTAGTAGTTTCAGAGTAAAAATATTTAAATAATAGTTATCCTAATGCCAAATCTTTAGGTAGCCTCCCCAAATTATGTGTCATTTTATTAAGGGTCCGTTTGGTTAGGGGATTCGTCTCCCGATTCGAATCATGATTCGTGATTCGCTACAGTAGTTTCTCTCACAAAAAATACACGTAAATCAAAAATGATTCAAATCACATGATTCGAATCTCTGAACCAAACGGACCCTAAGAGGTGGTTTTATCCGAATGGAGTTTTCTGTATATGTAGTAGCTACTTTTTCAAATGCATACTCGACCTAGAATTTTCTTTTTTTTTTTTTTTGTTTTTGGCAAGAAAAATTTTGCAATATAGTTTTAAACCATAATGATAAACTTATGTCCATTAAAAAAAATATAAAAATTTAATGAAATTTTAATTAATATTAGTATTTTTTTTTTTTTTTTTGCGTTAATATCAATTTTAGTCTATGAGAAATACTCGTTGTGCCATATTTTCTCCTAAACTTTCAAGCATTACACTAATAGTTTCTAAACTTTACAAGCATTGTATTTTAGTTCTTTTTGTCACAAAACCACTAAAAATGGACGGAATAGTTAAAATCTCACTTGGCTCCTAATTTTTTGAAACTGATTATCCTTAATCAGTTAGGGTCTGTTTGGTATCTAAATTCATTATTTGATTCGAATCATGATTCATGATTCGCTACAGTATTTTTTCTCATAAAAATACACGTAAATTAAAAATAATTCTAATCATATAATTTGAATTTATGAATTAAACAGATTTTAGTGTGATGCTTAAAAATTTAAAAGAAAAAAATGAGACAATGTACTGCTAATTGTTAAAAGAAAAGGATATATTTATCTTTTTTTAAAATATCGGTATTTTTTATTTGTTAATTGTTAAATATGAATTAAATATAATCAAAAATTAAATAAAATGCACAGCCAAAGGTTGAAGAGACATAAAAGGTGTATGCCTTAACAAATGATTACACCCAAGTAATTACCCCGCTAGTCTGTCTCAGCTAAAGATTAATAGTAATGGAAGATTCTGGTATAATTGTTCACAGTTTTAACTGTCACATCTAATTTATTGACTAAAAATGATCATCATCACAACAAGAAAGACAAAAGATTAGCTAACTTGGAAGCCAAGGCCTCGTTCACTTCGCTTATTCGAGTTTAGAATTCGAGTTTTGCTACAGTAAAAAGCTCTCACAAACAATCACATCTAACTTTTTTGCTACAGTAAAAAGCTCTCACATAAAATCAAATCTCAACTCGAATTAAAAACTCGAATCAGCGAAGTGAACGGGCCCCAAGTCTCTCGTTAATCAAAACTCTTCTGTCATTTTCTGCTTCTGGGATCTTATTTCATTTTCAATTTTCTTATGATCCAATTATTATCAGACCCGTCCTTTGCTCAACCAAAAAGGAAAAGAAAAAAAAAAAAAAAGGAAAAGTCTCGCATTGATTAACCCATTACTTGCTGTTTATCATATATCAAACAAAGGAAAAAAAAAAAAAAAAAAATTCTCACTTGTAAGCTCGTTCCTGTGTCACGTAGACATCACCACTTGGCACTATTACTACGTAGAACGAAACCCATTGCTTGCTGACGTGTAACTATTTATAAGTTCGTTTAGTTCGTTAATTTAAATTTTTAATTTGAGTTGAAATGTAATTTTATGTGAGAGTTTTTTACTGTAATAAAAAAATTAGATATAATTATTTGTGAGAATTTTTTACTATAATAAAACTCAAATTCTAAACTTAAATCAATGAAATGAACAGGGCTTATATCTACACGGCAGGCCTCCATGTTTATCCCACAAAATTCTCTTTTTTCTTCTCGTTTGGATTTTTTTTTTTTCATAGTGAAACAAAAAATATTTCATGAATTATACTGATATTATAGGACCCTACTTTTACATTAATAATTAAATTTGGTCAAAATTAAAAAGAAAAAAATACAACAAAAAATAGAAAATTTATTTTTAAAAGTATATGAGTCTCGATCTTTATAATAAATACTCTTTTATTAGTGTCATTATTTAATTAAAAAAATTATTAATTAAGAGTAAAGAATAAAAATTTTGATATATGCACTTCTAAAGAATATTTATCAAGATTACCTAAAAGACAAATACAATTTCTCATATATATTTGACAATTAAAATCAATGACATTAATACTTTATTTTACGGATTAATTCCACAAATAGTCTTAAAGTTTATCCTCAATTATACTTTGGTCTTTAACTTTTAAAACATCTCAAAGTTTGTCTCTGAGATTTTATTCTGATTCAATTTCATTAATTTATTTAACTAGTTGTTAAATATTTGATGTAATTAGTGTAAATTATAAGCCAAAATTAGAAACAATTTAAATTTAAGGGCAATATGTAGAAATTAAGAATAAAAATTAGACATGACTAAAATTTAGAGACAATATGTAGAAATAACATTTTTGTTTTTTTGTTTTTGTTTTTTGTATCGTTTTAGTCCCTAAATTCTTGATGTTTCTAATTTTAGTCTTTAATTTTTACAAATTTTGTCAAATATTTAACATCTCACTAACGAAAAAACTGAAATTGAAAGAAATAAAACTTCAAGAATTAATTATAAGATGTTTTCGAATTTTAAAACTAAAATAAAATTAAAAGTAAATTTCAAGGATCATTTTTAAAATTAACCCTTATTTTTTAAGTTGTACCATAAAATCTCCTTTAATTGTATATTGTCATAGTTCTCGTAAGTAATATAAAATGTACTACTAGTTACTAACTTTTTTAATTAATTGAGGTTTGATTTAAGTTTAAAATTAAATTTTACTTATAAAAAAATTTTAAAAATAATCACTTTTAATTTTTTTATTATAATAAAAAATTTCATAAAAATATATTTTAATTTAAATAAATTTAAATCAAGGAACTAAACGTCCTAAAATAATTTTAAAAATATAAACAAAAGTAGGTCTCGTTCATTTCGCTAATTCGAGTTTAGAATTCGAGTTTTGTTACAGTAAAAAGTTCTCACAAACAATCACATCTAACTTTTTTACTATAGTAAAAAATTCTCACATAAAATCACATCTCAACTCAAATTAAAAACTCAAATCAACAAATTAAATGAGCCCGCAGTATTCTTGAAATGTCGTTTTAGTTCTGATGCCTTTCCTTTTTATTTATTTTTTTATAAGCTTTCCTTTTTATTTTTTTAATTATTATTTTGCTTTGAATTTTCCCACAAAAAATTTCTTCCTTAAAAATAAACGTATCTAACATTTCAGCGGCTTTCTTCTCAAAAAAAAAAAAAATTTCAGCGGCTTGATCCAACGGTTCGCGTTTCATCACAATCAACTCCTTCTCTTCCTCTATATATGTGCTGAGTATCTCTTGACAAGTCTCATTCTTCTTCAGCAGCTCTCTCTGGAGCCTCACCGGAAAAACAGAAAACAAACTATATATATGTATATATATATTTCCGATTAAACAGAAACATTTGAAAGAGAGAAATCATGGCGATGTACTCGTCGAATCCGAGCAACAACTGGATCCTTCCTCTGAAAGTCGTGTTGATTTCGACCGGAGTCCTTTCCATGGCGGTGGCTCTGAAGCTCTCAGTTCCCGTCGTCGTAGATTTCGTAGCTTCTGAAGTTCCTTCCTTCTGGAGCTTCGTCCTCTCATGGCTGAAGCCTCCTTATCTCTACGTCGTTATCAACGGCATCATCATCAGCATCGTCGCGTCGTCGAAGCTCCATCAGAAGCTCGAAGATCCATCAACTTCGCCGTCGCATGTGGCCATTACTGCCGGCGAGGTCAAGATCTCTGGCGGAGAAGTGAGAACGGACTACGCGGTATACAGCGGCGTCGTTTTGACTGGCTACGGTTACGATCCTGGCGAGGTCGCGAAGGTCTCAGCTATGACAGCGGAGAGTGTGGTGTACGCACCGGCCGCGAGGGTGGTGGAAGCTAGTGTTTCGGCGGCGGAGAAGGAGGAGAGAGAAGAGGCGATCGTGGCGGCGCCGGAGAGGAACGGTTTGCAGAGGAAAGATTCTTCTCTGGAGTACTTTTCCCCTAGTGAGAACGAGAAACCGCCGGTTTCTGCGAGGTTTGGTCACCGAAAGGCTGTCAAAGCCAGTCCTGAAGGTACTCTCTCTCTCTCTCTCTCTCTCTCTCTCTCTCGTCGTGTAGTTGGGGTTTTTCGCGTGACAAGTCGTTTGAAAATTTTTGAATTTTTCTAATACGGATTGGTTCGGAGTTGAGACCATTCGAACTTTCGGTGGTCAGAATTCAACACAATCGTTTCTTTTCCCGTTGTTCAAACCTAAATGGAAAACGACGATGGCAGAAGCGTAATTAAGTGAGGTTTTTTAAGGTCAATTTTTCTCATCTCCCTCTTACTGAGTGGTTCAGAGACCAAACCGTTGTACTTTCGGCGGTCAGATTTCCACACGATTCTTTCTTTTCCCATTGTTCAAATCTCCGTCGCCGTTTCGAAATTCGACCATTTACTGGCTGAAAATGTAGAACGAGCTAAATCGCAAAGCGGTTTTGAGGTCATTTTCTTTTTCTCTGTTTTTTTTTTTTTTTTTTTTCCCCTAAGAGTATCGAACATTCGGTAGTCATTGTTCCACGCGATTCTTTTCACAATGATGATGCCAAAACGTAATTTAGTGATGTTTTTGAGGTCATTTTGTTCTCAGAGATGCCACCATCGGACTCTCGGTGGTCGGAGTTACACGCGACAATTATCACCACGACGACGGTGGCAAAAGCGTAAATAAGCGAGGGTTTTGAGGTCAATTTTTGTTTGTTTGTGCAGGAGGAGGTAAGGCGTTGAGAGTATCGAAGCCGAAGAGGCAGGACACGCTGGAGCACACGTGGAAGACGATAACGGAGGGCCGTCCGATGCCGCTGACGAGGCACCTCAAGAAGTCCGACACGTGGGAGTCGCACGTGCGGAGGGGAGGAGTGGGGATTCAGTCGCAGAATGACCAATCAACCCCTCCTCCGGCGATGATGAAGAAGTCGGAGACCTTCGCCGATCGGAACACCAACTCGTCGCTGAGTCCGTCCCCCGGGTCGGGGAAGCTGAGGAAGGAGCCGTCGCTGAGTCAGGACGAGTTGAACCGCCGAGTCGAGGCGTTCATCAAGAAGTTCAACGAGGAGATGAGGCTGCAGAGGCAGGAGTCGCTCAACCAGTACCAGGAGATGATCAGGAGTGGGGCCCATTAGAGGAGTAGGGAGGAGCGTCCAAGATCAGAGATCAAAAATTTTGATCTTCTTTTTCATTTTTGTTGTGGTTGGTTGGGTTGTGCCTTTCCGGTGGAGCTGGCCACGTGGCGGGAGGTGATTGATTGGGGTTGTGTGAAATGGAAAGCTCAAGCTTTTTTTTTTTTTTTTTTTTCATTGGGAGAAAAAGGTCGGAGGATGTTAGGGGTTAGAGGAGAACCATCATCATACATATGAATCTAGAAGTGGTAAATTTTAACCATAAGTTTTTAATTTTTGTTTCGTTTTATATGGAAAGGTTGTTCAAAAGCTTAGGAAATTCAAAAAGTTTCTCTTTCTAAATTCTCGTGTACAAATTTGTTTTATATATATATATATATATGTATATATATGTGTGTGTGTGTGTTCTCAAACTCTCATATTTAAGATTGAAGGCCATGACATGGTAACTGGGTATTATGAAAAATGATAACACGGTTACATTTTGCATGATAGGATACGTTTTTTTTCTACTGCGTGGAAAAAGATCATTAGCCATTTAACTAAATTTTGATGTAATTTATGGGTGTCTTATAATGGCATGTGTACTTATCAGTAGGGAATTAGGATTTAGAATCAATTATATGTTTATTTACTCATTTATATCTTGGAATGTGAGTGAAAATGTGTGGGTTTTACATTAATTTAGAGTTGAAGAATGGGATTGACACTTCCTCCACCCCCCACCGGATTGTCACTCATATTCCTGATATTAAATACAAAGTTACGATTTTACCCTTAATTTTTCTCTTTTATTTAACTCTTTAGAGTTTATTTCTCTCTTTATCTCTCAACCATTTACGATCCCCTCTTCTCTTCTTTTGTCGGTTTTTCAATTTGCAGGTAGGATTATTCCGGATATATTTTTCGATTTATGACTTGAAATTTATGTTTGAAAGTTTATGAAGTCAGCTATTTTGTTCTTATTTTATTTCATCATCATATTATTTTCTTGAAATTGAATTAAAATTTATTGAGAAAAACAACTTAGACGAATAATTAGGTGTGATTAAAAAAATCTAATTATTATAGTTATTTTAATATATAGTTAGCATAATATACAATTTTTTTTTTAAGTTGAACACACAAAAATCTACTCAAAGGGTACGTAAGTAAATTTATAACAGTTTATTCCGATTCTGAGTGTAAATAAACGCATGAATAGAATTGGGATTGATTCCGATTCCAATTCCTAGAACCTAAGTAAACAGTTTATTTTTACTCTGATTTTTTACTCCGATTTCTGTCCACTCTGATTGATGTCCACTCCGATTACGAATAAGTAAACATGGCATAAATGTCTTCTAAACTTTATATGGTTTAGTAAATTATTTTTTAAATTTTTAATTTTAATAATCAACTCTTCAAAACTGTAAAATTATTATAATGTGTTATTTTATTAATTTTTTTTCAATTTTTTTTTATTAGATTTAAAGAATTAGAAGATTTATGTTACATTATAATATTATGATGTTTAAATTTTTTATCGGATGTGTTTTCTTGAAATTAATTTAATACAATTGTGGTTAAAATAATGCATATTGTAATAATTTTATAAGTTAAAAATTTTTTGTTAAATTTAAAAGTTTAGAAGATAAATTATTAAAATCATAAAAGTTGAGGGAGTAAATGTGTAAAATATCTTAAAATTAAATTAAACACTTTAAAAGAATTGATTTATAGTAGAGTAGTTGAAAGTATTATTATTTTTATGCTGTGGGTATAAATGGCTTGTATTATCTTCAAAAGATATGAACGCGTTGCATTATTAGAATCGTCAAAAAAAAGGAAAAAAAAAAACATCATTTTTAATTGGCCAATTGAAAAAGCTGAGATGTGCATTGAATTTATTTTCTCCTGGTGATAATGACTTTCTTGGTCCTAAATTTTCTTTTCCGACAATTTATATTTTACTTTTAAAATATGCATTGAAATTATCATTCATGTATCACTTTTTGCGATGAAGTAGACGTTGTGACTATTCCACATGCACATGGAATGTGTGGTTAACAAATTAAGAGAGAGGAGATATCGGCGCGCTGATCTTGCTAATGTTAGTTAGTGTGAGCAACCAAAAACCAAGCTACGTTTTTGCTCTGAAAAACCAAGCTAATTCCACTAATTTATATTGTATGTGGCCAACAAAAGGCTTGGAAAGGCGTGGAATTAATGGATAAGCACTCAAAAAACATGTGAAGCTTCTGGCTCTGTGTCACTAAAGATCTCTCTCTCTTACTTCCTCCCAATCTCATTGTTTATATGTAATAAGAGTCAATTCACGTCACGTGTCATGTTTTAATTGTTTTAAAATTATTTTACGAGTTGACACGACACGATACGAAAATAATTTGTAATACGAAATTGACCCGTGAACCTAACATTGACATGAAAATTATATACTTTTATTTAGTTTTTTACATATTAAAAATAACTTAAAATTCATAGAACACTAAAATACAATAATGGCTTAGTTTGGTAGTGCTGTGGATTTTAAAAAAAATACTTTTAGCTGTGCTGAAGGAAAAAGCAGCTGTTACAAGAAGCAGCTGAGTGTTTGGTAAACTATAATTATAGTAGCTGTGCTAGTTCCAAAATCAGTGTAATAGCGTTTGGTAAATTTTGAAGTAAAATTGCTGTGAGTATGTAAAATGACCAAAATAGACATAGTATGAAACTTAAATGTATATAATTATTTTTGGTATTTAAAAATATTTATTTAACTTAAAAAAAAACATAATACTATGATTTTGAGTTTTTTAACAATAAATTTATGATAATTAATTCTTTTTTTTTTTCATTTCTTCATTCACAATATAGTTACAACTAAAAAGAACATTAGTGAGTAATCAATTTGTTGAACAAAAAAATACATTCCATGTTCAAAAACTGATAGTCATTAAAAGAATTAAGTCGTGTTCATTAGAACTAAAAATGTGTCGTATTAGAACCATCTAGCGAATGGAAAAACGAAATGTGTCGCCCTAGATAGTGTGCAAAACAGCATCAAAGATGACTCTCATATTAAGGGTGCCAAAAAATGGAAGAAAATATCAGAAGACAAACAAAGATACACAGTTATATTATCAACATTACCAAGAAATAACGCCAAGTACATAGAAAAAGTTGACACCATTAATAGATTAATTTATTATAAACTTGAATTTCTTGAATTTACACCATAAATACCTTCAAACAGATAAATTTATTCTTGTGCTGTTATGACTTGTAAGTCCTAATTGCTCGAAGTTTCTATAATATTTAAACTTGAGACCAAAATGGACTGTTTAGAAGGATGTTCAAGAATTTTGAAATGTGATCAATAATAGCACTATTGTAGCAATCACAACTTGGCCACTATTCTAAACTAGAGGGTGGCACCCAGAGCATACAAATGTCTTCTCAGAAACTACCTAATAGGAAATATTTACTTCCTTATAAAGTATCTCAAATGCAACTGATGAATCCCTAATGTAGCTTGGAATGAGACTTCTAAATCTTTCCTGTCCAGCTGTATCCCTGCCCAAAAATCAAATAAAAAGAGTTGTAACTGGCAAGGAAAAGAATTGAAAAGGAGGAAAAAATCCATAACATCATAACCCATAGAGCACACATTCCCCTTCTATTTTAAATAGACCAAAGCAAAGAGTAATCAAAGATATTGCAAACAAATAAAAGAAAGAAACTTCATATACCCGTTTGGCAAACATTCGAGAGGAAAAAAAAGAAACGGATAAAATGCATTAAGCGCTAGTAATTATCCCTATCTCTACAATATATATATATATATATATATAATATATATATATATATATTTGTGCTTTTCATAAAGTGACACTGAAAAAATAATATATTACTATAAACACCGGCATGCTTAACCAAGTGTGATGAATCTTGACTATCTTACCATAGTTGCAGTCGACCAGTTTGATCTTCAAGATACATGGTGAAATTGAATAAGTAAACCATTGAATTTAGTTGGATGTTTGTTACCAACGAAATCGAGTGCTAACGCCCATGCATGAGAGAAAAGCATATTGGCTAGTGATTGTGAGGCCCCAATTCTTGACTGGAGGGGACACCAAAGGCCTCTGCCCTTCCATCCCTTGGATAGATAGAGAGGGAGGGCAGAGCTTTTGGTTTTTTCGTGTTGTCAAAGAGTTGAACAATGAAAATAGATGGCGAGTGCCTAATCGAATTGATCGGGTCATGTAAAAAAGAAAAGTCGAATTACTCTTTAAATAGCTAAACGCTTCGAATTGTAATCAAGTTAAATTCAACATATATGGAGTTAATGCATAACGAATACAACAGATCTGTCAAAACAACATTCTTGAACTTTCTTTCATAGGCTAATATTGTCAAGAAAATTGTCAAGTCATATTTGATTATTTTGTCCATAATTTGCTTCATCTTTTCTAAGCTAGCACATTATTCTAAAGAACATATCATTACCTGCATTATAAAACTACATGGCTTGGCCAGATCTTGACAAATTAAAACAAGCACTTCATCTAAGAGCAACATAGCTTGAACTTTGCTCTTCTTTCTTATTCATTTGTTTTTGCTAAACTTGTTGACCAAATAGTTGATTATTCAGTTAAACTATCAAACTTTTTTGGTAGATTGGATTAAATGGCAAGAAAATCGACCAAATACAAAACTAGCTACATTTTGATGGGATTCAGAAGCTTGATCCGCTCGAGTCCTTATACAGTTTTAAGAAATGCTCATTCATAATCCAACATTAACACAAAAACAGAACAATTTCCCACAACCTTTTTCTCTCATCCAAACAGAAGGTGTAAATGAAAATCCATATGCCAAAATTCAAACAAAACGAAACAGACCCAAAAAAAAAAGAAGAAGAAGCAAGACACAAAGCTCAAAACAACCGGATCAATAACCCAAAAACAAAAAAGTTGCGCCAAGTCGATCTGAGGCATAAAAAAAAGAAATCTAAATTGATTGGGATCTGGGTATGAAAGAATTCAAAAAATTACCTGATAAGTGTTGTCGAATTTGTCGTGCATGAAGCGGGTGATGATGCTGGTTTTGCCGACGGACTGGTCACCCAAGAAGACGAGCTTGTACTTTGCGACGGCCGAGACTGGAGCAATTTTTGTTGGATCAGAAATAGAGAAAGAAAAAAAAGAGGGAAATTATCAGATCTGAGAAACCCAAAAACCAAATCAACATTCAAAAAAAACTTAATCGAGTATTTACAAATGCAGAAATGGTGTGCTCCAACCAAATCCGGTCTCACCCAGCTACGAAATCTAGAAACCCTAACACGAGCAAACCACCAACACCGAGAGAACAGAGAGAGAGCTGAGAGAGCAAGGCTGCGGCTGAGAGAGGGCTGAGGCTGAGAGGCTGAGGCTGAGAGGAGCTCGGTTTCAGAGATGGCGAAGGAGCAGAAAGTGAAGGAGGGGGCTGAGAATTTTTTTGATTCAACAGGGGTATTTTCGGGATAGCGAAAATTTCATTAATGCCTCATAGTGGATTCCCGCACAATCTGAAATCAGAAATAGCAAGTGAGCCGCTTCTGATTTCAGATGGAAAATAGCTTCTAGATTCTCTAAGAATCCATTTTTATGTGTTTACTAAACACATTTTTTAATTTTAGCTGAAAAAAGTGCTTTTGGCTTCCCAAAATCTCTACCAAATGGAGCCAATATCTATTGAAATTAAATAAATAATAATATAAAATTTTAAGTATAACTATCATCATGATATCACAAGTTTATAATAAAATAAAAATATGTAATGAAAAATATATCTATTTTTTTTTAATTTTTTATGAGTTTCGTGTCGTATTCGGGTTAGGTGGGTCCAACCTGAAATTGACTAGTGTTTTTAGTGTCAATTTAAGATTGACTCAATTATGATCTGAATCTCTTTTTTCTCAACTCCAATTTGTAAAATTTGTGTCGTTCTCGAATCGTGTTATCATGTCCTAACTCATATTATCCACTCTAATATGTAGCTTTGCTGAATATTAGTATTCTTTTGCTTGGTAAGTCTTTTCTTTGGAGTTGGGCATCCAACTATAGTAGGGATGGTTCCTTCCTTACTTCCTTTGTGAATTGGGGCATGAAGCACCATAATTAAATGATCTAGTCATATGATGCGGCGTTGGATGTGTAATAACAATGAAAATTCGTCCATTTTTTAAGTAAAATTGAGTCAAATCCTTTTTGTTTTATTAATAAAATTGAGTCAAGTCCTTTTTATTTCATTAATTAAGTTTAAATTTTTTAAAATTGATAAAATGGATAGGAAACGAAGGCTCCGTTCACTTCACCGATTCGAGTTTAGAATTTTAGTTTTGTTACAGTAAAAAATTTTTAGAAACAGTCACATTTAATTTTTTTACTACAGTAAAAAACTTTCACATAAAATTATATTTCAATTCAAATTATAAATTTAAATCAACAAAATAAACGGCCGAAATGACACCAATACTCTCCTTTTGATTCGACAAAAAGTACACACAATTATACTTTAAAAGCCTTGAATCTAACACTAATTTTGAAAACAAAAAGAGAATCTAGTGATAAGTTTCCAGCTTATACCGGTCTGCTGCTTCATCAGACACACTACTGCTTTAGTGCTTAAGTTATGTTGGGTGATGTCATTTCTTGACCAAATTTAGAGTAACGACGTTTTGATCTTATCCGCTCCCATGTCCTTACCCCATGCCATATTAATGATGGTTGTTGTGTGAAAAAATGTGATAGAGACTTGGGCCAATAATATCACGACACGTTATAATATTTGCTCTCCGCTGAGCACATAACCCTTGACGCTTCGTCCCCTCAAGATCAGCTACAGAGCCTGAAGCTGAGGTCCCAATTAGGGCAACGACCCTATGTGGTGTCGACGGATGCAAACTGCCTGGATTAAGGTGTTAAGATCCCTCGACTACAGAAAAGGTCGCTGGAAAGGACAAAAGATGCTAAGGCAGCGCTAGCGACGATGGAAGCCTTCCGTCGAGACACAGCGGGTTACGTGCGAAGGTGAGAGACGACTGACAGCATTAATGGCAAGTTTACAAACTGCCCCACAGGGGACAGAAAAGCATTACGGAGACTCACAGAGCCGTAATAAAAGACTAACCAGTTGAGTGAACAGTACTGATTAGTAGGCTATGACTGGGCCTAAAAAGGAGAAGCACTTGAGTACATCTACCTACGAAGGAAAACCCCCTGCGAAGGAAGCCCAAGTATATAAGGAGAAAGGGTCCAGATTTTCCAAAAGAAAAAAAGAGAACGAAAAAAACAAGAGAGAACAATTTGTGCAAATTGTAAACTCCTCAAAAGAAATACAATACATACAGTGGATGTAGCTCTGATTTTATAGAGTGAACCACTATAAAATTTCCTTTGTGTATTTACATATAGTTCATTCAAACACACAAATAACCAAAAACAAACACGAATCCCACTTTCATCACATCCATAAGCCGGTAATCCGAATGGTAATCCAAGGTAACCCGGCTGATTTATTGTTGACGAAATTCTACCGTCAACAATAGTAATGCCAAAATTTTTAATTTTTTGTTTTTTGAAAGGTGGTAATGCCAAAATTTGATAGACCAAGTTTCATATTTATTTATAGAAAGTATAATAAGATTACGAAGTATAAAACGAGAATTCGTTTTTCAATCAGGTGACATCAATTTGGTTTTTAACGCAAACTTTTAAGGATTGTTGTCAAATGGTTAAAAAAAAGAAAAGAAAAAAAAACAAATTAGGACGGAGATTTCAATTTTTGGAGATTTTTTTCCCCCTTATTTCTAGTGTTGATGAACATGTCATGCTTACATTTGTTCTTTTTTGCTACTGTTTACATAAAGTTATTGCTTGGTGAATGAAGGGATTTACGGATGAAACTTATTAGTCACAGATTGATTATGGTGTCAAATTTTGGTCCTCCCAATATAGAAAAATTCACGTGTGAAGCAAGAAAAGATAATTTTTGTTTTATTTCCTTCACTTCATACCAAATGCCATAATATGAAGGACTTCTCATTCCCTCTTAATTTCTCTTACCTACTAAGTTATCTCTCTGTCCTTCCTATTTTCACTCTCTCTCTCTCTCTCTCTCTCTCCTTCCAACAAGGCCTTATCTTTTTTCACGACCTTATATAGCAGAAGAAACAAAATACATTGTAAAGGGTAAATCTGCTGTATTTGTATCCTATGTAACGCTATTAAATTAAGTGAAAGAAAACTGCTGGAAAATGAGAGACGGAGGATGTAAGTAATGTTTACTTGAGATTACTTTTACATTTCGTTTCATTTCAATTTATGTTTTCTGTACAGAAAAAAAAAATTCTACATGGACATTGTGGGCGGGAAAAGTCTATCCAAGAAAGTATACACGCCCCCGCCTAATAGAAGAGCACCACTGCAAAAATTAAAAAAAAGAATTAAAAAATGAATAAGCAGACTGAAAAATGAGTAATTTAATCACTACTAGAGACTGGCTAGAGAACGGAACATTGTCTAGGTGTCGTTTGTTTCATGCATTCAAATTCATAGTTTTAATCCTATTATAGTGTTTTCTTCTCATAAAAAATTTGATCAAAAGTCAGAATTAAGAATTACAAGTCAATATGCAATGAAAGTTGAGCTGCCACCACAAGTGTACATGCAAACGGGAAGTAAACTTCATCGAATGATTAGAAAAGAACGGAGTCGAGCATCGGTACAAATTGGTAATTTCTCGTCGCACCATGCAAGCAATTTTTTAGTTGGATAATGGTCAAATCAATCTGGACCATTAAAACTTATGCATCTCAAATAAATATCAATGGCTCAAATTGATTTGACCATCATCCAATGCTTGAACTTACCGGCATTGCACAAAAAATAAAAAATAAAAAAATAAAAATAAAAAGACAGGTTGCACCAAACTTCTACCAGAAAGAAAGATAAAGAAACTACCTTACTGGGTTGATCCATGCTGAGAACTTGCGAAACGAGAGCAGGCTCTGCATATTTAGGGTCATATTTTGCTTAGGTGACAGTTCGATAAACAATGATGCATTAATTTGCTAAGTTATCCAAATTATGGAAAGAAGAACATCAGTTTATTGCAACTAGATTTCGACATTTGCCAGCATAAGTGACATTCCAATCATGGTCAACTCAAGTTCTGTGCGTCATTTGATAAGGGCCCTACTGCCAACACTAGCAGTCGAACATGATGTCTAAGACAGAAGTGCCGGAGATCTATAGCTTGTCCTTTGTTTTTCCAATAAAATATAGTTGGGCGAATTCTATGACAGGGTATGAAAAATACCCTATTGGTAGGACGCATTTTCGAATCATTAAATCTTATCAGAATCATATCAAACTAAAAAAATAATAATAATAAATAACAATTTGACAAAACTTGATGAAGATCTATCAGTTGGGAACTATGTCCTACTGGTAGGGTATTTTCTCACATCCTACCACTTAATTCTCCATATAGTTGATGGCTGGCCAATGAAAAACCACATACCTGCAATGCTCCAGCAAAAGAAGCAGCAAGGAGCAAAGGAGCAACATAGCCAGTCGTGTAGGTCAACAGTAGGCTTCCCCCTATAACTGGATCCTGTAACAGAAGCATTTGTACTTGTCAACTGGCTAGAAACAAATGAGCGAGATATGCAAACAATACCACGTCATTAATGTACAAGTACGCAATTAGAGCAATTAGAGCAATGCATCACAATGCTCTTAATATGAAGGAAATATTTATTGAAGCAAAAAATGAAGGAGATATTTTCTCTTTATATACCTTGGACGTAGCTACATATCCTAACAGACTGGCAAGCACTGGTGTACTGCATGGCGAGGCAGCTAAAGCGAATGTAAGCCCAGCTAGATAAGCTTGCACGCCTTTCAAATTGTTTCATATTGGCAAGTTGTAAGATATGAGAAAACCATATTCATACAAACGAATGGATCTTCCAAAATTTGGATGACTGGATGAGAAGAAAAAAGGCCAATTACTTGATGGAAAATTAGCAGCCGCAGCACGAGCATCAAAATTGTCAAAGAAAGAAGGGAGTCGTAATTCAATTATCTGCAAAGTTGGTATGCAAGATCAATCAATCACAAAAAGAAGAGGTAGCAAAAGTTAGAAAGAGTTGAGCAAAACATTCCACCATGACATGCCATAGCAGCATGAACTACTACCTCAAGGAGATTAAGACCCATAACAACAGCTAAACCTGAAGCAGCCAAAGGCAACCCTTGCCCAATCTGTCCATATGCCTTTCCAGCAAATGAGGCTGCTATGCCTAATATTGCTAGTGTAGTCGCCAATCCCAACGAGAATGCAACTGAATTACCAACAACCTGACTAGGAAACACATTAAAAGAAATCAAAAGACATACATGTTTGTGCATATAAGAGAGAGAGTGGATCATGTGGGTGGCTCATTAAAGGAGTAACCATGTCATCTAAATGGTGCCGAGAAACATAACATCAATGTTCAAACCTCGTATATATAAATATTTACCACATTTCAAGTATTCCTTAATCCTTATAGTACAAAATGTTAAAGAGCCAATGCTTATCCATCATACTTCTTATTGTCATCTTAATCACCACACTTCTGACACAGTTTCACATATCTCCACGTTCTTTTTTTTTTTTTTTTGATACAATGCTAGCTTATCCTAAGATTCAAGCCAATGATCTCTCGCTTAAACCACCCCACCCTTACCAACTGGGCTAGCAACAGTTGACTACGTATCACCACGTTCCTAAGGTTATATAAATACATCTTTAGCAACAAAAACAAGAAAAGGAACAATGAAATGGAAATAGCCATTTAGCAAATAATTACCTCTGCTCTGCTTTTCCCGGAGCCAAATGCTCCTATAAACAATTTATAAATGAGCATTAGGAATGATATGCAAATACATCATACCCAAAAACAATTGCCAAAAAGGTTTAATATATAAAGTGCTTACCAATGTAACCAAGGGTCAGTGGTAAAACACTTAGAGTACAAGGAGAAAGGCTGGTCACGAGTCCTGCCCCGAAAATAACTGCCAAACTGACGAAAAGAATATCAGAGCATAAATAAAATATTGACTTGGTAGTTCTCACTTTGGTGTTTACAAATACACCCAGAAATTGAGAGACAGAGTGGTAACTGACCTACTGAAACTTATGGCAGTTAACTGGTCCTGAACAGCTTCATTAGCCTGCTGTCCTGCTGAATAAAGGAAGCCCCCAAACCAATCCCCAAGACCACCATCAGACAAAGTATAAACTGAAGCGGCATTTTCCTGACTCACAAAACGAAATTTAGTTCCCGTATTATAGCTAGAAGAAGAATTTCCATGACAGAACTTTTGGGCAACAAAATTGTAAATTATTATATTTTCCAGATGAGCAACTATATGCAGCTGAAAATAGATCCGAAACAAAATTTCGCATACTTACTGCCTTTGCCACGTCCACTGCAACCAAATTTGCCACTGAAAAGATTATCGTAGCGGAAATCGATTAGAAGAAAGAACTTCGAAATGCCATGAAGTGCTCATAAATAAACTGGGGCTCACAAATAAGACCAAAAGGAAAGAAGGATGAGCTATCCTCAAGACAAAACGAAACAGAGAAAAAGCACAAAAACACAAAAGAAAACTCTTCCCAGCCAAGGACAAAACAGACATATAAGACATTATCTTCCTATTACATCCACGCAGTTTAGAATTATCAAAGAATACGTGCAAAAGATCAAGACCCACTACCTGCCATGGCATTTACAAATGTGTAAAAGTTAAAGCTGCCACTTCCATCATTCTTTGACAATGGTGCAAGATCTTTACAAGGAGCCTCATCAGTGGAAAATCCCTTGAGCGATGCCATTGGCACCACATGCTTACCTTAAAAAAAAAAAAAAAAAGAACAAAAAAAACCCCCAAATTGCAAGTAAATCTAATATGCTGAAGGTTCATTTTTCTCTACTAGATGAAAGAATAAAACCAACAATAATAACTAAGCCAAAAAGAGGGAAAAAAAGGATGAAGCTTGGTATATAGAGCAATTGCAATTGGAAATCAACCCTTTGTAATAGCTCAATGAAACTCATCATTCCCACGAGAATTTTATTAGGATAATCTAGAAACAAATAAAAATAACAATAACGAATCATATCAGATTAAGAAAAATATTTGTAATTTAACAGAACTATGAAAATGCAAGGATTCTCCTAATAAAATTCGTCTGCGCATGAATTTGAGTTTCAACATCTCGAAAAACAGACTCACTAGGGATGCTTCTGAGGCCACGCTTGAAGCTTGAAATTCTGAGAGAACTTACGCCATAGCTAGAACAGTTAAGGACCAAACTCATCTTTACGATTATTAACGAGAATTTTCAAAACCAGAAGATTCAAGCGCTAGGAATAAGTAGGCAATCAAGTGAAATCTTTCAAATCCTAGTATGCTCCTTTTTCTCGTTAGACGTTCAACGAAACGAATCGATTTCTTTGTTTCTTTCTCTTTCTCAGCAGCCAAACAGCGGGTAATAGATTTTTTGTTTTCAATAAGAGAATCGCCGTCGAGAGAGAGAGAGAGAGAGAAAAAGAGAGTGAAAGAGTTCCGGTTTGGAGTTTGCTTCACGAAACGAAACGGAAGTTGGATAGTGACCGGTGAAATTGAAGTCAGATTGGTAGTTAAGACGGGCCAAGGTGAAGATATTTTCCATTCTTTATTATATATATAAAAAAAAAACTGATTTTTGCCAATAACTAATATCTCGTTTATTATTATTATTTTTTGTTAACTTGGGATTTAAACTATAAACCATATTCTTTAGTAGAATGCGAATTCCATTTCGGAAAAAGAAAAAAAAAAAAAAAAAAGGGGTAGAATGTGAATTATTGCTATTCTATGCCTTCAACCACTATAGCTATAGCGAGTATCTCATTGATTAAACTCAATTTTTTTTCCCCCCTAAAAAAATAGTTTTTAAATTACGACTAAAAAGATAACAAAAAAGTTCTAACTACTAAAACTTGCATAAAATTGTTCTTACAAATTTAAATGACTTAGATTGAAAAGAGACCAAAATTAGAGAGAAGAAAATCAAAATGAAAAACAAATGAAAGATTTTCTAAAACGATCATTTAGAAAAAAAGATTTATTTTATAAATACTCATAAACTTCGTATCACGTTTCAACGTACCTTTGAATTTAAGAAATAGTTCATTTTCTTCATTGAAGTATGAAAAGTGGTTAAAGGCACGCTCTAAACTTATGTTATTTCATGAACACCCTCTGAATTATTGATTTTAAATCAATTTATGCCTCGATCCTTTCATTAGGGGGACAAATTAACACTAAATTAATAATTTTGAGAACAAATTAATTTAAAATCAATAATTTAAAGAATATTTATAAAAATATCAGTAGTGCCACGTGATTATTTTATTAGTGCCACATAATTCGTGGAGCAAATTGAACTATTAAAATTTAGAAACATCTTGTGATAAGGTACAAAGATTGAGGGCATTAATGTAATTAAACCTTAAAAATAGGGTTAAAAATCATTTGATAAAAACAAAGTGTCCATAAGAACATGTTAGTTGTATTAATTTATGAAAGCGGTTCCTTCCCGACCAAGATATTGGGCAAGGTAATTATTTCCTCTCTCAACCATTAATTTTAATGGTCCGAAGGAAATTGTTCGCAAAAATCCTATGTATGAAAATAATTTTACGCAAGTGCACGTAATTAAATAAGTAATACAGTAGTGAGTGAAAAGTATTGTCTCCACAGAGATTGAGTTAATAAGAAATTGATTACAAAAACTAATTGTACTAAAATAAATTAAAGAGTGAATCGAGTATCAAATTGATAAGGATTAAGTAAAATGAGTGAGTAAAGTAAGACTTAACAAAATCTAAGTTACAAGCTATGAATCAATGATGGGTAAATGATAGGATTACTGATTTTCCATTGGTTGTAACTTTGACCACATTTGCTATAGGAATGATGTAGCAAAGTTCATCCAGTCAACCTAAAAATCTGCATATTCCTCTTCCGACAGATCTATGCCTATAGTTTCATAAACCAAAATAAAAATATTCCTATGCATTTTAGTTTCCAAAACCTGAAGTTAAACACCAATTTTAATAGGTCGTACAAGGCAATAATATATTCCTATACTATTTCCTTATATTATCTAAGATAGATCTAACTAAAACTAACATTTCTAGAATTAATTTTAGTTTATATTTTTCACTAAATAATGGCTAGTCACTTAACAAAAATTAGAAAATAAACACACTTGAATAAATAGGATGAAAATTACCCAAACAATTAAAAAAACAAATAAATCTTCATTGCAACTTTGGTTCCATCAATAAACCCAGCTAAAGAAATTTAGCTCATGTTTAGTTTAAATCCATTTGTTGACAGAGAGAAAATAAAGAAAGATAGAAGGAAATGGTTAAGCTAAAATCTGAAAGCCAAACAGGTATGTGCCCTTGCTTCCTTGTGCCCAGCCTTGCGGTACTGCTTACTTCAGCTCCAGAAATCAGCTCTCCTACCTCCTCCTGTACTCTCGTTTTTCCTCTCTTCTCAGCTTGTGCAGAGAAATTGTGCGCCTCCTCTTACTTGTCTCCCGTACGGTCCTCTTTTCTATCCTTTTATCCTAGGGCAATTTTATGTGCCCTAGTTACATGCGTCCCCCTTCAGAATCAAAGTTGATGGTCCCCCTCTAGTGCTCTTACAGCCATCCTCTTCCAACAAACTCAGCATGTGGACCACTACCAGGTGAAAAGAAAAAGGAAAAAACTGTGACAGCTTACACATTTTGGCTATATCTGTTTTGCTTCAGCTTTGTTGTAGCAATGTGTGAATTCCTGCTTTCCATTCCTTTGTCGTGCTTTTTCAACGTGTTTTCACCAAAGCTGCCCTTGGAATTCTTGCATGATTGACCCAGAGTCAACATATTTTTATTGAATTTGAGGAATGCCAAGTCAACATTTTCATTAAATCTAAGCACAGACCGTTGTCAGTCCACTCCCCCAAATGAAGTTCTTCTATAGGTGTGTGTGTGAGACCATAGCTAACCATCCTTGAATCACCACGGTCTCTCGAATCACGATCATTGAGCCTAGTTTGTGATCTAATAAGTTGATTGCTCGACCTCCTCTCCACTAGTAGCAGTTAACCAAACATCTAAGGTTTCACTCATTCCACAAACTATCTCGAAAGGCATTAGATGGGTGTATAAATATTTATTGTTTTTTTTTTTAATTTTTTTCTTTGAAATTCCTCATGTCACTGTTACCTTTTTACACGAATGCCAACATTGGTGATGAAAGCACATGGTTACTCAACAATGTCACAAGTCAAAATTGCTATAGCAAACTCATATCATAAATCGTTATTTGACGCAAAAGTACACATGGGGCTCATGTTACTCCTGGTTACTAGGCAGCTCAGAATAAAGGAGTATTTTATGCATACGAGGATTTTTTTTACACCCCTAAGCATCAGCCTTTTTCAAATATCAATTCACCCTAGAACATTTGGCTCCCTACAGTTTTGCCTCAAGGGTTTCGTACAATTAGTTCTATGATCCTAAATTCTCACAATGATTCGAAATTTCCTAAGCTTTCAATAGACAACTAGGCTATAGTCTAGCATGCAAAATTTTGAGTTATCACATTCACGGAGCAAACAAACAACAGACATCACCAAGTCTTAATTCATGCCAACTCACTACACAAGCTGAGACTTTCGAAACATTGCAATGAAGTGAATATCCTAAAACCAACTTTGTTGTAGCAAAACCAGAGCATTTATTCACACTCAACAAAACACAAAAATGAAACACATAAATGAAGTATTTATATATATATATATATATATATATATATTTTATATGTAACAAGATTAAAACACAGCCATAAAACAAGACAAAATAAAGAAAAACACAGAAACATATATGTCCAAGGCAAACATACTAAACTAACACTAAACAAAACAGCACAAAACAACACAAAACCTGAAAAACAACACCCCCAAACTTAAAGGAAGCAATGTCCTAATTGCTTAGGAAATAACATAAAATAACACACAAAGCAGGTAAAAATATTCTTGTGAAGGAATTTTACAACTACCTTGGAATCATTTGCTTGAAGTGCCACCGCTTCCACCCACTTTGAGACATAGTCGACCGCTACCAAGATGTATTGGTTTCCAAAAGATGGAGAAAATGGTCCCATGAAGTCAATGCCTCAAACGTTAAATAATTCCACTTCCAAAATGTTGTTCAGCGACATTTCATGTCAGAGGGAGATGTTGCCAACACGTTGGCACCAGTCGCATGTCTGAACAAACTCATGAGCATCTTTGAATATGGATGGCCAATAAAATCTAGATTAGTGGACTTTTGTGGCTGTTCTTGTTCCTCTAAAATGCCTTCCGTATGGTGATGAATAACAGTGCTGCAGGATGCTTTGAATTTCTTCCTCAGGAATACATCGTCGAATAATTTGATCCGCACAATTCTTGTATAGGAATGGCTCATCCCAACAATAGAACTTAGCATCATGTAGGAACGGCTCATCCCAACAAGTTGAAAGATCCTGGTAGCTTCACCACATCGTGCTCCATTGGTGATCAATACGTCGGAAAGACATTATGCGACTTGGGAGCAAGCATCAATTTGATGCTTATGTCTATCTTCAGAATGCTGGGAATTGGCGAAGCAAGGCCCACCACTGTTACTTTGCAATTAGCAATGCGTGTTCAAGGTAATGCGTTTTGCTGATGAGGTGGAGGAATGTTCAGCCATTAATGTTATGGATTCACTGGTGGTGGTAGAGTTTGAGAAAACATTCTTGGAAAAGCTGATAAAAGAGGATGACCTGACTGATTTTGTAGCAGATGAGGACAACAATGATAGTCAAGTATCATGGATGGAGGGTAGACACACATCAGTCAGATCTAGGGGCAATTCGAGTAACTGGAATTATCAGAAAGGCCATTCAAGCAACATAAACCCTCTGTGGAAGAACCACATGTTTTGGAACTAAAGCCTCTACCTACACAATTGAGGTATGCCTTCTTGGGTGATTTAGACACTCTTCCAGTAATCATCGTTTCTGGACTAAGTGATATACAGGAAATGCAACTACTGGAGGTGCTAAAGAAGTTCAAACAGGCGATTGGGTGGACTATCGCAGATATAAAAGGAATCAACTCATCAATCTGCATGCATAAAATTTTACTAGAAGAATGTTATAGCAATTCGGTAAAACAACAAAGAAGGCTAAATGAAATCATGAAAGAGGTTGTGAAGAAAGAGGTGATTAAATGGCTTGATGCAAGGATAATTTATCCTATTTCAGATAGCTCTTAGGTCAGCCCTGTTCAATGCGTGCCCAAGAAAGGAGGAGTCACGGTGGTTCAAATGACAACAATGAGTTGATTCCTGCAAGAATGGTAACTGGTTGGAGGGTATGTATGGACTACAGGAAGTTGAACAAGGTGACTAGGAAGGACCATTTTCCTCTGTCATTCATTGATCAGATGCTTGATAGGTTGGCTGGAAAGGAATACTATTGCTTCTTAGATGGATACTCAGGCTATAACCAGATTGCTATAGCACCAAAGGATCAAGAGAAGACCACCTTCACCTATTGATAACTCTATGAAAAGAGAGTTAATTGAGCATTTCTCGGGCTTAAATTATTACCTAAAGAGTAATTAGTATTAGTTTTCTCCTATATTTTGTCTTGTTAATAGTTTTTAGTTAATTCTGTTTCATAAATTCTCTCTCTCGTGATTAGCATTTAAAAAGAGCTAATTTGGGTGCACTTTGTGGTTAATCTCAGCTTTAAGAAAACGTGGTCATTTGGAGCTTTGAGCAGCTTCTCATTTTGGGAGTTTGAAGAAATCATAGTCAGCATTGTTCTGCATTGCTTCGCCAAGACAGCTGGGCCAGACGTGTGCGTTGTTGACAGCTGGACCTGAGCTGGTTAATGGGCTGATTTTGTTCGTGAAGGGTGTTGATTGAGCCACTCATTGGGGGCTTTCTCAGGTGCTGCCACGTGGAATTAAGGTACAATAAGTACTTGCAGCTGAAAGAGAAGAAGGCGTTTGTAGTCATATTTTGTAACGCAGAGGCGGCTGAACTTGGAAAAGGAAACCACCTCCATTTCTTTGATCAAGTACCATTTCCAGTATTGAGGAGGAAGAAGAAGGAAACGTCACAGGGTGTTGAACGTGAAGGAAGGACCATTGTTGACGTAGGAAGTGCTAGAAGAAACCTTGGAAAAGGGGGATTCGGATTCTCTCTTCGTCACCTTAGTTTTTCTTATTCTCAATACTCTGTTTTACCTTGTTGAAGAATATTTACGTTTCTTTATAAATTTGAACTCAAATTCATATATAACTCTAGGAGATTATGATTTGTTGGCTGAGATTGTTAAGCTGTTAAATATTGAAATGTTAGTTGATGTTGAATGGATCTGATGATTATTTCTTTGTTTATTCAAGTGAGTTGAATTTGTGTCTTAACTGTGATTTGGAAATCATAAGAGGGGAGTATAGCTTGATTAGATTTGGGAAGATTTAGTTGAGTAGAAATAGCTTGAGTAGTACAAGTTCTTAGATCTTGTTTTAGATTTTTGATTCACATGATATAGGAATATATTGTGTCTTGCATAACCATATGATTTAGAGCTTCATTCTCTGATTTTAGAGTCTAGATTTGCAAAAGGATTTGTGGGATTTAGCTTTAAGATTGGTAGACAGAGGATTGGAAAGTCCCTGGTTTAGTAAAATTTGGTTAACAATAGGTTTTCATTGCCGTCCGTTGCTGCAGCAACGCGCAGCTTGATAAGAGACATTTTAACAGTTGTGAGCCGTGAACAGTGACATTGATAAATTTATTTGCACATTTTGTTATTAATTAGTTTTATCTTTGTTGTTCATTTTCTTACAGTCAGATTAGGGGTGGCAATTCGGGTATCGACATGACGACACGACTCGAAACCCGCACGAAATTAGCGGGTTTGGGTTTATCATAAATAGGTCCGGGTCAAAATCAGGTCGAACCCGTGAAACACGATTAAATAACGGGTCATTTTCAGGTTGACCTGTCAACCCGAAATTGACCCGTCATAACCCATTTATTAAACGTGTCATATTTAGGTAACACGATTATATAACCCGTTTATTACCCATTTATTACCCGTTTAATAGCTAGGTTAAAAATGTTTCACTTTCACACTACCTCTCCTCACCATTCTCGTGACTCACGCCGCCTCACAAAACATTTTCAGATTTTCTCTGTTTCTCATTTCTTCTCTCTCGACTCTCGTCTCTCTCATTTTCCCTTCAATGCCTCACCGCCGCCTGAGCACCTCGTGATATCTCAGACCACCGGAGGACCACCGCGTGATCTCTCAGACCACCGGACGGTCCGGACCACCGCCACTTCTCTTAGTCTGCCGGACCACCGCATAATCTTTCCTCCCCACTCGCCACACAAAACATCGGTCTCTCGACTCTCGTCTCTCCCATTTTCTCTTCACCGCCTCGCCGCCGACTGAGCTCTCAGTCCACCGGAGGACCACGGCGTGATCTCTCAGACCACTGGACCACCGCATGATATTTCCTCTCCACTCGCCACTCCCATCTCTCCCATTTTCTCTTCACCGCCTCGCCGTCGCCTGAGCTCTCAGTCCACCGGAGGACCACGGCGTGATCTCTCAGACCACCGGACCATCGCATAATATTTCCTCTCCACTCGCCACTCCCGTCTCTCTCATTTTCTCTTCATCGCCTTACCACCGCCGCCTGAGCTCTCAGTCCACCGGAGGACCACCGCGCGCGTGATCTCTCAGACCACCGGACCACCGCCACTTCTCTTTCCTCTCCACTCGCCACCGGCAAAGATTAAGGTAAATTCTGGTTGCATTAAATTCGAATTGTTCATTTCTCAGAAATTCAGGCAAAGTAATACATTAAAACGACAGTAATACATAAAAACGACAACCAACTGAGAAAGGGATGAGATAAAAACGACAAGGGATGAGATAAAAACGACAATGGATTGCGGTTTTCGATTTAAGTTTTCGGAGTTATTTGCTTGATACTCAACTATTAGTGGTTCACTTGGAAATGGCCGGAAACTGAAACTTTGGATACAGAAGCAAACTTTGTCTTTTTTTGAGGTATAGGCAGCTTAGGTTTAGTAGTCAATTGTTTTCCTTAACGATTGTGTTGGTCTTTGATTTGGCATCAGGAGAGTGTCTTGTGAATTGTCAAATCGATACAACGGTATGAGTTTTGGCGTAACATTCAGTTCTATGTTATTAGTTAGATAAGAGGCGTGGTATATTCTTTAGATAAAAGTTTATTTTGCAACTTGTAACAAGACATTGTAGGATATAACGTGACCATGGAATATCAAAGTTAACATATCCTCTTGAGATGAAAGGGCGTTAATGAGTTTTATATCCTCTTGAGATGAAAGGGTGTTAAATAATGAGTTTTTTGATACTATTAGATAATTGATGCATGCCCTTGAATATTTGGTCAGGAACAAAGTTGTGACTTGTGATACTACAAATTAATAAACTGTGTTTGTGCAGATTAATTTAACACAATGGAAATTGATCTTGAGTCAATTGAGTCTCAAAGTGTGGATGTTGAGGTTGAAGAGATTGACGGATCGAGTTTTAATACACAAACTCAAGGCGTCGAACTCCAGAAAAGAAAAAGGAAGCTGACCTCAAAAGTTTGGAGTCACTTTGTTCATCTTCCTTTGGGCCCGGACAAGAAATTGAAAGCCAAGTGTAAACATTGTAGCTCTGTGTACCTCGAGGACAGCAAGTATGGAACTGGTAATCTAAAACGCCATCTTGTGAATTGTCTGAAAACCTCCTACCGTGATATAGGGCAGATGCTCATTGCCCAAGAAGCTGGTGCAGTGAAACTTGGTGGAGGTAAGTATGATCCCGAAAAATTTCGTGAGTTGGTTGTAGCAGCTATAATCATGCATGATCTACCTTTTAGTTTTGTTGAATATGCGGGAATAAGGTCTATATTTCAGTACTTGCATCCTCAAATTGAATTGGTCTCTAGAAATACTGCAAAGGCTGACGCTTTAAAGTTATACAAGAGGGAAAAGCTTCGACTTAAATTGATGTTAGAGACTATCCCAGGTAGAATTAGCTTTACTTCTGATGCATGGACTTCTTTGACTAGTGATGGATATGTTTGTCTCACTGCGCATTTCATAGATAAGAATTGGAACTTGCAGAAAAGAGTGTTAAACTTTAGTTTTATGCCACCCCCACATAGTGGTGTTGCTTTGTCTGAGAAACTTTATGCATTTTTGAGTGAATGGGGAATTGAAAACAAGGTGTTTAGTGTGACATTGGATAATGCTTCTGCGAATGGTGTTTCTATTGACATGTTAAGAGAGCAACTAGTTGTCAAAGGGGTTCTTGTACACAATGGCGATCTATTTCACATGCGATGTTGTGCACACATACTAAATTTAGTTGTGCAAGAGGGTTTGAAGCAGATTGATGATTCAATTGTTAAGATCCGTAATAGTGTCAAATATGTCAAGGGATCCCAAGTGAGGAAGCAAAAGTTCTTAGATTGTGTGAAGTTAGTTGCAATTGGTGACAAGAAAGGGTTGTGTCAAGATGTACCAACTAGGTGGAACTCGACATATCTTATGCTTGAAAGTGCTCTTTACTATCGCCGTGTATTTCAACATTTAGAGTTGAGTGATTCAAACTACAGGCATTGTCCTTCTAGTGCCGAGTGGGACAAAGTTGAAAAGATTAAAACTTTTTTGAAGTTGTTCTATGATGCAACTCTTAAATTTTCTGGAACAAAGTATCCCACTGCCAACTTGTACTTCCCTTCCATTTGGCATTGTTGTGTCATGTTGAAACAATATTTAGAAGGTGATGATGAGTACTTGAAGTATATGGCAACAGCAATGTGGGGCAAGTTTCAAAAGTATTGGTCTCAATTCCATGTTACCTTGGCTATAGCATGTGTTCTAGATCCTCGTTTTAAGCTTAGGCTTGTTGAGTTTAGCTACAAAAAGCTTTATGGAGATGATTGTGTTGAATGCATCTCAATGAGGAGTACGTTGTACTCTATTTTTGAAGAGTACAACAAAAAAAAAGAAGGCTTCAACTAGCCAAAAGACCAATGCTTCTGAAACTTGTATGATGGAAAAAGAAGGAAATGATGATGTGGATATGTTCAAGGTAATTTATCTATTTATTAGTAATGCGGATGTTCTATGTTTATGTTTGATTGTGTATTCTTATACTATCTCTTTCTCATTTTGTAGGAATTTGATGAGATGTCTTCAGTTGACTCTACTATCGAATATCAGAAATCAGAACTTGATCTTTATTTGGATGAGCCAAGAATGGCTAGGAACGCAGATCTTGATATCCTTTCCTTTTGGAAATCAAACCAATTTCGATATCCAGCACTAGCTTCTATGGCTTGTGATATATTGGCTGTCCCTGTTTCTACAGTTGCTTCTGAAGCTACATTTAGTATTGGTGGTAGAGTTCTTGATTCATTTCGTAGCTCACTTAAACCAAAGACAGTTGAAGCACTTGTTTGTACCAGAGATTGGTTATATGGAGACAAAGGTAGTTTCAAACTTACTTAAATTATGTATATTTTCTATATTGATTTTGAACTAACTGGTATATGTATATCTATTTGTTTTTGTGTAGATTTCAATGAAGAGGTGGAGGATCTTACACAAGATATCTTTAACTTTTCATTGAAAGAAGAGGAGCCTTTCTCACAGGGATCAACTTCTCCTAAACGTAATGATGCACTTGAAGTCCCCCCATTGCAACAAATTATTTAAATGTTTAATTATTAATCATGTATGTTTGTTTTCGAAATTGTGAGACTTTTATGTGTTTGTTTTTTAATTTGTGAGAGACTTTCATGTGTATGTTTTAATTTTGAACTTAGATTATGTAATGTCTCTATATCATGTTAAACAGGTTGAGAAACATGTTCAAGAATATGTTTTGAAATAGGTTCTGAAGGAGGTTTAAACGTGTTAACGTGTTGACAGTAATCAGGTCATAAACGTGTTGACAGGTAATTAACGGGTTGACACGACCCGTTTATGACCTGTTTCGTAAACGTGTTGACAGGTACTTAACGGGTTGACACGACACGTTTACGACCTGTTTAATAAACGGGTTAATCGTGTCGTGTCGTGTCGTGTCAACCCGCTAATAAACAGGTCGTGTTTGGGTTTAGAATTTTGACACGATTAATAAACGGGTCGTGTTCATGTCAGACCTATTCGTGTCAACTGATGGGTTCAACACGACACGAACACGACCTGTTACGAATTGCCACCCCTAAGTCAGATTACTATTAGTTTTTAACATCTTAAAAATCAACTGTAGTTTTTTTCTTTAAAAAACTTGAATACAATTAACTTAGCAATTTGATTTCAAAAACCTTCAATCCCTGTGGGATGATACTTGATTATTCATCATTTTACTACTTGTTGACTCGTGCACTTGCGAGATTCTAGATTCACAATTTTAGGCAACACCTATCCATATGGGACGTTTGCTTTCAGGAGGATGCCGTTCGGACTCTGTAATGCTGCAACAACTTTTCAAAGGTGCATGATATCTATCTTCACTGACATGGTGGAGAAATCGCTAGAGATTTTTATGGATGAACTTTCGGTGTTCAGAGACTCCTTTGGTGATTGCCAAGCAAATTTGAAAAAAATCTTAATGAGGTGTGAAGAAACCAACTTGGTCCTTAATTGGGAAAAATGCCACTTTATGGTACAAGAGGGTATTGTATTGGGCCATAAGGTTTCCAACAAAGGCATCGAGGTGGACAAGGCAAAGATTGAAGTCATAGACAGGCTACCACTGCCGACATCAGTGAAGGGAATTATGAGTTTTCTGGGCCACACAGGTTTTTATCGGAGGTTCATAAAAGATTTCTCAAAGATTTCCAAGCCGTTATGCACTTTGCCGGAGCAACATCAACCGTTTGAGTTCAATGGAGATTCTTAGAGTTAAAGAGGCAGCTAGTGTCTACCCCCATTATCATTTCACCTGATTGGACACTGCCATTTGAGCTAATGTGTGATCCTAGCGACTACACAGTAGGAGCAGTGTTGGGGCAATGACGTGAGAAGGTATTCAACTCTATTTACTATGCAAGCAAGACAATGAATAAGGCCCAACTGAATTATACTACCACACAAGAGGAGCTGTTAGCTGTAGTATTTACCTTTGATAAGTTCAGAGCATATCAAGTGGGCACCGAGGTGATTGTATACATTGACCATTCCACAATTAAGTATCTGATTGCCAAGAAGGACGCTAAACCGTGACTAATCCGGTAGATATTATTATTGCAAGAGTTTGATCTAGAGATCAGAGATAGAAAAGGGTCTGAAAATCAGGTTGCAAACCACCTTTCCAGACTTGAGGCGGGAAGTGGGCCCGATAAGAGGGAGCCCATTCGAGAGACCTTCCTCGATGAATGACTTCTAGCCGTGCAACAAGCTACAGCCCCCTGGTATGCAGACTTTGTTAATTATATAGTAAGTGAGTTCTTTCCACCTAAAATGAACAGTCAAGAGAAGAAAAAGTTCCTGCATGATGCTAAGTTCTATTGTTAGGAAGAGGCATTCATATACAAGCAATGCATATATCAAATTATTCAGCGATGTATTCATGAGGAAGAAATTTAAAGCATCCTGCAGCATTGTCATTTATCACCATACGGAGGGCATTTAGGAGGAACAATAACAGCCGCAAAAGTCCTCTAATATGAATTTTATTGGCCATCAATTTTCAAAGATGCTCATGAGTTTGTGAAGACATGTGACAGCTGCCAACGTGTTGGCAACATCTCCCACGGACATGAAATGCCATTGAACAACATTTTGGAAGTGGAATTATTTGATGTTTAGGGCATTGACTTCATGGGGCCGTTTTCTCCATCTTTTAGAAACCAATACATCTTAGTAGCGGTCGACTATGTCTCAAAGTGGGTGGAAGTGGTGGCACTTCAAACAAATGATTCTAAGGTAGTGGTAAAATTCCTTCACAAGAATATTTTTACCTGCTTTGGAACACCTAAGGCAGTCATTAGCGACGAAGGAACCCACTTTGGCAGCAGCCAGTTTGAGATTCTCTTCGGTAGATATGGAGTGAAGCACAAAATTGCTACAACATACCACCCACAAACCAGTGGGCAAGTAGAAATCACAAAGAGGGAGATAAAGAGGATCTTGGAGAAGGTGGTCAACCCGAATCACAAAGATTGGTTGTTGAGGTTGGATGATGCTTTATGGGCGTACAAGACAACATTTAAAATGCCACTAAGGATGTCTCCATTTTGATTAATCTTTGGGAAAGCATGTCACTTGCCGGTGGAATTGGAATACAAGGCATATTGGGTAGTCAAACAGTTGAACTTGGTCCTCCAACTAGCAGGAGAGAAGCGTTTGTCCTTGATTACACCCAAACTTGTCGAAAATAAAGCGGTCGCGGTAGCACAATTAGGGCAGTCGTATCCACAAGGAGGAGACAAATTGAACAAGAAAAGATTAGCAAATAAAAAGTTTAGGAGATAAATAATAAAGTAAAAATAAAAGAGAATGGAATTTTTGTTGAGAAGTTAAAGTTAAAGAAAAATGTAGGAGAAAATTATATTTAAAACCGGTAAGGCGTCGAGATTCTCCTATATGCTTCGTTCACCTGAATGGATTTTGATCTTCAAGATTACTCAATTGAAAGTTTCACATCCCAAACTAACAATCGGAAAATATATATTTGAAGAACATGTGAATTAAAATGTATTCGAGTGAATAGAATTCTTACGTTTAGTATTAAGAAAAATCATCTTAAGAGAAATCTAAGAGCGACAATATACCATTGGCAATAATGCAGTAAAAGACTACTCATAAAATAATATCTATCAATATATAGTATCATGCAACAATCACATAAAAAGAGCTTGACTAGATTTATATAAAAGTTGACAAGAACATATATCAATATGAGAAATTAGAAGAAGATAGAAGAAAATTAACCACTCAAATATATAAACTTTGAAGAACAAATGGAGAATCAAAATCCACTCAAGATCACTTCACATATAGGTTTCTCTCTAACCTCACCAAATAGAAGAAAATGTCTAAATTTAAGCTAAAAAATTAACCACTAAACACCTTGACATGGCCCTATTTATAAAGTTTATGGGCCATGCCAAAGGCTACAATCAACAACAAAAAACAAACAAACGTTCTAAAATTAATTAAAATTTACTAATGATTAATTGAGATGATAAAAACTAAAACTTAATGAGGAGTTAACCATAGAAACGTTTGAGGCTGAAGAAGAAATTCAGGCATTGCACTCCAACGGACACAAACGGCTACAAAACGGAAGAGCAAAAGACTAGGACACGTGGCGCGCAATGATTGGCGGAGAAGAAGAAGTGGCCGACAGAAGCCTGTGCTCGCGACACGTGGCGGATGGGCATTGGGAAGGAGGAGCGCGCGGGACCCACGAGGAGAAGAAATCCTGAACACCCTGACGCGCGCGTGAAGGATACTCGCCAGGGGAACGTGCGGTGTGCGCCAAACGCACTTGCTGGAGTGGGGAAATAACGGGGAGCAGCTAGGGCCCGCGCCTGGTTCGTGCAGTCCGCGACATGTGGCAGCTGGGATGGGCATGCAGCTTGGACGGCTCGGCGCGGCTCGGACAGCGGACTGGGCTTCTGAGTGGGTTGAATTGGGCTGAATTTGGGCTTGTTTTGGGTTCAACTTTTGGGTTATGCTTGGTAAACTAGCCCAAATCAAATTGTTTTCTTCAAAAACCTGAAAAATAAAATAAATCTGATTAAAATTAAATCCTCTAAATTTAGGAATATTTGAAATTAAAATCACAAATTTGATAAAATAATTTGACAATTATGAACATTAAAAGTGCAAATTTGTGTACTTATCAGTCCTGCTAGTTGGAGGTTCAAGTTCAACTGTTTGACTGCCCAATATGCCTTGTGTTCCAATTCCACCGACAGGTGACATGCTTTCCCAAAGATTAATCGAAATAGAGACATCCCCAGTGGCATTTTAAACGCTGTCATATACGCCTATAGAGTATCATCCAACCTCAGCGACCAATCTTTGCGCTTCGGGTTGACCAACTTCTCCAAGATTCTCTTTATCTCCCTGTTTAAGATTTCTACTTGCCTACTGGTTTGTGTGTGGTATATTGTAGCAATTTTGTGCTTCACTCCATATCTACCCAATAGAGTCTTAAACTGCCTACTGCCAAAGTGGGTTCCTTCGTCGCTGATGATTGCCCTAGGTGTTCCAAAGCAGGTAAAAATATTCTTGTGAAGGAATTTTACCGCTACCTTAGAATCATTTATTTGAAGTGCCACCGCTTCCACCCACTTTTAGACATAGTTGACCGCTACCAAGATGTACTACTTTTCAAAAGATGGAGGAAACAGCCCCATGAAGTCAATGCCCCAAACGTCAAATAATTTCATTTCCAAAATGTTGTTCAGCGGCATTTCATGTAGGCGGGAGATGTTGCCAACACGTTGGCACCTGTCACATGTCTTCACAAACTCATGAGCATCTTTGAAAATGGATAGCCAATAAAATCTAGATTGGAGGACTTTTGCGACTGTTCTTGTTCCTCTGAAATGCCCTCCGTATGGTGATGAATGGCAGTACAGCAGGATGCTTTGAATTTCTTCCTCAGGAATACATCACAAAATAATCTGACCCGCGCATTGCTTATATAGGAACATCTCATCCCAACAATAGAACTTAGCACCATGTAGGAACTTTTTCTTTTTTTGACTGTTCATTTCAGGTGGAAACAACCCACTTACCATGTAATTAACAAAGTATGCATACCAAGGGCTATAGCTTGTTCCACGGCCAGAAGTCGTTCATCAGGGAAGGTCTCTCAAATAGGCTCCCTCTTATCGGTCCCATTTCCCGCCTCAAGTCTGGAAAGATGGTTTGCAACCTGATTTTCAGACCTTTTTCTATCTCTGATCTCTAGATGAAACTCTTGCAACAATAATATCCACCAGATCAGTCGTGGTTTAGCATCGGTCTTGGTAATCATATACTTAATTGCGGAATGGTCAGTGTATACAATCACCTTGGTGCCCACTAGATATGCTCTGAACTTATCGAAGGAAAATACTACATCTAACAGCTCATTTTCTGTGGTACTATAATTCAACTGGGCCTCAGTCATTATCTTGCTTGCATAGTAAATAGAGTGGAATACCCTCTCACACTGTTGCCCCAACACTGCTCCTACTGCGTAGTCGCTAGGATCAAACATCAGCTGAAATGGTAGTGTCCAATCAGGTGAAATGACAATGGGGGCAAACACTAACTGCCTCTGCAACTCCATGAACGCTTGCTGACATTCTCCATTGAACTCAAATGGTCAACTTTGCTCTAGTAAACTGAATAATGGCGTGGAAATCTCAGAGAAGTCTTTTATGAACCTCCGATAAAAACCTGCGTGGCCCAAAAAACTCCTAATTCCCTTCACTGATGTTAGCGATGGTAGCCTATCTATGACTTCAATCTTTGCCTTGTCCACCTTGATGCCTTTGTTGGAAACCTTATGGCCCAATATAATACCCTCTTGTACCATAAATTTTTCTACCCTCACTAGCACATCTTCAATTTTCCCTTCTGGATGAGCATAAGATCTGTCAACTAATTGCAGAGTAACAGTGGTAGGTCTTGCTTCACCAATTCCCAAATTTCTGAAGATAGACATAGGCATCAGATTGATGCTTGCTCCCAAGTCCCATAATGCCTTTCTGATGTATTGATCACCAATGGAGCACAGTATGGTGAAGCTACCAAGATCTTTCAACTTGGATGGCAGCTTATTCTTTAATATCGCACTACACTCTTCGGTTAGTGCTAACGTCTCAAACTCACCTAGCCTACGTTTCTTTGAAAAAATATCCTTCATAAATTTAACATAACTAGGCATTTGCTCCAACGCCTCTACAAGTGGAATGTTGATGTGGAGTTGCTTCAGCACGTCTAGGAATCTCCTGAACTGCTTATCTTGCTTGTGAGTTTGAAATCGTTGCGAAAATGAGGGTGGAGGTCTCTCTGGTCCGTTTTGCTTCAGCTTTGCTGTAGCATTTTGGTTTGCAGCATCCTATTTTGATTCAGCTTCTAGTTGATGAACTTTCTGATTTTGGATCGAAGAAGGCTCTGATGCTGTAGCAGATTGTCGAGTTGGTTGCTAAATTTCCCTGCCATTCCGAAGTGTGATATCTTTACAATGCTCCTTGCCATCTCTTCTTGGGTTTTCCGTATCGCTAGGAAGTGATCCTTAGGGCCTATATTTAAAACATTAGCCAGCTGCCCCACTTGATTCTCTAACGTCCTTAATGACGCAGCTTGACTTTGAGATTGCATCATTCTTTGCCATGTACTCTTTAAGTAGTGCCTCCATGGGAATTGATTGTTCTTGAGGTTGCTGTCTTTGGTGTTGCTACTGATGGAAACCCGGTGGATGTGTTGGTTTACTCGGCCCTGCTGAAGAACTACCTCCTTGATTTGCCCAAGAAAAATTCGGATGTTGCCTCCACCCTGGGTTGTATGTGTTGGAATACGGATTGTTATTCTTATTGAAATTGTTCACATAACAACTTAAGGCAGGGTTGGATGGGCAGTTTTCAAACGAATGTCCGTCTCCACAATAAACACGAGCTAATTCAACTGGGGTTGCTACATTAGCTCTACAGCCACATTCATAGACTTCAAAATATTAGATAATGAAGAAACTTGAGCTCTCAATGCAGTCACGCATCCACTTCATGAATTCCAACCACATGTCTTCCTATAGAAACTCTCTCAGTGAGCCACTGGTAGTTGTTGTTGGATATTCTCTCCAAAATTTCATAAGCCTCATTGTACGACTTCACAAGCAAGGCACCATTTGCTGATGCATCACCATGGCTCTAGTCGGAGCATTAAGTCCATTATAGAAGGTTTCCATTTGAATCCAATAAGGAAGTCCGTGGTATGGACACTTCCTTAGTAACTCCTTAAAGCGTTCCCATGATTCACATAGAGCTTCCCCCTCCAACTGCTGAAATGATGTGATATCATTCCTGAGTTTGGCATTTTTGTTTGGAGGGAAATATTTCACCAGAAACTTCTCAGCCAAATCAGTCCATGTAGCTACCGAATCTGGTGGTAAAGAATTCAGCCATGCTATAGCATTGTCCCTCAGAGAATAAGGAAATAACTTGAGGCGAAGAGCCTCTTTAGTCACACTGGGGAGCTTAAATTGAGTCGCCTACTTCAATAAAGAGCTAAAGATGCAGATATGGGTCTTCAGTCGGCATCCCGCTGAATTGCGCCACGGTTTGGAGCATTTGAAACATAACCGGCTTCAGCTCGAATTAAGTTGCCTGAATTTCTGGCTAACAATGCTTGGATGCAACTCGTCGAGCATGGGGATGGCATAATCTCTGATTGCACTGTCTCTGTCCTCTGCTATTGCTGCAGCATTGTTACCTTGATTATTTCCACCTACTCCGTCAGCCATTTCTTCTATACCAGCAAATCCTATTGTTCCCTTCTTCTTGCTCTAAAAGTTCTTTCAATCTTAGGGTCTAAGGGAATCAAATCTGTATCCCTTAGTCTATTCATGCAAGAAAATTATACCAGCAGAAGAACAAAAGGAGTAATTTTGACTAATAGAAGCAAAATTGAATTAAAATGAACAAAAACTGATTTATATAATAATTTTTACTAATCATCAATCCCCGGCAACGGCGCCAAAAACTTGTTCACAAAAATCCTATGTATGGAAATAACTCTACGCAAGTGCACGTAATCGGACAAGTAGTACAGTAGTGAGTGAAAAGTATCGTCTCCACAGGGATTGAGTTAATAAGATATTGATTAAATAAATTAGTTGTACTAAAACAAATCAAAGAGTGAATCGAGTACCAAATTGATAAGGATTAAGTAAAATGAATGGGTAAAGTGAATGGGTGTGATTGAAATGCAAACAAGAGGTAAGACTTAACAAAATCTAAGCTACAAACTGTGAATCAATGATGGGTAAAGGCTAGAATTACTTATTTTCCCTCGGTTGCAACTTTGACCACGTTTGTTATAGGAATGTTGTAGCAAAGTTCATCCAGTCAACCTAAAATTCTGCATATTCCTCTTCCGATAGATCTATGCCTATTGTTTCGTAAACCAAAATTAACATATTCCTATGCATTTTAGTTTCCAAAATCTAAAGTTAAACACCAATCTTAATGGGTCGTACAAGTCAATAACATATTCCTATACTATTTCCTTATATTATCCAAGATAGATCTAATTAAAACTAACCTTCCTAGAATTAATTTTAGTTTATATTTTTCACTAAATGATGGCCAGTCACTTAACAAAAATTACACAATAAACACACTTGAATAAACAATATGAAAATTACCCAAACAATTAAAATAACAAATAAATCTTAATTGTAATTTTGGTTCCATCAATAATCCCAGCTAAAGAAATTTAGCTCATGTTTAGTTTAAAGAATTTAGAAATAATAAAAACAACCAGATGCATTTGTTCACAGAGAGAAAATAAAGATAGATATAAGGAAATGATTAAGCTAAAATATGAAAGCCAAACAGGTATGCGTCCTTGCTTCCTTGTGCCCAGCCTTGCGGTACTGCTTACTTTAGATCCAAAAATCAGCTCTCCTACCTCCTCATGTACTCTCCTTTTTCCTCTCTTCTCAGCTTGTATAGAGAAATTGTGCGCCTCCTCTTACTTGTCTCCCATACGGTCCTCTTTTCTTTCTTTTTATCCTAGGGAAATTTTAGGTGCCCTAGTTACACGTGTCCCCCCTCAGAATCAAAGCTGATGGTCCCCCTCTAGTGCTCTTACAGCTGTCCTCTTCCAACAAACTCAGCATGTGGACCACTACTAGGTGAAAAGAAAAAGGAAAAAACTGCGAAAGCTTGCACATTTTTGGTTGTATTTGTTTTGCTTCAGCTTTGCTGTAGCAATGTGTGAATTCCTGCTTTCCATTCCTTTGTCGTGCTTTTTCAACATGTTTTCACCAAAGCTGCCCTTGGACGACCTACATGATAGACCCAGAGTCAACATATTTTTATTGAATTTGAGGACTAAATTCATGATAGGACAAGATTATTCCACAAGTATCAACCTTTTGCCAACTAAATAAAAACTAATGTTATGTAAAATAGTAACACTGAGGCATTTTACCTCGAGAAATTAACAACTATTAAGCTTAAAAGTATGTTAAATAACTCTATTTCATCGAGTTATCAGAAATCAGAAAAATAATTTCATGGGGGATTAGGAAAAGGGACATTAAAATTTATACACGTCAGTGACAACAAAAACGACTACAAAGTCAAAAAGGATGAACGGTGTTGTATACATACATGCATTCATACATACATACATACATACATAATATATATATATATATATATATATATATATTTGTGTTGTATATAGACGTCTGATGACACAAACGACAGCAACTAAGTAGAAAGTATAACGACAACGACAAGTATAATGAACTTCAGAATTGGAACAACAAAAGATTACAGAGACGACAAGGAAACTAGAACATGGATCAGAAGACAACGATAATCAGCACAACTGACAACACAATGACAAAGGATAACGACAAGTACAAAGCTAATAAATGTAGGCATAAACGACACGTAAGAGGATTAACAAAAATGACGAATGAAAGCCACAAGCATGTTAAAAATTGGCAAGAGAGTGAAAAATAGTCGCTTTAAGATGAAGTTACAACTCCAAAAAAACGCAACAAATGGAACAAATGACAGTGGATAGAACTGAAATAATCGAATTGAAAAAGACATGGAGAAACGCCAAGCACATCGAATAACAACACAAGTATTGACAAGTTAAAACAAAGAAAACAATAAACCTCGTACCATTGTCACTCGAACGCCAAAGTCTTTGTTGTACAAAAATCTCTAACTAGCTTTGGAATTCAATTACTAATCAATTTGAGAGTCCATGATAAGAAATATTCTACTTGATTGGCGAGGTGACATGAAAAATTCGGTATTAGTAAATTCTGAACAAATATTTGTCAAGTTCTACAGCTGGCTCAGTACATGACAATCTGTTGGAATATTAGCTACCTTTAGTGGCTAAATACAGGAATGAACAAATAGGTTCTGTATTTGTATACTGAAAAGTTTGAAAAGTCTTCATTTTCAATTCTTCTTTTATCCAAATTGCTTGGTAGAACCTCGAGGTCGCAACAGGAATGATCTGGATGGCCGCCTTTTATAGAAGCATCGCGTTTGTCCCTGTTACAAAACACATGGCATTGAGCTGGTCATATTAAGCATTCTCAAAGAAACAGATTAATGCTGCGACGAATATGATTTTGTTTTCAAAAGCTTGTAATCTTTTGAAATGTTTAGAACATTCATTATTTAGTTTACTTGGACATACAAACACCTAATGAAGAATAAACAATCAACTGCAATATCCAGGACGTATCAAATCGATCTCAGGTATAAAAGCATATAAATCAGTACCTCTATGCGGTACTGTAACATTACGAGTATTTGTTGCTGGCGTTTTTGGCTTAAGGCAGCAGAAAGTAATAAAAAAAAAAAGT
The DNA here is from genome assembly GCA_029231665.1 of Morus indica. Lineage (NCBI taxonomy): Eukaryota > Viridiplantae > Streptophyta > Magnoliopsida > Rosales > Moraceae > Morus > Morus indica. The sequence continues at coordinate 15,427,817 of JACAGA010000007.1, read as the reverse complement.
ATCAATCACAACCCAACTCTATGTATTAATTGCGTCAATGCATCGAGGCGTGAACAAGTATGCATAACGCATTCACCTCTGGAAGAAAGCATGGCATAAATTTTCAGGACTGCCCAAGTAATCTGATGAAGTCGGACAGCAGATCAAGTCAGAATGCTTTCTTGTCAACCTGAGATCAGAAAACTGGAGAGGGAAGAATTTTCAGATACGTGTCCTCATCAAAAAAATATGCTGCAGAGAGTGCTTACCACAAGTCAATCCAAGTTTGGGGAAAACAAAAAGATTAGAAAATCCCAACAGCTTACACCAAAACTGACTTAATTGGTATCTATAATGCATATGTTGACATTTATGTAAATAAGCATCTCTGTGTGTACGAATCCAGACAAATGTAGCTTTGTCCATATGATACATACATATATCCAAGAAAAGTTATGGTACAAAACAGGAGAAATCATCCTCGAAGATTTGAATAGTACTAGCTAAATTCCGAGGGTATAACCTATCCAACACAGCTTATGCATGACATGGTTGGTGCATGACTCCAAAATTTCTTAACATAGTCGCTCCGTTAATAATTCAGCAAAATCCATGAAAAAAAATGTCTTCCTATAAAACTAATGTCATCCTCACCTCAAAAGAGCACAACTTCATGTTCCTTTGAGCTTGCAGGCCTTGATGCACACTGCAAATGTATAAAAGATAAAGTCACATCCATTTATGTGATTACCGTTTTGATACTAACAAAGCCATACTTATAAGATGGTAATTTAAGACCAAAACATTAAGTCATTCTGATAAGATTGCAGTAACTGAGAAAAAAGATGGGAATCATACTTGTAGATGGAAAAGAAATTTCTTTCATTCTTCAAACATTATATAGTGAAGAACAGCATAATCTACAGAGTGACTGGATAAAGTAGGGCGCTAACTCAGAGTTATATACTCATGGAATCCCTAAGTCAACTTAAGGAATTTTTGTATTTTGCTTTTTTGGTTGTTGGTTTATTTTTTTTATTTATTTATTTTTTTTTTTTGAAGTATGCTGACTCACAATTCTTCTATGTATTTCAAGAACTAACCATGCACGACTACAAGATTAACAACTGGAATCACTCTTCAGAATACTTTAAATTTCATTCTTGTTTGCATGTATTTTTTTCTAGCTGTCATATCATTGAGCTGCAATTTATTAGTCATAACAAACTCTCTCTCTCTCTCTCTCTCTCTCTCTCTCTCTCTCTCTATATATATATATATATATATACACACTCACACACACACACACACACACACACACACACACACACACACACACACACACTAACCCAATCTGGGTTTAAGCAAGTCAAAAGCATTAATTAAGGAGACTCAACACTTTCAAGATTCTAGTTGTCTTTTACTTTTGTCTTCTTATTTGCTTGATCCTTCCTTCACCTAGAAGCGGGCTAACCGTTTGGACATCTGTTAGTTGTGCTTCATGTTTTATGATTAATGAGTACATGCTATTGACTTTTTTTGTTCTGAATTAGTCCATGTAACCAACACTCCCAACCTAGTATAAACTCGGATAATAGCTACCTCATACAAATGCATATGAAGGAGAATGGAAAAACAGCAAGGATGTTTAAATAATTGAATGTATTAGTGAAAATCATCCATCTGTTTAGTGATGTTACTGGATTCTCATTCCTACTTTCCCCCCAAATCTACAAGCATTTTAGTAAATATTAAACAATTTTTGTAGGGACTGAAATGGATAAGGTAACAAACAAGATCTTCACAACATACAAACAATCCATGAAACTAACTCTCTGATTTGAAATACACTATGCAGAAATGCTGATAACAATGCCAACAACTAGCCAATCCATTATTTCCTCATGCACCTCTCAAATTCGAGATGCAAGTTTATTGACCATTGTAAATTATGGCCTCTAGCTGCAAGTTGGGATGTGTTGGAAATAGAATATTCGGTAGTAAATGTACAAAATCATAGGGCTGTAGATAGGAAGATTATTATAGGCTGTAAATAGGAAGATTTAGTCAAACTAGAATAAAGGGTAATTAGTTAGGGGGATTTGCGTTTATGTACTTTCCTAGAATAGTCTTTTAGTTTCTGTATTTATATGTACTCTGTAAAACCTCACAATTGTGCAGAAAAGATAATACTTTCATATCTCACACATTTGCTCATAGGATGTGATAACAATAGCACATAAATTGCGCTGGTAATTCCTTCATCATCACATGAGATATTTCAATGGGATAAAAGGGCAGAAAAAGATGGATTTAAAAGGAAAAACTAGGATCCTTTATGAAGTCGCCTAAGACCTCTTGGTCTAGTGGTATTAGGGGGTTTGGATGGGATGAAGTTTAAGTGGGGGATTGCGAGTTCAATCCCGTGTTATATGAAAATAAAAATAAAAAGAAAAAAGAAGGAAAACTAAGATCTACTTCTCATTTTAGATCATTCTTAATGTAACAATTTCCATTTTTTTAATTTATACTTCAGGTGCCTGATGAGACATCAGTTTGATGACATGAAATTGTAGGATGTACCTAAATAAAGCTAGACAAATTGTTCCTTTAGCAATATCTAGTGCCGACAATTGCTATTTTGACGAAGGGTTTAATTAGTCATCTTTTAGCCCACACTAGAGTTTGCCTTATCTATAACTTATAGTCATGAAAGCTTAACGTAAAAAGTAAAAAAATAAACATTTTGTGATTCCTCAATAAGATTTCTTTTATCATCTACAAATTCACCTTAGTGTCACCTGTCGTCTGATCTAAGATAATTAACTATTGAAAATCATGCTTCAAGTTCCCGTTGAAAAATGAACCATAATTTGCAGACCATGATGATGTGCGATCAGAAAACTATTAATAACCCAGCAATCCTAACCATATATGTTTTCAAGCCTAACTGAGGTTTTGTACTACAACTACGTTGTAAAAACTATAAGGTCCCATGAGTTTCTGAGCAGTAATTCCACCATCACAGTAAAGAGCATAACCTGACGATCCACTAATCAAAATAATATGAAAATGGACTCTTCATATATGCAAGTTATGCATTAATTTAAACTACCTCAAAATACTTAGTTGCCTTTCTGTTACTGTTCATTTATCGCTTTATCTTGTATGTTCATATTACTATACTATTGGAATAACAAAATTAACTTTTCTTTACGGAAGAAACTAGAAATTACTAAATGTCAAACTTATTGTGCCTTCCAAACTCTGAAAGTCTTGTAAAGAAAGAAGAAAAATAAAAGTCTAGTAAATACAAAGATCGGTTTTCGTCACCACTGGGACCTTGATTGGTTGCAGAATGTGTATAACAAACCTCCACTGCATCCAAGGAAGCACAGGCTACATGGCCCAAGAAGTTAATAACTTGTTTTGGGACATAGGTATGACATCTGGAATAAAGCATAAAATTAAGGATAGTGAAGTAATCTTAATGCAAAAAGAGTCCTAGTGTTGAGCAGATTTTCAAGACCAAAATGCAAATGCAGATCATCATTATGGCGATGTACCTCAACAGGTGCCTGAATCTCTTGAAACATTTCTAGTTTCAATAACATACTTTCCTTCTGATCCCATGTGATAAAATGCTACTGAAAAGATGCAAAAATTATTGGTCAAAAAACTAGAATACCATATGTTCATGAATAGGAATTATAGCTCATTTAAGACATGAAGATGTCTTCAGGAAGAATGAGTAAAGCAATATTTATGCGGAAAGAACTCAAGTGATGTTGAGGTCGTATCAACGATAATATGAAATAACTTAAAGTATCGCTGACACTGTTGAGAAAACGGAAGAACTCAATTGACTCTAGCGTCACTCAAAAAATTGAATCGAAGCAGAAGAAAATTCAACTATAAATTGCTACGAGTGTAAAAGAAGCAAAAAAATTCAGTTATATACACCGTGCAGTCATACAAAAATTACTAGTTGAGTTTAGCCTGAGGTAGGCTACAGAAAAAGTTAACAAAAGATTATTAGAAACAATCAACTAAAAACTATATGGATTCCCAAGCTTAGTTGTATGATGAGGTACGTAATTACCTTTGTCACCAGCTTTCCAGTCCATTAAGGCCATGTATTTCCTTACTCCTTCAAGTACATACATCCTACCGTGACCATTTCTCCAAGCATGGAAGTAAAATTTCCAGTCCTTGCCTGTTGTATCCTGGACTTCAATGGGGTATCGTTGTCCATCGGGAGCAAACGGAAAATAGACCTGCTTCATTATGGGTACTTAATTAACAAATTTCCAGTCTAAATAGAAATATACAGTTGATTTCCAAACCTTCACTGGGAAAAACAAAATGATATATTCTGCAGTTATTACTCAATGGAAGAATTACAAAAAGATTTAAGGGAGTAGTCTTATTTTCACTTCCCTCGTTCTTTTGAGGAGGAATATTGTTTAAAAAAAACTGTCTACCTCATAATGTTAAAACGTTCATAATTTACTTGTGATATGCATGATAAAGAGTGTTTTGATCTCTATAAATCAAGAAAATAACTGGTATGACTTAATTGTTAAAAGTTTTTTTTTCAACCTCAAATATGTTTTACCGTACTTTATAGAATTAGAGAACAGTTCTGAAATGTTCCAAGAATGGCAATGAATAAAATTGCTTACTATGCAGATAAAAGCAATGCAAAACCAAAGAAATGGTCGAGACAGGAATGCAATGACGAGAAGTAACACAGGGTATGATGCATTCATCTTTTGAAATAAGATAGCAAAGTCTTTGTTGGACTGCAAACGTTAATCATCATGTTGCAGTTGCATAGACCAAAACATCAAGAAAATTTGTCTTTCAGTACAAATAAAATTTATTCATTATTTATTTAATAAAAGAGTTTATTCATTATTTTACGTGCATATATTTATGAATATTTTATGAATATCAATGAAAATTTCATGATTATTTATGTAACCTTAAACATT
>JACAGA010000007.1:15346910-15422341 GCA_029231665.1 Morus indica | reverse complement strand
AAACTTACATTTGTTGGTATAATTATTGCATTTCAAAATCTTATATTTTTAAACTTGCTCCGTTAAAATAATTCTTTTTTTTTTTCTGTACTATATATATAAGTTTCCATCTTCATTTACTTTTCCCCACTTTCAAAGAATACGTGCATTTTAATCCAGTTTTTGTTTTGTTTCATTTTATTTCAATCATATTTTAAAATAAAACGAATTACAATATTTTTTCTCTGATTTATTCCAATTAAAATAATATATATATATATTTTTCCAAATGTTCCCTTTAAATATATATTTTTCTCTTTGTTCCCTTTTAATAGTATTTTTTTTTTCAAATGTTCCCTCTAAATATTAAAAGTGATTTTTATAAATATTATTCTGCTAATTACCCCACTAACATAGTGTTTTTAATTTGCTCTTAATAATTATTTTACAGAACCCTCTCAATCACTATTATCTATTAATGGTATTTTCTCCAAAACCATTGGTGGCAATATCTCGGCTTTGAATAGATTCCAAAGTCTCTCTAACATAATTACTCGTTGAAAAAATATTACCACGAACGTCTTTATTTTTCGGGAAATAGTAGAAAATAGGCCAACATGAAAAGCTTAAGAAAGGAAATAGGTCAATTTTTAGTTATAGAAATTAATAGGCCATAACTTGTCAAGTTATGGTTCATAACCGGACAAGTTATGGACAATTATGAATAATAACTTGTCAAGTTATGGTTCATAACCAGACCAGTTATGGACGAAAATAATAATTTGACCTATTTATTAACTTATGTAAACTATTGGCCTATTAATTTTAATTCATCTCAAATTTTGGCCTATTTTCCTCTTTCTCCCTTATTTTTCCAAGTCTTGGGCCGACTCTTGATGAAATTTCAACGTTTGAATAGTTTTGATCATTTCAAACTACCATGAAATATTGTAGGGACGGAGGACCAACACTTAGTGTCACGCCCCCCCAAGCGGGGTGGGTGACGTGGAGCTCGATTAGGGATTAATAAAGCAGATCCCCAACCGGGTCCCACACTTAGCTGCATTAAAATATAAATAAGCTACATAATTCAGGAGCCTCTGACACACAGGGCTCCACCCCACAGGACATACAGTATCATACATACATGTTCATGTAAATAAACAATTACAACAGACATCATTCACAGTCTAGTAAATCTAAATATTAGTTAAGTTTACAGAATTCCTCAAATTCCTTACATTTGCTCAAGAGGATAGCACAATCCTCGCTTGCTCGATCCGTAGCACCACTCAGCTACGATGCACCGCTCCTCGAATCTCCTGGGAGGGGTTTAAACATTTGAAACATGAGCGAAAGGCCCAGTAGGATATAATTTGAAATAATTTAAATAAACGAACAAATAAATAAGTGCGATAATAAAATAAATAAGACAGTCAGCCCCGACAGAACAGCCGGAACCTCACATCCTTTTTCTCAAAGGAAATATAACTGAAATAATCCATATTACAGGCTTCAGCAAGTAATTAGTACAAATTACTCACCTCACCAAGCGCCTCGCCTACCGGACCGGTTTCGGGTTCTGCCCCCGAGGATGCACTCTCCGCATCCTATCTAGGCTTACAGCAATAGACTCTATTACCAGTTCACAAGATCTCTTATCTTAAGAAATCATCCGTTTAACATTATGAAATCGTTCATATGACCCCACGAACTACTCAAGCCGCGGGCCCCATGACTGAACAAGCCATGAGGTTCCATGACTGACAAGCTATGGATTCCAAGGACAGGACAAGCCAAGGAATTCCATAAACTAACAAGCCATGGTTTTTAAAACATTTTTCTTTCGCAAACCAATCCCTTTCTTTAAAACATTTTCAAGGCCAAAATCCTTTTTGAAAGCAGGCTCACAAAGAAGAGGGATAGAAATCCTACCTCGCACAATCAAACCTGGGACTAGCGTTGCCCTTTTTCCGGCTTCCACTTCCTCAAGCCCCTTCAGTCTGAATCCACAGCGAGCACTGATACAAGATAACACCTTAGGATCAATCCTCAGTCCTAAAGTAATCCAATCTCAATCATATTCCAAGATTTTCCAATTAGTGTGCCCTAATCAATTTTCATGTTTCAAATTCCATTCCAAGGGTTTTAAATATCAAATCAGGGATTAAGGATACTAATCCTTTCATCCCAAGTCCCCAAATGAAGCTAATTTGGGTTCTCCCCGAAAACAGGGGTCAAAACGACAATTTCAGGCCAAACAGGGTCAAACCCCGTGTACACCGGTCGACCGGAGACAGAGGAGTGCATCACCACCGGTCGGCCGGTGGTGTGCACTCCGGTCGACCGGTCCGGTCGGCCGGTGGCCTCAACAAAGTCCGGTCGACCGATGCGGTCGACCGGTGGACATTTCCAGTTCGCGAAAACTCGCGGAAATCAGTCCAAAAACCTGCAAATCCAGTCCCAATTCACAAAATCTCAAGGGACAACCACTAGATCCGGGTTCTAGGTCCTAAAACAAGTCCAAAGAACCCAAGATCTCCAATTTCTACCCTAGTTTCACTCCAAATCCATCAAAATCCGTTTTGAACCAAAAGTAAGTTTTAAATCCGAAAAACTTGAAATCCAAGAGAGGTTCTTTCAGTAATCTTACCTTGAATCCTTCTCTTGATGTTGAAAACTCTTTAAAATCACTCTTTGGCTCAAAACCCGTTCGATTTGGGACCGAAATGAGAGAGAGAAAGAGAGAGTGAGTGAACGGGGGAGTGAAGGAGAGAGAGAGAGAGTGTGCACGGGGAAGGAAAGAAAGGAAAGAAAGAAAAGAAAGAAAAAGAAAAGAAAAGAAAAGGAAAAATAAAAAAAAAAAAAGAAAATGACGTGTAAAATATAACAGTCCAGAAATGCGTCCATACACACTTCTGGATTAAAATAAATTACTGTAAATAATTTAAATACCTTGGAATCATTTAAACTTAATTAATTAAATCAGATTAGGCACACTAATAATCTTAATTACCTTAATTAATCTCAATTAATTCTTCAGGGTGTTACACTTAGCAACAACGCTCCAAATCATGAAGATTTTATTTTTATTTATTTATTTTGGTTGAAACAAAAAGGGCAATGATCTGAATTCCATGACACGATAAAGTATAGAAAGAAATAGTACTCCAAAATCTAGCCAACCATGATTACAGAGGGCTTCTTCTCTACATAACAAACATCATCAACAAGCTTGTTTGATAAAGGGGTTTAAATCCCGACACTAAACCACTCATTATAAGCTTCTTTGATAGAGAGGTTCAAATCCCGGTTCAAACAGTTCTGTTACAGTAGTTTTTTTATAAAAATTTTAATTTTGCTTCAAACCATTTTATTTGAGCACTTCTATTTATCCTTATAGAATTAAACTCCGCTACTCATATGAGGTAAATCCTACTTAAAAATAAATGAGTTTGTGATTGAGATTTATTCCCATAAAAATGAATATTATTTTTCTTCCATAACTTGCATCTGGTCTAGGCTCCCGGTTGAGCAGAGGAGACGGCTAGGATAATGAACTTGAAACGCAGAGAATTTGAGAAAAGAAAGTCAATCCCTCTAACCCACAATATTATCAACCAATTATTTTTCCTTCCCCTTGAAAGCAAAAAGGTCCTCCCAATCCCACAGAATCATGCATTGCCGTATGTAAAAAGAAAAAACTAAAATGGAATGAAAACGAAATACAAAATAGAGAAATGCATACTCAATATATAGTACTACTATTTTTTTAGGAATTTCAACGAGCAAAACCAACAGAAACAAAAAAAAGAGGGCAACCGGCCACAAATAAAACCCCCAATAAAACTACAAAATATTAATTAAAGGAAGTCTCCCAACACAATTTTTAAAGTAATAGCCGCGTAATTTCTCAGACCATGATCTTCTTCCTAATCGCCGTAGCTATCCCAATAATTTTGGTCAGAGTCAGCTTTTCGCTGGAGAGTTCTTCAAATGATTGATAACTTTTCAATAAAGTTTCAATCGGTTCAGTCTCGTTCATTTTATCAATTTAAGTTTTCAATTTTAATTTTATTACAGTTAAAAGTTCTCATAAAAAATCACATTTAATTTTTTATGTTACAGTTAAAAATTCTTATATAAAATCGCATCCCAACCCGAATCCGCGAACTGAACGAGACCCCTCGTGCTTGAGTAATGGAAGTCTGCCCAAAGGATGCTCTTAAACGAAACTTGGGACATCATCCGCATCCGCTACTTTGTCCAAGTAAACCCTTAGTTCACCATTTGAACCTGTTGGAAATTAAAGATAGAAAAACACAAAAAAAAAAAAGCCTCAAAATAATGTTTAATAATATGAATCAGAGAAATAGCAACTCAAGGAATTAAAACAATAAACTAAACTTAAGCATCATCTCCTAAATGGTAACCTTTGTATTCACTAGGAAATATTCCAGTATATAGCTGCATGCAGGGAAATAAATTTATTAAAAAAAAAAAAACAAGATTATAACGCAAATAAAAGAAAATTTTAAAAACAAAAAAAAAAATGACTTATAAAGTTAATTATAACATTACAGGATTAAGCAAAGCCTTGTAAGGCTTATCATCTATTAAGAGTGTGTTGGACGAAAAATAAGGCCCTCCACGCCAAAATTTGCTTAGCTCCTTCAGGAAAATGGGCTTGAATTTATTCTCCAAAGTTTTAAATCCAGTATCTGTGCACTCATCTTGGTCCTATCAAAATTAATTAATTGCACAAAAATCTTTCAATTTAATTTAACAAAGCAATTAATAGTAAAAAAAAGACCCAGAAATTTTTAAAAAATACCAATCCAAATATATATTCTTACCCAAGCAAAAAATAACTTGCTTCGCATTCCCTTCATCATACTATTCAAAACAGTGTCCAAATTCCATCTGATGTTCAAGTATAGAAATATTAGGGGAAAAAAATGTAAAAAATATAGAGTAATATTCGTTTATTTTTAAATGGAAAATAAAATCATATTGGAAATTATAACACTAAAATAGAAAAATATAAATTCTACTAACTCCTTCGCGGAAGACCATATTGTTAGAAAATATCCTTAGATGTAAAACATCTCTCAAATTCCAAAAAACATTTATCTTAAATCACCAAGAATTAACAGAATAATAAGCGAAAATGTACATGAATTCATGATGTTTAATTACTCTCTAGAGTCGTACGGTTTTCTTTTCAAATTAACACGTTCTCTTAGAGAATCATTAACTTTCTCTTTACTCTCTCTGATGATGAGATGTCAAAAAATAATAGAATGATGATAATACGTGTGATTTGGGGGCTGTAATCACTATATATAGATAAATTTCCTGTTATCTTTTGATATTTTTATTTTAGCTAATCATAAAAATAAAAATTACCCTTAAGTCTCTATACGTTAAAAACTCACACCCTATTAGATACATTAAATCCCAAATTACCCAAACCTTAGCAGACAACTTTTAAATGGACTTAACCTTATATGATAGTCTGCAACACATAATTATTCACATATAAGCTCAATGTTGGATTTAGGATCCAATAATCTCCCACTTAGGTTATATGTGTAACCTTATAATTATGCATTACAAAAATAACCGTACGAGCTCAACTTTACTCTCATTACCGAAATGTATTTATAACTAATCCAGTCTATCAACCATACCAATATAGGATCAAAGTAGCATTCGTTACATCTGTCGTAACTCAATCCATCAATGGTCACGTGTGCCAATACAACTGAATGATATGGCTCATGATGTGGATGCGTAGCATGGAAATTTAATGCAATGTGACTTTAACATGCCTATTTCTAATTGATCTAGCATTAAACCTTAGTGAGATCAAACCATAATAAAATCAGAGTACAAATAAACCAAAACTTTATTTTTGCAGAAAATAAGCTCAACATAAAATATCATTTATGTTGTAGTAATAACGAGCTATTCCTTGCCTACAATGTGAATGTGATTCCTCATAGTCAATCAAAGCGGCATTCGTTACATCTGTCGTAACTCAACCCATCAATTGTCATGTATGCCAATACAACTGAATGACATGGTTCATGATGTGGATGTGTAGCATGGAAATTTAATGCAATGTGATATTAACATGCCTATTTTCAATTGGTCTAGCCTTAAACCTTTTCAATTGGTCTAGCCTTAAACCTTAGTGAGATCAAACCATACCAAAATCAAAGTGTAAATAAACCAAAACTTTATTTCTGCAGAAATAAGCTCAAAAAATAACTGAAAATATTGTTTATGTTGTAGTGATAACGAGCTATTCCTTTCCATAATTTCGGTTTGCAAGCAATTTCAAAACTATGGATAAAGAAACAAAGCCAATTCATATTTCCTACAACAAAACTTTCATGTCAAAATATATATATCCCCCACTATTGCAAATGAGAAGATAAAATTAAAAATATTGTTACACTATGATCGAGCAATTGACCACACTGTCGAATGACAAGCGCCGAGGTTTTCCCATTGAAGATCGGTCACTGGCGTCAAGGTAACCGCTGTAGTTGAGTGCCCTCTGACCGTCGAGGACCCATCCATGGAGCGATGCGCCGAGCACCATGACTCGACCTTTGGTGGCCACTGCATCGAGGAAGGATGCCTAGTCAAATCCATCAACGGTCTTGTCAACTCGGGGAAGGAAGTATTGATCCAACTGCTACTGCAGGAGTCAGAAAATCAGGCGGCAGATGAGAGGGATCAGCCGCATTTCCTGAGGTTGTTATCATGAAAACTCACCTTCCCCCCCCCCCCCCCCCCCCCCCCCAATAAATCGAGGACGGAAGATGGCTTCCTCTTTGGAAACGGAAAGGACAATCGCATGTAAAGGCCTATAAATAGAGCCAAGAAAACCGAGAAAAGGGTTATGCACTATTTCATTACTCCAAGAGAGCTTGTAATCCGGGAAGTTATTAGTGCATTCTCAAGCACTATAAATCTCTGTCTCATTTGCATTATTTTTCAACTTTAATCCTTAATTAAATTATGAGTGTTACTGAGAATGTCTTTAAAGAGTAAATCACGCGTTGTTGAAAAAACACCGTCAACCAATATAAATCCATTGATTAACATGGACTAAACCAATCTTGGAAAAAGATTCAACTACTCTTCTGAAAATGATGAACAATCATCTGCATCCGGCAGTTCTTCCAAGTAGAGTCTTCGCTCACCCTTGGGACCTGACTAATTACATAATATATTAGGTAGAATAGTTAGGGAAATAACATATATATATATATATATGTATATATATATATATATATTTTGTGAGAAGAATAAAAATTAATGGCATAAATTGAGGATAATAACATATCTTACACACCAAAAATTCAAAAATTCCCAAAATGCCCCTGCATCTTTTCTTTTCTCGAATTTATCCAGTAGTCGTCGTCACTATTTTGTCTCATGTAATAATTTTTTTTTCTTTTGGTGAGTACAAAACATTATATTTACTACAATTAATTTCAAAACCAACAATTTGTTGCAATTATTTTCAGAAAGTTTCTATTCACTACATTAAGACCCAAAACATCTATTTTTTGAAGTAATAGCATCTTTTCTTAACTTTCGTTTTTTAATAAAATCTCATCGACTTCTTGGATTTTGATTCTTGAGGGAAGTTTATTTGTAAAAATACACTAATTTATCTAGAATTTACCCCAAATACCTAGGGTAAAATGCTAGAATTTTAGATGATTTTTCTTATATATTTGGTTTCGGAACAGACATGTCTTTAGAAGCCCTTTTCCTTGATCTACTGATGAAATGCTCATTTCAATACTTAATTTGGGTACAAATCTGTCTAAGGTCTCTAAAATTCAAATTATATTACTAACTTTGAAGAATAAAAATGTATTTTTTAAGAATAAAACCGTGAATTTTAAAAATGTTAAATTTACTGTGATAGTGGTCTTCCTAATCCTATGGAAAAATGACAATCCTACAGTAGGGTTAAAAAAAAACCCTACTCAATCGGGTTTTCTTTTCGAGTCAAAATCATGTTTTGTCGCCCATTTTAATAGAATTTTAACTAGATTTAACAGAGTGAAAGCTTAAAAAAAACACAATTGTTGTTTTTATTGAATTCATGTTATTTTGTGCCATTGACATATAACTATTACATTAAATTTCAACGATTAAATCTATAACTGTTTATGTTAACATAATACAATATTTTCATCCATAAACACAAATGTTAAAAATTTAGCTATAGTTTTAAGTCTAACAGCCGTCATTACAAATGTAACATTTTTTGTAAAGACGTATAATTTCTTTTTTTTTTTTTTTTTTTTTTACTATACATGGTAATACTGAACAAGATTAATATAATGGGTGATAAACTAATTTTATAGTAACTCTTGTTGTGTTTTTTTTTTTGGTTTTGTGTTAAAATATTACACAGCTTAATTGTATAGGAGTCGGATAAAAATATTTTCTAAAATGAGAAATATTAAATTATTATTTGTATTTTTTATTATTTTATATTTATTATTTAACACGTAAATTTATTATACAATATTATTATTTAAATAATAATGAGACAATAAATTTTACATAATAAACTGTTGAATGATAATAGAAAGAGTTTAAAGGTCCGTTTATTTTTAGATTTTTTATGATTCAATTATATTTAATTTGTTATAATATTTTCTCTTATAAAAATACACATAAATTAAAAATAATTTTAATAACATAATTTAAATTTATAAACTAAACGGACTCTAAAATTTTACCCAAAGACCTGCCACTAAGGTGAAAAACGTGATCTAAAGAATTTTTTTAATACGTTAATATACAACATAAAAATAAATTAAGTTTTTTAATTATTAAATTAGCATTAAAAAATATGTAAATTTAACCGACCAATAGAAGTTAGAACGTAAAAATCGCTCTGTACGTCGGGAAGACAAAAAGGCGATTCTTGAAAAAAGGGCAAAACTTTCCCTTTGTCTTGCTTATACCCGAAGGACGAAGAGCAAAAGCGCAAGCATTGGTGGAATCAGAAGAGTGACTGAGAGCACTGAGAAATATGGGGGTTTGGGATTACATCTCCGGCACGGCGGATTCAATCAAACGGAACGCACCCGATCTAACGCCCGTCAAGACCTTGTGCTGTAGCTCGTACGGCTACGGCAAAGCCGGCGTCAGCAACATCCACAACTCCGTTAAAGTTAACGGCGGCGAGGTTCTGAGCCAGTACTGTCCTAGCGGGGAAACAATGTCCAAGATCCCCCCGTTCGTTACTAACCTCGCCATGTACTCTGCCGAGGAGGCTCTCAAGTTCATCCCGGTCCCACTCCCAGGTTTCAAAAGATTAATGTTTTTCTGTCTTTTTAATAAGTGATATTATTATTTTGCATTCTCTAAACTGGAAAAAGGTTATCGATGATTTTGGTTTTTGTGGGTAAACCAGAAATGGGTTCTTTTTGTTTTTTGTTATTTATTTATTTACAGACCCTTGTGCTTCTAAACGTGTAATGTTTTATTTTTTATTTTTTATTTTTAATTTACAAGTTGATATTATAATAAGGGAAGTTTAAGGAGTTGTTTTTTTAACTCAACTTAAAAAAAATTTAAACTCGAGTTATAATTTTATTTAAATTCATGTTATTTTATAAAATTTGAGTTTTTTAAATTTGAGTTTGAATTAAATTTAAGTTTAAATTTTTCTTAATTCGAGTTCAAGTTTTTTATTCAATTCGAGTTTATAAACTCAAACTCAAATTAATTAATAATATTTTTTTATTTTTAAAAATATTATAATTTTTTCGTTTAAATTTAATTGAGATATTTTTTTTATGCATTCACAACAAATAAAATCTCACTAATATATTAAAATTTTTCAGCACTATTAAATTTTTATTAAAATATTATCTAAATATAAATTTAAATTTTAACTCATTCAAACACAAACTCAAAAAGATTTTTAATTCAAATCATAACTCAAATATGCACATTTAAATATAAATTCAAATTACAATTTTAACTCAAATTATAACTCAAACTCAACTCAAAATCATTACTCAAATTATCTTAACTAAAAAATGTAAAAAAACAACCCTTAAATTTCTATTTTCTTTCATTATTATGCATCTGGGCAGGCTATATTCTTTGCTCACATGTTTTAGGATTCCTGATTGACGTGGGTCTCTGTAAATTTGGGATATGGGTTCTAGAGTTTCACCATATTCATCTTCTCTCTTTCCCTTTCTTCCCATTTGTCCTTGAATCGCTCTTTTCTAGGTGTTTTTGTTATATGAAAGTTCTCAAATTGGGGTTTTTGATTAATGGACCACAATTACTTTTATTATTTTCTTCACTTTCAATTATAATCTTGTACTGGGTATCTCCTATTTATATCATAGTTCCCCTTTTGTTTTCATCTCAACCTGTTTGGATTATTCTTTGATGGGCTAAGAAGAACAAAACCTGTTTATGGGTTTTGTCAGCTTACGGCGTTCTCCAAATTGATCGATTCATAAATGTGATTGTTGTCTTCCCTTTGTTGTGTTGCCCAATCACTTTGGCTTTAAGCAGTGGCCACTGCGGCACTAGACAGAACAGTGATACCAAGTAAAGGAAGAGTTTGAGAGGATCGCGGATCTCACGCCGCTGAAGGGTAAAGGGAGGAGGGCGTCGCGCCACCGTGGAAAGTGGGCTAGCTACCTCTGCCCTTGTGGGGGAAGGGGAAGGCGAAGGAAGGGTGGGTTTGGGTGCTCTCTCTCTATGTAACCTTGTTCTTCCTAAGTGGATCAGTTTTGTTTCAGACTGAAGGAATTTTGATCAGATTGAGTTCAGATAGATCAAGTTGGACTTTGAATTAGATTGAGGTCTAGAGTTTACCGAGCCCTTTTTTTTTTTTTTAGATGGATTCTCTTCATCAACAACAAATACAAGTCTTAATTCTAAATTAATTGAGGGCGGCTATATGAATTTTCATTTCAAATCAGCTCTATTAAACACGAGACCCTCTTGAAGTCTTAGATCTTAAAAGTCGTTTCTAACTATGTCGGCCCAAGTAATTCTTAGTCTACCGCTCACTCTCCTAATACTAGGTATTTAGATGTTCCCTCAAATACAAACAGGTACATCTAACAATTTACGTTGTAGATGCCCATACCACCTCAGATGGTTTTCTCGCACTTTATCTTCTATTGGTGCTAAACCTACTTTACTACGAATAACTTTATTCCGTATGCGATCTAGCCTTATATGACCACTCATCCATCTTAACATACGCATCTCCACCACTCATCTTGTATAGTTGTTGTCTCTTGATGGCGTAACATTCACTACCATATAACATAGCTGAGCGAATTACTGTCCTATAGAATTTTCATTTCAACTTAATATGCATCTTATCATCACATAAAACTCCCGTGATATTCTTCCACTTAACCCACTCCGCCTTAATCTTATTTTCAATATCCTCATCTATATCTCCTTCACACTGCACTATAGACCCAAAATACCTAAATTTTTTAGAAGTCCCAATCACCACACCATCTAAAGAAATTCATCATTCTGATCTCTCAAATTACTAAACCTACAATGCATATACTCAATCTTTATTCTACTTTGACTTAAATCCCTCCGTTTCAAAGGTCTGTCTCTATAGTTTTAACTTATGGTTAATTCCCTCCTGATTGGCTGCAAAAAGCGTAAACAATCTCATCTTCATGAGCTTTTCAACATTCAAGAATATTTTTTTTCTTTAATGAGCTCAACCTCTAACAGCCCTTGGATCTTAATCCAACGGTCTTTATCATGCACCCCCTGATAAGGGGAAAATACTACCTCCTACCATAGACTTTCAATAGATAAATTTTATAAAAAAATATGTTTTAAAAAGATTTTCATTAAATTTTACTAGATATTAGAGTATAATCTGAAAGTGTACAATAGTGTTGTATGTCAATAGAGTAGTATTATTTTTGATGGTTAGAAGTATATTTTTGTTATGAATAAAATCTGTCTACTTCAGTTAAAGTTATTATATAAATCAGTTAAAATTATTGTTCATATTAAAATCTTACTGTATAAATAGTAACCGTAAATAACAAGTACTGTGTAAATAGTAATTGTAAATAATGTCAAAATTTTCCTTTGAATAGAGCTATAAGGCTTTTCATTTTGTATACTTTCATAAGATTAATGAAATACTCTCTCTCTAGTTTCTCTCTCTAAGAATTTTCTTCTTAATTTTGCATTTTTTTAGTTTTCATAACAATTTTATAAAAAATTTAGTTTTCATTACATTACTGTTCTAATATTAATATGCATTTTTCCATAAAAAGAATTAATATGCATTTCCAAAATAATAATAATAATAATAATAATAATAATAATAATTTTCATTAAATTGCTATAATAACGGCAATATATGAAATTTATTCATACTCACTAAACAAATTCTAAAAGAAAAACATTGTGAATCGTGAACTTGTTAAATACTTTAGTTTTGTTTTGTTTTGTTTTTTTTTTTTTTGGGTAATTTTCAGGTGGAGTTTCGGGCTTTTTGATCTGTAAAGCTATTAAGCGATCATGGCCGAGTGATGCGAACAAGTCGAAAGGTGGTGGGGTGGATGTGAAAGCGTTGCAGGCAGAAGTAAAGAGGTTGAACAAAGAACTTGGCGAGTGCAAGAATTGGATTGAGCAAATGGAGATGAACAAGAAATATTTCTCGGATTTCGAGTCTGCAAAAACACCAAACTCGGATTCAAACTCGGTTGTTAATCGAAAGTCGAGGATGTGATTAGAGTCTTTATGATGAAGGAGTTCATAGGCAGGCAATTGCTCGATGATATGATTGTTCATGGCACTTCTCCTAGAAAGAAGTGATTAACAGGGAGTTTACTTTACTTCAAGCAAGAAGTGTAAGGCAGTAATGTATTTACTCTTATGGTTGTAGTAAGTCCTAAATCCAGGATATTCTGATTTTCTTTTACCAACGGCTCTGTATTATAGTATTCAGGTCTGTATAAAATCAAAGATCAAGACTTCAGAGACTGGTTTTTTCCTATTATTTATATAACTATATCACGAAATGGAGTTTAGAAAATTACCCAAGAATTAAATGTTCACTAGAATTCCCGTTCAGCAGAAGCAATCCAGAATTTCCAGTATAACGGTAAATGAACAATCATCACAGCGAACTAATTAAGGTATGCTTTCTTATTAGGAGATTTTTGTGGTTATCAGTAAGTGGGCACTTTCTAAAAGTTTGTTTGGTAGGCGAGTTTGAACTGTTACTCTGAACCTTTTAGATTTAAATTGTAAAATATGATCGTATAATTTAAACTATGTAATATTTAATTGAGCTCAGAGTGTCAAATACATAAGGAACATAAAACATCATCATAACATAAAACTTCATCATAATGTTAATAATGGTTTTCAATAATGCCCATTCTGTCGACATGTTTCATTAAATGTCTTTGGTGGCAACTCTTTTGCCAACGGATCCACAATCATGAGATTAGCGTTGATATGTTCGATTGACATTCTTTGTTTCTGAACTTCTTTAACGACAAAATATTTCAATTCCATGTGTTTAGCACCTTTTGAATACTACTTGTTTTTTGAGACGCAAACAGTTGCGGAGTTATAACAATAAATCTTTAGCGACTTGGCAATACTGTTGACAGGGCATGTTCTTTTGTCTAAAAAATTAAAGAAAAAGACAACTTAAGTTTTAACTTTCTTCAAGTTCACATTCTTTTAAGTTTCAACTTTATTTAATTTTACTCAACTTTATTTAAGTTCTAACTTCAACTCAAGTTATAACTCAAATTCAACTAAAAAATTACACTCAAATTACACTCTAAAAGAACAACCCCTGAAGTCTTGAAATAAATTTCCGCAGCCATAAACCATGAACAGTGGCCTCAAAGCACGCCACAAACTCAGCCTCCATAGTGGACACAACAATGATAGATTGCTTCCCACTCTTCCATGAGATCGCTCCCCCAGCAAAAGGAACAAATAGCCAAATGTGGATTTTCTTGTATTAACACATCCAATGAAATTTGAATCTGAATATCCTATCACCTCGAGATGATTGGATCTCCTATAATTGAGCATGTGATATTTCGTTCCTTGCAAGTATCTCAATACTTTCTTTGCAGCTTTCCAATGATCCATTCGTGGATTACTTTGATACCTACCCAACTTTCCAACAGCAAAATTGATGTCTGGCCTGCTACAAGTCTGAGCATACATCAAGCTTCTAACAATAGATACATAAGGAATTTGTTCCATTTGTTTGCGTTCCAATTCATTCTTCAGGCATTACATAAGGCTGAATTTATCTCCTTTTTGAATTGGAACAACACCTGCAGAGCACTTTTCCATCTTGAATCTCTCAATAACTTTATCAATGTAAGCTTTCTGAGACAATCGTAATAATCCTTGTGATCTGACACGGAATATTTTAAATCCAATCACATAGGATGCCTCTCCCATATCTCTCATTTCAAAGTTCTTAGAGAGAATTTCTTGGTCTCATGTAACAAGCCAAGATCATTAGTAGCTAGCAATATATCATTAACATACATAATAAAAAATATAATATATCTTGCTCCCATTGACCTTTAGATGTATGAACTGATCAATGGCGTTTTCTTTAAATCCAAAAGAAGTGATGGTATCATTGAACTTAAGATACCATTATCGGGAAGCTTACTTAAGTCCTTATTTTGATTTCTTAAGTTTACACACTATGTGCTCCTTTTCTTCAACTACAAAGCCCTCAAGTTGGTCCATATAAACTTCTTCCTCTAAATTGCTATTTAGAAATGCAGTTTTCATATACATTTAATGTAACTCTAAGTCAGAATGAGCCACCAATGCCATAATAACTCTAAAAGAGTCCTTTTTAAAAATAGGTGAAAAAGTCTCTTTGTAGTCAATGTCATCCTTCTAAGTAAAACCTTTGGCAACAAGTCTGGCCTTCTATTGTTCAATACCGCCATTAGAGTAGCGTTTGGTCTTAAAGACCCACTTACAATTTCGCCATTAGAGTTGCGTTTGGTCTTATAGATCCACTTACACCGGACTCTTTTACAACCTTACGATAATTCAATAAGATCCCAGACTTCATTGTGACCCATTGATTTCAACTCCTCCTTCATGGCGTCTAACCATTTAGTAGATTAACACTTTCTGTTGACGGTGTTTTTCCCACAACTCGTGATTACCTCTCCAAAAACACTCGCAGTGACTCTCACAGTTTAATTAAGGATTAACACTCAAAAATAACGTAAAAGAGACAATGATTTTATAGTGGTTTGATGATAACTCTTTGCCTTATCCACTTGTGAATGCACTAATATTTTTTTTTTAGATTACAAGCTCTCTCGTTCTAATGAACTGGTGCATAACCCATTTTTTTGGTTTTCTTAGCTCTATTTTAGTCCTTTTTATTTGTTCATCCCTTCTTCGTTCCCAAGGAGGAAGCCATCTTCTGTCCTCGATCCGCGGGAGCGTAGGTGAGTTTTCATGATGACTACCTTAGGAAATGCGGTTGATCCCTCTCATTTGTCGCCTGATTTCCTGACTTCTGCAGTAGCAGTTGGATCAGCACTTCCCTCCTCGAGTTGACAAGACCGCTGGTGGAGAAGACTGGCAATGCTACCTCGACGCAATGGCCTTGGGAGGTCGAGTCATTGCGCTCGACGCCTCTCACCACGCATGATCTCTCGACATGAAGGGTACACTAGCTACAGCTGTTCCCTCGACGCCAGCGGCCGATCCTCAACGAGGAGTCCTTGGCGCCTGTCGTTCGAGAGAGTGATCGATGTCTCGACCATGGTATAACAATTACCTCCTAGATTGGGACATCACGGTACGACTTTCTTAGCTATACAGCGTCAAGGATGCCACGTGGGAAAAGCTTTTCTGCGGGTAAGGGCGGTTGCTCGCAGGTACAGTGCATCATTGCGGTTGGTTTCTTAGGCAGTGGAGTAGTCACGTCGATCGTGTCAACCATCACGTCCCCACTTCCCTGACGCCACGTGGAACTGGAAGAATGAACCGTCGCCGTCCGATCGAGTCCTTTTCTATTGCTTTCTCCTCGACCGTTCAATTGTGCCTTCTCAGATTCACCGTCAGATGGGACAGAATCAAATTCTATGGTCGAGATCTAGAGCCCTTTGGACTCCTCGGGGACCCCTGGACTCCTCTTCGGGCATATATATATGTCCTTATATCGACAGCTCTCTGATCACCAAGCCTTCAGGACGTCGTTATTCTATTGGATTTTCGCCAGAGCCTTTTGTCTTCGTGCATCCTCCCGTGCCTTGCTCATTTTTTGCCCTCAAACTCAAGCTCTCTTCGAATCTGGTAAGCCTTTATTCCCTTCGTTCTTTTTGTGGACCTGGTTCCAGTGCCTCCAAAAGTTAGGCCAAAATGCATTGTAAGGAGGGGAGATGCACTTTCCTGATGCCGCCGGCCATGCGCCGGTGGCTGAGCCCACACAGCCTGATCTGTTTACGCGGTTGTTTCAGCCTGAGACCTTCGAGCTTGACTCTGGGTCTCCCTGACTTATGGCACAATCTATTTTTCTTCTTACACTGCACTCTTGACCTTTCGACCTCTAGGAGCTAACTCGTCCCTCTTGTTTGCTTATTTCCAGAACATGTCGCCGAAGCAGACTAGAAGTTGAGAGGTCCCTGCACACAGGGTCAGAGATGATCCTGAGGATGTAGATGTTGGTTGCCGAATCGAATTCGGCGGCGGAAACGCAGCGGAAAGGCGGCTCGTGTATAACAAAAATTTTCATAAAACTTTTGAGACACTCTATAGATTATATTAATTTATGCACGAATAAATTAATCACATTAATTTATATCATTCAAGGTTCAATCAAAAAAATACCTGATAGCTGACTCGGATGATAACATGAATTTCTTTGACCACGAGCAGTCCTAGCTCCAAGCTTTGTGTTTAGAACACCAAAGTCTTCCACGTCAATTCCTTGATTTCATGTAGACGTGTGTGTGGGCACACGTGAGACAAAACAGGTTTCTGAAACACTCGAATTTCCACAAACACCAACGCATGCACGATGTGGAATTTTTGGAGAAAAATATTTTTCACTCTTTTCCCTATATGAGAATTTTGGCCACCACACTTTCTTAGGGCTGAAAATATGTTTCAAAATTGTTACCACAATTTTCTATCTATCTCATATTTAAAGAGTAGAAGTCAAACTTCAAAATAGAATTAAATCCTTATCTCCAATTTTGAATTTGGAACAAAAAATCCCTTCCCCTTATCTTCAAGGTGGCCGGCCACACACTAGGGTTTTATCCCTGTGTGTGGCGCCAATCACAGATAGGGAACAAAGAGATTTTATCCTTTATCCAGTAGTCCAATTTTAATTCAGATTCAAATTCGAATTTAAGTCAAACTTAAATTAATTTGAATTCTAAATTGAACAACTTATCAAATAAGTTTAAATGGATAAATCTAGATGTGTTCAAATTCAAATTTAAATAATCACATTATTTAAATAATAATTAATTCTCAATTAATTATTTTCGAGTGTTTAATTTTAGAATTCCATAATTCTAAAATTCCCATTTTGTCCTCTGTGTCTGGTAGAATTACTAGGATGACGCGGGGACTAATGGACCTATAATCCCAAGCTCCAATAAAATTAATAATCAATTAAACACTTTAATTAATTAATTAATTATATTAATTCCAATAGTTACTCCAATATAAACTTGGAATTGCACTCTCAAAATTATAGACATTAACTACTTCTAAACTGCGAAGTGTCCATTTGATATAGTCATTGCATATAGATCAATCCTCCATAAATAATTCATAATTAGAGTCAGGTAGAATCCGT
This sequence comes from Morus indica, assembly GCA_029231665.1. Taxonomy (NCBI): domain Eukaryota; kingdom Viridiplantae; phylum Streptophyta; class Magnoliopsida; order Rosales; family Moraceae; genus Morus; species Morus indica. Next base: position 15,404,454 of record JACAGA010000007.1, on the reverse strand, counting down.
TAACCTCTCTAATTACATCTTTATCCTTGAGTACCATTGATTCTCTAATGGATAGTGATTCATAAAACACATTCATGAACCAAAGCGCTCTTACTAATCCAAGTACCGAATCAACACTCAAGAGAATTATTTATCTGCTTTTTTCTCAGGAAGGAATGCATTCCATCTCGTATAATAACATTCCCAGCTATCTTTTCCATTATGTCTCCAAAATACAAGGAATAGGATTCAGGGTCTCGAAATTCGTACCGAATAAATCAAGAGACATAAATCCATAAATAAGAGTTTGTTAAGAACTCAGGATTAAGACCATCCTATATATGACCATCAGTAGACTCAATTAGAATTTCTATGCTTAACAGAAATTATTAGAAATTCATATTGTGTCTGTGTCCATGTTCCACATAATCTCATTATGCGAAATACACTTATTCAATATCTCACCATATTAACAGTGCGGATAACATCGTTCCATTCTAAATGGAAATGACATGTATTAATAATGTTTTAATTAAAGATTCCAAACTTTAATTAAATTCATTATGAACAATTACTTTTGATTACTATCCTTAAACATTATCCTCTTGTATACAACACTTATATACAATGTTTAAGGTTACATAAATAATCAAGGAATTTTATTTGATATTCATAAAATATTCATAAATATATGCACATAAAATGATGAATAAACTATTTTATTAAATAAATAATAAATATCCTTTTACATCTCATGCTTTCAGGACACTATTCCCAACTGTTGCAACTTCGAGCACATCTTCAGGTGAGAGCGGGGACTCCCTGCTTCGTCAAGTGGACGAATATACTGAGGCATCAACCTCTTCTTCTTAGCCAGACGCACTCATACTCTTCGATGATGAGGGTGTTGACCTACGGGCTATCCCTTCTGAGGGTTGAGGTTATGGGATAGCTTTGACCAGTACACTCTCAGGAGTGACCATAGACCTTAACCCGTCGAAGTGTTGGGAATGGTGTCCTAAAAGCATGAGATGTAATAGGATATTTATTATTTATTTAATAAAAGAGTTTATTCATTATTTTATGTGCATATATTTATGAATATTTTATGAATATCGATGAAAATTCCATGATTATTTATGTAACCTTAAACATTGTATATAAGTGTTATATACGAGACGATAATGTTTAAGGATAATAATCAAAAAGCAATGTTCATAATGAATTTAATTAAAGTTTGGAATCTTTAATTAAAACATTATTAATACATGTCATTCCCATTTAGAATGGAACAGTGTTATCCGCACTGTTAATATGGTGAGATATTGAATGGGTGTATTTCGCATAATGAGATTACGTGGAACAAGGACACAGACACAATATGAATTTCTAATGATTTCCGTTAAGTATAGAAATTCTAATTGAGTCTATCGATGGTCATATATAGAATGATCTTAATCCTGAGTTCTTAACAGACTCCTATTTATGGATTTGTGTCTTTTGATTTGCTCGGTACGGATTCCGAGACCCTGAATCCTATTCCTTGAATTTTGGAGACATGATGAAGTAGGTAGCTGAGAATGTTATTATACAAGATGGAATCCATTCCTTCTGGAGAAAGAAGTAGATAAATAATTCTCTTGAAGGTTGATTCGGTACTTAGACCAGTAGGAGCTCCAATTCATGAATGTGTTTTATGAATCACTGTCCATTAGAGAATCAATGGTACTCAAGGATAAAGATATAATTAGAGAGGTTAACGGATTCTACCTGGCTCTAATTATGAATTATTTATGGAGGATTGATCTATATGCAATGACTATATCAAATGGACACTTCACAGTTTAGAAGTAATTTATATCTATAATTTTGAGAGTGCAATTCCAAGTTTATAGTGGAGTAACTATTGGAATTAATAGAATTAATTAATTAATTAAAGTGTTTAATTGATTATTAATTTTATTGGAGCTCAGGATTATAGGTTCATTAGTCCCCGCGTCGTCCTAGTAATTCTACCAGACATAGAGGACAAAATGGGAATTTTAGAATTACGAAATTCTAAAATTAAACACTCGAAAATAATTAATTGAGAATTAATTATTATTTAAATAATGTGATTATTTAAATTTGAATTTGAACACATCTAGATTTATTCATTTAAACTTATTTGATATGTTGTTCAATTTAGAATTCAAATTAATTTAAGTTTGACTTAAATTCGAATTTGAATTTGAAATAAAATTGGACTACAGGATAAAGGATGATTTTCTCTTCCTTCCCTATCCAGTATTGGTGCCACACAGGGATGAGAGTCCCCATCTTGGCTGGCCACACTAAGGGATAAGGGAATAGGAGATTTTGTTTAAAATTCAAAGAGGAGATAATTAACAAGCTTTATCTTAGAGATAGAGATTTGATTCCTTCTAGAAGTTTGACTTCTACTCTATAAATACTATTTTTGAGACAATTTTCGGAATTGTTTTTTGCCCTAATTTTAGTGGTGGCCGAAATTTCTCTATAGAAATTTTGAAACAATTTTTTTATTCCTAAATGTTAAGGCTGGCCGAATTTCTCAAGTGGAGAGAAAGGAAAAATTTTTCTCCAAAAATTCCACATCGTGCATGCGTTGGTGTTTGGAAAAATTCGAGTGTTTATTGTAACCCGTTTTGTCTCATGTGTGCCCACACACACGTCTTCGTGGATTCTAGGAATTGATGTGGAAGACAATGGTTTTCTAAACACAAAGCTTTAGAGCAAGGATTGTTCGAGGTCAAGGAACTCAAGTTATCAACCGAGTCGGCCTCTAGGTATTTTTCCGAATTGAGTTCTTAATAAATGAATTAATGATATTAATTTATTCGTGCATAAATTAATATAATCTATAAAGTATCTCAAAAGTTTTGTGAAAATTTTTGTTATACACGATCCGCCCACTGCGTTTCGGCCGCTGAATTCGATTCGGCAACCAACAATTGGTATCAAAGTGGTCTATAGACTATATTAATTTATGCTCCGATCATTTGATAATCAATATTAAATATGTGATATTTAATTATGTATGTATGTGATGGGTAGGCACTTGCATTTATGGATGTTTATATTTGATTCATGATGATGAATGTATGGATGATGGATTTGGTCGTTAATTATATGGTTCCATGGATCGCATTAAATTCGTTCAAATTAAATTATTTGTAATTTAATTCGGGTTTAGAATTATTGTAATTCTAGGTTTTTGGGTAGAATTAGGGTTTTGATTTTGAATCAAAAGGAGGCCTTGAAGATCAAGTTTGAAGCTTTTGAAGATGCCCAGAAACTGCCCAAAAAAAAAATCACGTAGGAAGGCGCCCAACACGCGCCCCAGCGCGTGACCGGCGCGTGGCCAGCGCGCGAAAAGTTCGCGGGCCCCATTGCGACGGCGCGAGCGCGGCCGGCGCGTGGCCAGCGCGCGGATAGTCCGCGCGCCCGGCGCGTGGCCAGTATGCGGCCATCCCGCGCCCGCATGCCCCAGGCGCATGACTGGCAGCCCAGATCTGGTCAGTGGGCCCCCAAACGGGCCCAAGGGTTTCTGAAACCCTCGTAATGCGTGCTAACAGACCCAAAAGAGTTCTAAACCCTGAAGAAGGTGAAATCTGACCCGAAGACAAAGAACGAAGCCAAAGAATGAAGAGTTCAAGAATCGAAGACCCGTTGATGTAACGGAAGAAAATAATTATTGTAATTATTTATTTATTCTATTCGATTTTGGTTGTAATTTATATTTTCCATGGGACCCGGTCAAATCCATCTCAATAGCCAATTGCATATATTTATATTTTATGTTGATAATTGTATTTTATATGTCCATGCATATAACATGCCATATAGATATAGTGTGCCTACTCATATGTTTTATAACATGCCATGCATATACGCGCATTTATTATTATTTATTTTAAAAGAGTTTTAAAAGGATAAAATAAAAATAAGAACCATGCGCTAAAATCGATTTATTATGATTAAATTGATTTAAGTTGCAAAATTAATTTGCAAAATAATGATACATGTGAAATTGAATTTAAGAGTTAAATTTTAGAATTTCACATATCCGAAAAATAAATTGTTTATTTATCGGGATTGGAAAAACATGAGATGATTTTCAAATAAAATACATATTTGCAAAATAATGAGTGGGAGAGGGTTGTATGACAATACAACCCACTGGTCTCCATCGTTAGTTCAACACCGTGAGATTCGAAAGGGGATTCGCGGTGGCATCGATTCCGCACTCCCTACGGAAAGTGTTCTTTCGGATCAATAACAAGGTTGACTTCCTTGCGATAGGATTCAAGGATGTATTTCCGGTTTGACCTAACCTACGGCGGCACTCTGGAGTTAAGTTTGTAGAATCTAAAATGATGGGTTACACTCATAAAAGTATAATCAAATTGTTGATTATATTTTTGACCAAAATAATGGTAGTTGATAAATATGAAAATATGATATATTTTGATTATATTTATTAATTGAGAAGGTCTCGGTTCAATTTGCGATATTTTGACCTACCCTACGACGGCACTATATTCGTGGTAAATTGGATTATCATTGGCACCTAAAATTAAAACATGATTTATGTATTTTTCATATGCGTCATGCATCATATTTAATTGTGCCTAACTTCACATGTTTTGATATTCATGCACATAAATTGATTAGATGAATATTCTGCTTATTTCCAGCAATATGTCAAATCCTATAATCCACTATACAAAACTGAAACACTGACTAGAGATAAACTATGCGAAGTGGTAAAGTAACATAAATAACTTACATTCATGTGATGAATATAAGTTTGTCCCAAATGGAGGATTATCCTCTTGTCCTTGACGAAAACACAGTAGCTAACTGTTGGCTAGGATTGTGCGTGGTAATTCACAAGAAGTATGAAGGCATGGAGACAGCTTATGAGATAATACAGTCATCAGATATCGTATCTGAAATCCATAAAACAAAAGGCTTGGCTAAATACTGTAAGGGCCTAAGTAAAAGACAAAAGGAAAGTCGTTTCCACCGAAATAAAGAAAGGAACTTAAGTAAATATGATTTGCTAGTTCTAAAAACATGTTTAGTTCCTTATTCCTGAAGAGTAGATTCGGGAGTTGCTACTCATGTTTGTTTTCTTTATTAAGTCTTAGTTCTTACAAGGAAAGTCGTTTCCACCGAAATAAAGAAAGGAACTCAAGCAAATATGATTTGCTAGTTCTTAAAACATGTTTAGTAAAAAGGATGATTCCTTATCCTAAATAGTTGATTCAGGAATAACTAATCATGTTTGTTTTCTTTATTAAGTTTTAGCGCTTAAATGGAAATTGTTTCCACCTAAACAAAGAAAACGTTTCAAAGTAAATAAGATTTACTAATTCTAGAAACATCTTTAGTAGAGGGTGATTCCTCATCCTGGACAGTTGATTCAGGAGCAACTAATCATATTTTGGTTTTCTTTGCAAAATATTAGTTCTCACAAAGAACTTGCCATCAGGGACTATGCGATGAAAGTGGGAATACCGCGAGGATATTGGCAAAAAGCAGTGGGAGAAGTTAGACTTCAATTTTGGAAATACCTTGTTGTGAACAATGTTTAATACCCTCCAAGCATAAACAGAAATTTGATTTCTAATTCCAAATTATTTGAACAATTGCTTTTAAATAAAAATCTAGTCCACATCTTTCGGAATGGTTTCGATATATATTTTGGATATTTGGAAAATGGTTTATACCGTTTAAACCGATGCCTGGCTCACTGCAAAATATTGAAAAGTTCAAAAGTTGCCAAACTTAAGAATAATGAGCGAAGGATCTCTTACGATAAATAACACATATATGTGGCATCTTAGACTTGGTCATATTAGCCTAAACACGATTTAAAGACTGATAAAGGATGGTCCTTTATGCGAACTAAAAGTTAGTGAGTGTCCAGCCAATGAATCTTGTCTTGGAGGCAAAATGACCACGGGCCTTCCATGACGAAAGTAGAAAGAGCCACATAACCTCTTCAGCTAATACATTCGGATGTATGTGGACCGTTAAATGTCCAAGACAAAGGAGGTTACGAATATTTCATCATTTTCATTGATGATTATTCGAGATATGGATATGTTTACCTAATGCAACAAAAATCTAAAACTTTTAGAAAGTTTAGAGAATTCCGAGCAGAAGTTGAAAAACAGTTAGGTAAAACAATCAAGACACTTCAATTAGATTGAGGGGATGAATACCTAGACTAAGAGTTTCAGGATTTCTTGATTGAAGAAGGTGTGGTATCCCAATTGACTACACCCGGTACACCACAGCAGAATGGTGTAGTCGAAATGAGAAATCAGACTTTGCTCGACATGATAAGATCAATGTTGAGTTATTCTTCACTTCCTGCTTCATTCCGGGATTATGCCCTAAGAACCACCATGTATATTTTGAATCTAGTACCATCTAAGTCTATACTAAAGACACCCCTAGAGTTGTGGAATGGTTGAAAGCTAGTTTTGAACCATATTAGCATAAGGGGTGTCCGGCTCATGTGATGAAACAATAGACTGGGAAGTTGGAACCAATATCGTAAATATGCATGTTTGTGGGATATGCAATGGGGACAAAAGAATGATTATTTTATATAGTCATAAGAATCAAAGGTAATTGTATTGACAAATACCATGTTTCTAGAGCATGACTATATGATAGTTTTCAAGCCTAGAAGCAAAGAAGTTCTAGAAAAGTTACTTTCCAATAAGATTGGACCACAACCGACAAGAGTTGCTGGAACGCTAAGAATGATCAAGATTCCTAATCAAACTCTAGTGGCACCTCGTTGTAGTGGGAGGGTAAGCAAGTTACCTGACTGGTATACTGAGGAAACACATATCGTTACTGCTGATGATGGTAAGGAGGATCCGTTGACTTTGAAAGCTACGATGGATGATTTGATAAGGAAAAGTGGCAAGCATCTATGAAACTCGAACTAGAGTCCATGTACTCTAACTCAGTCTGGCAACTTGTAGATCTACCCGAAGGGTTAAAACGCATTGGATGCAAGTGGATCTTTAAGAGAATAAGATTAGCGGATGGAAAAGTAGAGACTTATAAAGCAAGGCTAGTGGTTAAGGGTTACACCCACAAAGAGGGAGTTGACTATGAGGAAACTCTCTCACCGGAGGCCATGCTTAAGTCCATCTGAATACTCTTAGCCATAACAACATATTTTGAATATGAGATACGGCAAATGGATGTCAAGACAGCTTTTCTAAATGGCTATCTTAAGGGAACCATCTATATCGATCAGCCAGAGGGTTACATAGAGAAAGGCCTAGAGCAGAAAGTCTGTAAACTGTAGAGATCCATTTATGGATTGAAGCAAACTTCTAGATCATGAAATATCAGGTTTGATGAGGCTATTAAAGTCTTATGGATTTGATCAAAACCAAGATGTTTCAAATGAAAGAAAAGAAGATGTTCTTATTCTTTACAAGCCCGAATATATGATATTCAGTGGGAGTAGTTAGTAGTTGTCAGTTGAACTCAAGATTTGATCATTGAGTGGTCGTGTAGTGTATCCTTATGTATATAAGAAAAATAAAGAAACTATAAGATAATTTAGTCAGTGAAAGAGTTGTCTTTCACTGGATACATAGACTTTGACTATGAGTCATACGGAGATTTTGAGAGTCAACATCCAACTCTGTGTTCACACTAGGTGAAGGAGTCATGACAACAAAGGTTGTTGGTAAAGTGTGATTGCTAATTTTATCATTAAGAGTTAATGTGTAGCAGCTTGTGAAGCAGCAAAAGAAAGCAACCTGACTCTAGAAAATTCTTAACTGATCTGGAAATTGTTCCGAGCATAGATCAGTCATAGACACCTAGAAAGTTTCAGGATTTGAGACATATCCTACCTGCTTTAGGACAAGTGAGAGATTGTTAGGAATGGTGTCTTAGAAGCATGAGATGTAATAGGATATTTATTATTTATTTAATAAAAGAGTTTATTCATTTTTTTATGTGCATATATTTATGAATATTTTATGAATATCAATGAAAATTTCATGATTATTTATGTAACCTTAAACATTGTATATAAGTGTTATATACGAGAGGATAATGTTTAAGGATAATAATCAAAAAGCAATGTTCATAATGAATTTCATTAAAGTTTGGAATCTTTAATTAAAACATTATTAATACATGTCATTCCCATTTAGAATGAAACAGTGTTATCCGCACTGTTAATATGGTGAGATATTGAATGAGTGTATTTCGCATAATGAGATTACGTGGAACAAGGACACAGACACAATATGAATTTCTAATAATTTTCGTTAAGTATAGAAATTCTAATTGAGTCTATCGATGGTCATATATAGAATGATCTTAATCCTGAGTTCTTAACAGACTCCTATTTATGGATTTGTGTCTTTTGATTTACTCGGTAAGGATTCCGAGACCCTGAATCCTATTCCTTGTATTTTGGTGACATAATGAAGTAGGTAGCTGGGAATGTTATTATACAAGATGGAATCCATTCTTTCTTGAGAAAGAAGTAGATAAATAATTCTCTTGAGGGTTGATTCGGTGCTTAGACTAGTAGGAGCTCTGATTCATGAATGTGTTTTATGAATCACTGTCCATTAGAGAATCAATGGTACTCAAGGATAAAGATATAATTAGAGAGGTTAACGGATTCTACCTGGCTCTAATTATGAATTATTTATGGAGGATTGATCTATATGCAATGACTATATCAAATGGACACTTCACAGTTTAGAAGTAATTTATATCTATAATTTTGAGAGTGCAATTCCAAGTTTATAGTGGAGTAACTATTGGAATTAATAGAATTAATTAATTAATTAAAGTGTTTAATTGATTATTAATTTTATTGGAGCTCGGGATTATAGGTCCATTAGTCCCCGCGTCGTCCTAGTAATTCTACCAGACACAGAGGACAAAATGGGAATTTTAGAATTACGGAATTCTAAAATTAAACACTCGAAAATAATTAATTGAGAATTAATTATTATTTAAATAATGTGATTATTTAAATTTGAATTTGAACACATCTAGATTTATCCATTTAAACTTATTTGATAAGTTGTTCAATTTAGAATTCAAATTAATTTAAGTTTGACTTAAATTCGAATTTGAATTTGAAATAAAATTGGACTACAGGATAAAGGATGATTTTCTCTTCCTTCCCTATCCAGTATTGGCGCCACACAGGGATGAGAGTCCCCATCTTGGCCGGCCACACTAAGGGATAAGGGAATAGGGGATTTTGTTTAAAATTCAAATAGGAGATAATTAACAAGCTTTATCTTAGAGATAGAGATTTGATTCCTTCTAGAAGTTTGACTTCTACTCTATAAATACTATTTTTGAGACAATTTTCGGAATTGTTTTTTGCCCTAATTTTAGTGGTGGCCGAAATTTCTCTATAGAAATTTTGAAACAATTTTTTCAGCCCTAAATGTTAAGGCTGGCCGAATTTCTCAAGTGGAGAGAAAGGAAAAATTTTTCTCCAAAAATTCCACATCGTGCATGCGTTGGTGTTTGAGGAAATTCGAGTGTTTATTGTAACCCGTTTTGTCTCATGTGTGCCCACACACACGTCTTCGTGGATTCTAGGAATTGATGTGGAAGACAGTGGTTTTCTAAACACAAAGCTTTGGAGCAAGGATTGTTCGAGGTTAAGGAACTCAAGTTATTAACCGAGTTGGCCTCCAGGTATTTTTCCGAATTGAGTTCTTAATAAATGAATTAATGATATTAATTTATTCGTGCATAAATTAATATAATCTATAAAGTATCTCAAAAGTTTTGTGAAAATTTTTGTTATACACGATCCGCCTTTCCACTGTGTTTGGGCCGCCGAATTCGATTCGTCAACCAACACGAAGATCAAGCCCCACGCTACTATGAGGGCGTTCACCAATGCAGGGATCGACCCACTAAACTTTTACTTGATCATCTCGACCCCCAACGGCAAGGCTCACAACCCGCCTCCTGGTCACATGACCGTGTACACTCGCGCGCTCAGCTTCAGGCTGACTCTGTTCTTCCATCCCTTTGTGAAGGCCCTCTGCGGTCTTCACCAGATTTCTCCTGCACTGTTGTCACCCAATTGCTGGGTGACAATAAACTCCATGATAATCTTGTGGAGAAAGTTTTTGAGCTTCGACCTAACCATCGTGGAATTCTTCTACTGCTACTCCCTTAGGGCCTCCCCTAACCAAAGGGGTTTTTTCTATTTGTCATCTCATTCAAAGTCCAAACCTCCTGTCCCACCCGTGGTCGTCGAGAAGACCTCCAACGCTCATGGGTGGAAGCCCTAGTTCTTCTTCCTCTGAGGAAATTTCAATTCTCACCCCTTTGACGGCGAGCACCTTATGGGGACACAAATAGTATTAAGTAAATACTATAGGTCATTTTTTCTTGTTTCAGCAATCTCTGTGCAGCTGTTGAGCCTTCTCACACTTGTTGCTACTTACCCGCAAGTGAAGAAATTCTGCGACCAAGGCTTTCCTCAGTCACTCTTGATCACGTCGAGAAGATACTATCACTCTTTGCCTATTGTGCGACCTAGTTGTGGAACTCCCGCCTCCGCATCAACCCGTAGGTCCTCCCGCGGATCTCCTTAGCAGTAAGTTGGCTTTTTCCCCTCAATCTCGTTAGCACATGCCAGGGGATGTAGTCGAGGTACCCTTGGATTAATCTCACTTTTTCCATGTAGCCGTGCCGTCCGAGATGAGGTATACCATCCCCACTAGGCCGAGAAAGAATAAGACTGGAGCAGAGTCAAGTAGGTCGTCGAGCTAGCTTGCAGTCGACACCGTCGCCTCCCCCGGCGTCACTGTAACCCCTAGAGTGGGAGTGATCGTAATTGAGCCCCCTCCAAAGAGGCGCAAGGTGGACGAGCACCCTCATGTGGTCGAGGGGTCATTAGGGCAGGGCCGATGCCTCGAGAAGAAGAAGGGCGCCGAGGTTGCTGCAAACTTGGCGGTTCCACCCCTCTCCCGGAGCCTCTCATGCTGCCGGAGTCGAAGATCAACGACCCTAACTTCCTTGTTTCCGATGTGGTCGACTTGGATTTCACTCACGCTCTGCGCCTCCCTCCCCGCTTTAGCCTTCCCCTACAGGCCATATATACCTACTTTCACGAGGACACCTGGGATATTTATTCTGGGGAGAGCATCTTGGAGCGGCAGCGCCTAACTGTGAAGCGCCAGCTCTTGGTATGTCTCGACCTCGACTGCCATTACTATTTTTCATATACATATATATATTTTTTTAGAGATTTGGTCTTTTCGTCCTCACCGCGTTCCTTTCCCCTCTTGGAATTCAGGCCCTTGAGCTTGCCCTCCAGAAATACTTGGAGCTGGAGACCCTTCTTAAGAGGGAAACGACGTCGGCGGCTGTCGAAAAGGAGATCAGCGTTCTTCGTACTATCTGGAACGAGCTCTAGATAGACTTGGAGGTCAAGAAGGCCAAGGTGCGATCCCTTGGGGACAAGATCTCTACTAAGAAGGCTAGCAGCTTCCAAGAGCATTTTAAGGGACAGAGCTCTAAGGAGGTCGAGACGTACCTCTCCTCTCCAGAGTTCCAGCAGCAGTAGAAGGAGGTGACTTCCAAGGCCATTGAGGAATTCAAGGCCTCCAAGGAATTCCGTGTTGGTTGACGAATCGTATTCGGTGGCGGAAGCATGGTAGAAACAGTGGATCGTGTATGACAAAAATTTTCATAAAACTTTTGAGATACTCTATAGATTATATTAATTTATGCTCGAATAAATTAATCACATTAATTTATATGATTCAAGGATCAACTAATAAAATACCTGGAAGCCGACTTGGATGATAACTTGAATTTCTTTGACTACGAACAGTCCTTGTTCCAAGCTTTGTCTTTAGAATACCAAAGTCTTCCACGTCAATTCCTTGATTCCACGTAGACGTGTGTGTGGGCACACGTGAGACAAAATAGGTTTCTAAAACACTCGAATTTTCACAAACACCAATGCATGCACGATGTGGAATTTTTAGAGAAAAATTTTGCTCTCTTTTTTCTTGCTATGAGAATTTCGGCCAGTAACTCTTTTAGGGCTGAAAATATGTTTCAAAAATTGTATCCACAATTTTCTATCTTTCTCATATTTAAAGAGTAGAAGTCAAACTTCAAAATAGAATCAAATCGTTATCTCCAATTTTGAATTTTGAACGAAAAATTCCTTCCCCTTATCCTTTAAGTGGCCGGCCACCCTCTAGGGTTTTATCCCTGTGTGTGGTGCCTATATCAGATAGGGAAGGAAGAGATTTTATCCTTTATCCAGTAGTCCAATTTTAATTCAAATTCAAATTCAAATTTAAGTCAAACTTAAATTAATTTGAATTCTAAATTGAACAACTTATCAAATAAGTTTAAATGGATAAATCTAGATGTGTTCAAATTCAAATTTAAATAATCACATTATTTAAATAATAATTAATTCTCAATTAATTATTTTTCGAGTATTTAATTTTAGAATTCCGTAATTCTAAAATTTCCATTTTGCCCTTTGTGTCTGGTAGAATTACAAAGACGACGCAGGGACTAATGGACCTATAATCCCGAGCTCCAATAAAATTAATAATTAATTAAACACTTTAATTAATTAATTAATTCTATTAATTCCAATAGTTACTCCACTATAAACTTGGAATTGAACTCTCGAAATTATAGACATTAATTACTTCTAAACTGCGAAGTGTCCATTGATATAATCATTACATATAGATCAATCCTCCATAAATAATTCATAATTATAGTCAGGTAGAATCCGTTAACCTCTCTAATTACATCTTTATCCTTGAGTACCATTAATTCTCTAATGGATAGTGATTCATAAAACACATTCATGAACCAGAGCGCTCTTACTAATCCAAGTACCGAATCAACACTCAAGAGAATTATTTATCTGCTTTTTTCTCAAGAAGGAATGGATTCCATCTCCTATAATAACAATCCAAGCTATCTTTTTCATTATGTCTCCAAAATACAAGGAATAGGATTCAGGGTCTCGAAATCCATACCGAATAAATCAAAAGACATAAATCCATAAATAAGAGTTTGGTAAGAACTCAGGATTAAGATCATCCTATATATGACCATCAGTAGACTCAATTAGAATTTCTATTCTTAACGGAAATTATTAGAAATTCATATTGTGTCTGCATCCATGTTCCACATAATCTCATTATGCGAAATACACTCATTCAATATCTCGCCATATTAACAGTGTGGATAACATCATTCCATTCTAAATGGAAATGACATGTATGAATAATGTTTTAATTAAAGATTCCAAACTTTAATTAAATTCATTATGAACAATTACTTTTGATTATTATCCTTGAACATTATTCTGTCGTATACAACACTTATATACAATGTTTAAGGCTACATAAATAGTCAAGGAATTTTATTTGATATTCATAAAATATTCATAAATATATGCACATAAAATGATGAATAAACTATTTTATTAAATAAATAATAAATATCCTTTTACATCTCATGCTTCTAGGACATTATTCCTTACATTCTGCCGCCTGGTCGACGCCAGGCTTGAATCATTCAAGGAGTCCCAGGAGCTCAAGGACATGATCGAGGGTTAGGTGCAACAATTCAAATCCTCAGAAGCCTTCGAGGAGCTCGTTAACCAAAGGCTCGAGGCCTACCAGTCTTCAACAGAGTTTGACAAGCTCTAATTGTCCTTGATGCAATCTACGGGGGTGCAAATCCTCGACCGCTTCTGCAAGAAGTGTCCGGACATCGACCTGTCATTCCTTGATGAGTCTGACAGCAAGGACGTGGAGGTGGTCGAACTGGCTCGGGGGGCTAAGGAGATCGGGTAGATGCAGCGGGACGCCAAGCAGGCCGCGAGCATCGATGGTGAGCAGTGAGGTGACTTCTTCCGGATACTCTTATTGTTTCCGTAACGCTTCTCTTTCTTTTCTTTTTTATTAAAACAGGGCCGTCAGGCCAAGACAATATTCATTTGGTGGTTTGTAATGACCATAAGGTCGAGACAAGTTTTTTTATTCCCTTTTTTTTTATATACATATTCATGCTTATTTTGCTCATTGTGTGTGTGGAGAATTATTTGCTAAGTGTGGTTGAGCACACTCTGGCGCGACCGCCTCTTACGAGATTTTTTTTTTTTTTTTTTTTTTTTTTTTTTTTTTGCGGGGGGCCTCGTTGCTGGGCCTTATTACCCCCTCGCCAAAGCTAAGTTATAGAACTTGGTTTTGGCGTACCATTGTCAAAGTTTCGACGTAGATGGTAGATTATTGAGAGTAGAAAATTTCTGTTTGTTGCCTACGCACGGTCAGGCCAGAGCCCTGCCATCCTTGCTTGTTTCTGGCGCACCATGGCCGACGTATTGATAATTTTTAGTCGACGTATCAACAACATTTAGTCAACGTATTGACTTAAGTAGTAGATGGTTGGACCCGCGTAACAAAATTGGCCGTAAGGCAGGACAAAGTTGATTAAATGTATAATGCGCATTGCCTTTTATTTATGTAGAATTTACAAGTTGACTTTTCAGCCTGCAAGAAAAGGAAAATGAAACAGGACAAGTAAAAACAACAAGTTTACCTTGTTAGGTCATCGTTTCTCGTAATCATTAGTAGTAGACCTTCAACTGGTCCGCGTTCCAAGTGTGCTTGATGTTTCGACTGTCGAGCTCTACCAGTCGATGCGACCCTTTAAACACGACCTCTTTTATTCTGTAGTGCCCTTCTCAGGTTGGGCCCAAGGCTCTGGAGTTCTTGGGTTTGGTGTTTAGGGTTACCTGTCCAAAAACACCAAAAACACTCGCAGTGACTCTCACAGTTTAATTAAGGATTAACACTCAAAAATAACGTAAAGGAGACAATGATTTTATAGTGGTTCGGCAATAACTCTTTGCCTGATCCACTTGTGAATGCACTAATATTTTTTTCAGATTACAAGCTCTCTCGTTCTAATGAACTGGTGCGTAACCCATTTTTTGGGTTTTCTTGGTTCTATTTATAGGCCTTTACATTTGTTCATCCCTTCTCCGTTCCCAAGGAGGAAGCCATCTTCCGTCCTCGATTCGCGAGAGGGTAGGTGAGTTTTCATAATGACTGCCTCAGGAAATGCGGCTGATGCCTCTCCTTTGTCGCTTGATTTCCTGACTCCTGCAGTAGGAGTTAGATCAGTACTTCCCTCCTTGAGTTGACAAGACCGCTGGTGGAGAAGACTGGCAATGCTACCTCGACGCAATGGCCTTCAGAGGTCGAGTCATTGCGCTCGACGCCTCTCGTCACGTATGATCTCTCGACATGAAGGGTACACTAGCTACAGCTGTTCCCTTGACGCCAGCGGCTGATCCTCAACGGGGAGTCCTCGGCACCTGTCGTTCGAAAGAGTGGTCGATGTCTCGACCATGGTGTAACACTTTCCATCGCTTGTGAAAACGAAACTGAATCTTCATTAATTCCTACATCAAATTCTGACTATTGAAGATAAACCACATAATCATTCACACTCTACGATATCATGCATATATTTCATTGCATAAAATCCGCACTCAGTATTCCCAGGTTGTTCTGAGATTGTATAACTAACCATTTTGTAGACACACGGCGACAAAATTTCGCTTCTTTCTTTAATAACTTGAAATTGGCAAGTGCCTTGCATATAATACACATAAGTTGAAATATATTGAAGTTAATTTGGCTTAAAATAATTGGGCTTTGAAACTTACAGCTGCACCACATTTTTAATGTCAATCCTAATGTCATGTCGAATGGGGTCCATCCAATATAATTCATCCCTCCAAGGATCAATGGCAACCAACATACAATTGTTAGTTTACTAATTCATCCTAAAAACTTAAGCTATTAAGAGGTGGATCAACAATAATTTTATACTTTAACACTCTTCCTCACGTGTGGGTTGGACAATTAACAATCGTATGGGTAAATTAATTAGAAAGCTCAATACGTGAATATTTAAACCCGATATATATTAAAGACCCAACAAATGACAATTTTAAATGAGGATAAAGAATGCAATTATAGGAGTTTGAACGCATGACCTCCTGTTCTGATACCATATTAGTTTACCAATCTATCCTAAAAATTTAAACTGCTAGGAGGTAGATCAACAATAGTTCTATACTTTAACAACAATTTCACTATGCCCATGAAAAATAAGATTCAGTTAATAGTTTGTTTAGCAAAAATTCAACAAAAGTGTGACAAAGTCCTCACCCTCCGCAGGGTAGAAGATAAAGTTTGCCTTTTGGAGCATTCTTAGGCCTCGTTCATTTTACTGATTCGAGTTTTCAGTTTTAGGTTTTTACAGTAAAAAGTTTTCAAAAAATGTCACATCTAACTTTTATCTAACTTTTTCTGCTACAGTAAAAAATTCTAAAAAAATGTCACATCTCAGCTCAAATTAAAAATTTGAATCCGTAAAATAAACGAGGCCTTAATAACTTCCAATAACAAATCTGCTCTTTGCTTTATTGTATCTCCTTTTTGACTGGCAATGTAACCAAGGCGGAAGGGACATATAAAACCAAACTTATTAAGTTCCTCAGCCGAACATTTTTCATACAAATACTTGTACAGATATTTTTCAATAATTATTAAATAAACTTTGGTACATTAAAATTTTTCTCTTTGCCCTTTTTTTATTTATTAGAAACATAAACTTTTATTGAAATAGAATTATTCAATACAAGGTGATGATAGCGGGTGAGATTTTTAAAAAAGATTCTCAATGGTATGTAGCTTACTTGATGCACACTGAGAAACATAATGCGCTTATTTCCACTGACCATCGTTGCAAATTGAAGGATGTCCTCTTTACTAGGATAAATGCTATGCGCAAATTAATAATTACGAAATAAATATTAAATTCACAGCCAAGATTCCATACACATTACCACGTCAAATCTAATCAAAATCAGCAGGCCATGCAACATGTCCACCACGTACATCTATAACTTTTGTACCATCATCATTTGGGATTGGTTTGCACGTTGTTTTTTCATATCTGTCTGTGTAATGACTGAAAAAATTACAGATTTTAAATAATATAATTTATATATTTTTAAGTCAAAGATTTTCTTAGAAAATATTATGTTATATTGCGAATGGAGGATTTATGAAATTAATATATGTATTTCTAAATTTTATTTCATGTTAAGTTCATGTTTCGATCAAGTAAATTCGATTAATAAATTCTCACTGTATTTTAAGGCGAAATAATTTTCAGTACAAGTATAGTTTGAGAATCTTAATTTCAAGAATCTACAAGCACAACACGATATTAGCAGCGTATAAAAAAACGTACTGACATTTTAAATGAAGAAAAAAAATCTTTAATTGTCAGACAATTAAGTTAAAGTCACTAGATAAATACCTAAAGTAGAAGGGTATAATGTGAGCTCGGGAGTTGACAGCGTCAGAAACAATGTCATTCCCGGAATATAATAGAGAAAAGTTAAATTTAGAATTAGTTCAGTCTAGAATTAATTTCAAGACTTGAAACAGTTTAAAATATTACGCGAGTAAGAATATAAAACAATATTAAATTATTCAGAAATTAATATTGGACTGTAAATAGTAGATTAACTTACGTGAGCTAAACCAATTACCTCTATCTAATCAGTATAAATTTAATCTTTTTAAAGAAAATAATTGAGAATAAGATCATGTGTGTAATCTTGCCTTAATCAGATACTTTATATAGTGAAATTTTTATGGTTCTTGCACTTTCTTTCTCTTGTTCCCGTTCACTCTCTCTCTCCCCTCATGTTCTCTCACAAAACCATCAATGGCCAAATGCTCAACTTGAGATTCCGACCTCCGTTTTTGACACCGCCAGTGTCAATAGAAAGATCTCGATGAGCTGAATTCAACGACATGTGGCACAACTTCCAACTCCACCAGAATTAGCCGCAATCACCGGCAGAAGTTTCAAAATTACCCATTTCTTTCCGTCGTGATCTCTCCACCATCCGACCTCCGATTGAGATGATTTCAGTCCCTAGGGACTCAGTGCAGCGAGATGAAGAAAACCCATCCATTTTCATAGCTCGATTCTGGCCGGAGCGTCGCCGTCCGTGGTGGCCAGAATTACAGCCGCAGCCGCCATCATTTCTCTCTTTCCAGGCCGTCGTGGATGTCACCGCCCCCACCAATCGACTCAAAAGCCGACACCCAGCAGATCCCGAATAGCAGCAACCGTCACCGTTGAAGTTTGGACGGAAAACGGAGCCACTACCGTCATCCACGAAGGGAAGAGGTGGTTCCGACGATCTAACCATTGGATCGTAGTGACATTGGTGTCGCAACACTCAGAAAGAAGCAGGTAAGAAAACCCCTTAACCAATTTTAAGAATTGATGATCGGAATTGTGAGATTTGAGTCACCGAATTTTACCGACGTTGCTAGTCCCAATAGGAACTGTTACAGGCCGAATGCTGTGAAATTGACAACACCAATGGACTCGGAAAGGTCAAGTTAGGGGGGTAGGAGCCAAGTCCACCGCGGAAAAACTCTCCGTGAGCCTCTGCCGCCGCCGCCGTATTCTGGTGAGGTGTCATTTCTCATGCTATTGACATCCGTTTGATGATCTGAGACCATATCACGACTCGTTTCGACGTGCCGAACGAAATGGTGACATCTGTTCAACCAAATTCAATTCATGGTACTGGTGCACGCAGATCGAGGTGGTTCAGACTAAACAAGTGAAGATTAGAATCGAATGTTTAAAGCTACGATGTTCCTCAAGGATCATTCATAGTGCTTGCAGCTTTTTCCAAAATTAGTTTTGAGGAATACACAGGAGGAAACGACAAGCGAGATATTATCAGAAACACTAAGCTCAGAATCCAAGCAAGTACAAACCTTGCTTACAGTTTAATTAAGATAGTCGTATAAGACGTATGATTTTCACGAAATACGTTAATTATGAGATTTGCGAATTATGTTTATATTTATGTTAAATGTCGTATATAGTTTTTCAATAAAACTTAACGATTTTCAAATAAGCGGGTAAGCGAAAATCGTAAAGAAACGATACGCTAGACCCTTAATTTTACGACATTAAATACGGACTTCAACACTATTATGAGCTCGTCAAGTGAGGTAAAGTAAAGTTTATTAAAAGTGTATTATGGATGATAATTTAATTAATTATTAAACTAATTAATTTAATTATCTAAGACTTAGAATATGGTTAAGGAAGTTAATTAGTTACTAAGATTAATTAACTAACTTATGTAGAGTTAGTATATGAATAACAGGGTTAATTAATTACCAAAATTAGTTAACTAAATTATTATACTTATTATAAGGAAAAGATAATTAATGAATTATCAATTTAACACAAATTTGTAAGGGCAATTAAGGAAAATAAGATTTTGAGAATTTAACAAATTAATCCTTATATTAAATTATCCTTCAGAAAAGGAAATTAATACATGCCTCAAGAATAGCAAACAACAATTAATCTCACACTCTTAATGGGTGTTTATTTTCAGAAGTAAGCAAGTAAGAGAATAGGTTGTCTGGCAAAAACTGGATTCCAACTCTGTAAATCAGATAAGTAGGAATCTTACCTACAGTATGAATAGATTTTAAAGAAAAAGTTACATATGTTATATATTCATGTTTTATGCTTTAAGTATTGTATGTGATGTCATGTCATACTTAGGGGTGTTCGGCGGTTAAAAATCATCAATTTTAGTCAGTTCGGTGGTCAAACTGATCATGTCTGTTTTTAGAAATTGGGGATCAAAACCGAACCGTAAAATCACAATTCCGTTCAGTTAATTGAATTTCAGTTTTTGGTCGGTTTTCAGTTTTAGTAATCTGGATGGTGACTATCAGTTAACTATCAGGTTACCCACATATTTAGTTGCATTTTTTGACAAGAAATTGCGAAAAAATGTAAAACATTCCTTGTATGCAAGCATGTAATCACAATAAATGAATACAAAACACAATATCCAAATTGATAATACCACAAATACAAAATATCCAAATCTAATATCCAAAATCAGAAAATATAAAGTACAAAAAAAAAAAATCTCAATCAGTTCGGTTTTAACCGACACTGCCCACGCCAAAATCGAAACCGAACTGAAAATTCAAGGGTCGGTCGGTTAACCAAACCGATTGTGTTCGATTCCACGTGGCACCGCCGTTTTCAGTTTTTGAGCGATCAGTTCTTCAGTTGATTGCGGTCGGTTTCAGTTTTACGGTTTTTTGTACAGTCCTAGTCATACTGCATACACCTAACTAAGTCAAGAGGAACTTATAAGAATAATTTCAGTTGAGTGTCGTACCAACCTCAGCAAGGGAGGTAACTCAGGCTCTGCAAGGGAGAAAAGAAAAAAAGTCATTCGCAAGGGAGGCACTCAGTTCAGTTATAATCACGCTGTCATGGGGAACCTTGCAAACCCTCACGTTCCGATGATTGCACGCAAGTGGTACGCGAGCACTCAGGCCCATAAGAAAAAAAGAAAATAATAAGATAATAAAACTATGATAAAACATCATAATTAAGCATAATTAGCTCATGCATATTTATTCATGTGTACTCAGTTATTTTGCGATATATAGTTCATACTTGCTGAGTGAAAGCTCAATCAGATATGTTCATGCTGTAGGTAAGAAACCTATCAGCAATTCTTAAAGGGCAATAGTGAGTGGCAGATGAATAGTGGAGATGGGAATGGATACCGCTAACATTTAAATCTTCTGCAGTAAGTTGAAGTAAAATTATGTGTATGTCTAGATGATTCAAAGTTTTCAAGCATGTATGTTTGAAAAGTACATGTACATATTTAAGTTAAGTAAACCGAGGTTGTAGCCAACAATCTTAGTCTTGAGTATTTAAAGTTTTATAACGTTGCAACAGTGAATGCAACAAGTAAATGAATTTTAAACATGACAATTGATTGTAAAAGGACTTTAGAAAAGTCAAATTAGATGGCCGATGGTGCTGGCTAATTTTAGAAAGGCTTTTAAACAGTATTTGAAACAAGAGTTCAAACACAACATCGTTTGAAAGATATTTCTAGAAGGTTCTGTTGTGTGGGAAAATGTGACAAAAACGTGGACCACCAAAATCACGACACGTGGCGACATACGCTCCCAGCCAGATGTGTAACCCTCGACGCTTCGATATCTCAAAATCAGCCGACGAGCCCAAAGCCAATGTCCAAACCGAAGCGATGACCTCATGTGGCGTCGACGGAACCAGAAGGTCCGAGTTAAGACGCTGAGGTTCCTCGACTGCAGAAAGGGCGCTCGAAGAGGACAAAAGAGGCTTAGGCGGTGCTGGCGACGAGAGGATCTTCTCGTCGAGGTATGATTGGTTGCGTGCAAAAGAAGAAGACTACAGACAGCATTAATGACAAGATTACAAACCGCCACAGGGGACACAAAAGCATTACGGAGATTCACAGAGCCGTAATCGAAGACTAAATCAGAAGAGTGAACAGTGCTGATTAGTGGGCTACTGGGCCTAAAAAGGAGGAGCACTCGAGTGCCTGAGGCCTACAGAGGAAAACCCCTTGTGAAGGCAATATTCGGCTATATAAGGAGAACAACCCCCAATGGAGAGGGGGTCGGTGAATTAGAGAAAAAAGAACCCACACATACACATTCTGTAAATTGTAAATTCTCTCAAAGAAATATAATTCACAGTGGATGTAGCTCTGATTTTATAGAGTGAACCACTATAAAATTTCTCTTGTGTTTTTACTTTCAGTAAAAGAAAACACTAATTACACATAGAAACTCAATAACCGGCCTGTAAACCAAAGGGTGACCAGAGGTATCCTGGCTGGTTTATTGTTGACGAAATTCTACCGTCAACAATTGGCGACTCCACTGGGGACCGGAAGCGTTAGGCCCCAAAGAACATAAACTACGGATGACCATCCACTTAGAGGATAGCAGCATGGAAGGAGATTTACGTCTAGACGGAAATGGAGTTCCCCCCCCGGACGCACCACAACCGGACCCGAGGCAGATGCAGGCTCAGATAACTGCCCTGACCGACCTGGTGGGTGGGCTAGTGACCGTGGTGGAGCGACTAGACGGAAGGAACTCCATGCCACCGTTAGAAGATGCCCCGAGACCACAAGGACCCGCCGTAATGGAAAATCCGAATCGCGGTGAACATCCACACGTCCAAGAAGGGACCGGGGAGAGCGAGCACCGCCAGGGCCTTCCCAGGCCTCGGCCCACCCACTCTTCGGGCTGCTGGGATCCGAGCCATCGAGGAGCTACTCCAAAATCCGGAAGGAAACCTGCCGGGAGACTCGGGATCAGTACAGGCGGGCGGCCAGGCTAGGGGTGAACCCATTGCTCAAAGGCCGGAAGCACCGGGAGCTGCTGGTTCGGCCGTCTCGACGGAAGAAGCGCAGACCATCATGGAACGCATGGCCAACCTGGAAAGGAGACTGACCGGGGATGTCGCGGGACTGAAAAAGAACATCGGGCGGGTGGCCGAGGTGGTGAACGTCGACATTACGCCCAGCCGCACTCACGACCACCCGTTCACTGCGGAGATCATGGCACTCCCCCTCCCCGATAAGTATAGGTCGCCGTCGATCCCACCCTATGATGGACGAGGAGATCCCGACGACCACTTGGAGATGTACACGGGACACATGCTCTTGCACGGCTATGCCGAGGAGATCATGTGCCGAGCCTTCCGGAACCACCTGACCGACTCTGCCCGACGATGGTTCCGGACGCTGAAACCAAACTCTATCTCCAGCTGGGATGAGTTGAAGGAGGCGTTTTCTCTCCAATTCATCGGGGTTAAGAAGTACGTGCCCCCAAAACAAAACCTGACAACAATATATCAGAAGCCAAACGAGACGCTGAGGGATTGGCTTGCCAGGTACGGAGAGGCCGTAGCCGCGACGATGGATATTACCGACAGGGAAGCCCTGATGGGGGCCTTATCGAGCATAAAGAAGACAGCTCCCTTCAAAAGGGAGCTGAACCGAAAACCCCCGTCCAGTTACAAAGAGTTCCTTGCACGGGCGCAAGGATACATTAACGCGGAAGAGGCGGACGCTGATGACCCCGATCACAGATCCAACAAGGGAAAGGGGAGCGAGCAAGGGTCGGCGCCGCCAAGGCAAGACGGGAGGAAACGTCGAGGGGAAGGAAGCGGCGACAAGCCACCAGCCTCGACACAAAGAACACCGGAGGCCAAGAAGCCGAGACAGGAGGAGCCCCGCAGGCCTCGGCTGTTCCAAAAATACGACACCTACCATGAACTAACGGTAGGCGTCGAGGAAATATTCAACCAGATAGGCCGCGGAAACATGCTACGCCGGCCTGAGCCAATGAAGTCAGACCCTACTCGAAGGAGCCAAAGGAAATTCTGCAGGTTCCACGGCGAGGTTGGCCACCACACCAATGACTGCGCCGACCTCAAGGATGAAATTGAAAGAATAATCCGCGAGGGAAGGCTGCAGGAATTCAGGGCTGACCGAAGGCCCCGTAACGACGGCCATGGCGGGCACAACGACGGTCGACGCCGAGAGGAAAACCACCGACCAGAAGATCGGGAGCCTGTCGGCGTCATTCGAACAGTCCTCGGCGGCCCTTACATAGGAGGAGATACTCGGAGGTCGCAAAAGGACTACGCCCACGAGGCCAAAGGGGTCTACCAGGAGCGATTCTGGAACGTCTCCGCCGCCAAAGCCCCGAGGCACAGCCACACTGATGTGGCCTTCAACGAAGATGACGCCAGCGGAGTTCACTTCCCCCACAACGACGCACTGGTAGTGGAAGCCGTGATCGGGAACCACACCGTGTGCCGGATTCTGGTAGACAACGGGAGCTCGGTGGACCTCTTATATTCCGACTGCTTAGACAAAATGGGAATTCCTAAGGAGCAGTTGGAGCGAACTACCAGACCACTATACGGGTTCACCGGGGACTCCGTCATCCCTCAAGGAACTATCCGGCTACCAATAACCGCCGGAGAAAAGCCCCGGCAAGCAACAACAATGGCCAACTTCGTGGTAATCAAAGGAGGCTCCCAATACAACGCGGTCATCGGGAGACCGACCCTCCAGGCCTTGAGGGCGGTAACCTCCATTTACCACCAAAAGATTAAGTTCCCCACCCCGAATGGCGTAGGGGAAATTAAGAGTAATCAATATGAGGCCAGGGTCGCGTACTCCGATGCCCTGCGAGGGTATGACCAGCCGGAAAGACAAGAAATGAGAATGGTTCAACAGGGTCTCATCGAAGACATAGACCCCAGAGTTCAAGAGGATGTTACTTGGTCCCAGCCCATCGAGCAGTTAGAAGAAATTGAGATTGACCACAATGGGGGCATCAAGATACTGAAGATAGGCTCGGACTTGACTCCATCCCTCAAGAGCGAGGTTGAGAGATTCCTCAAGCAGAACATGGATGTCTTCGCTTGGAACCATTCTGACATGGAAGGGATCGACGCCGAGGTAATGTGCCACTCCTTAAACGTCGACCCCACATATCCTCCAAAACGCCAAAGACGCCGACCGATGAACCCGGAGAGATATGAAGCGCTGAGGGAAGAGGTCGACAAGCTGAT
The DNA here is from genome assembly GCA_029231665.1 of Morus indica. NCBI lineage: Eukaryota > Viridiplantae > Streptophyta > Magnoliopsida > Rosales > Moraceae > Morus > Morus indica. Next base: position 15,379,812 of record JACAGA010000007.1, on the reverse strand, counting down.
TAACAATGGCTTCATCAGAGAGGCACACTACCCACGATGGATATCAAATCCAGTCCTGGTAGTCAAGCCCAACGGGAGCTGGAGAACTTGCGTCGATTTCAGCGACCTCAACAAAGCATGCCCCAAGGACGGCTTTCCACTTCCTCGGGTAGACCAAATGGTCGACGCCACGGCGGGACATGAGATGCTAAGCTTTATGGACGCCTATTCCGGGTACAATCAGATCCCCATGAATCCAGCCGACGAAGAGCACACATCTTTCATAACCGATATGGGCCTTTACTGCTACAAACTCATGCCCTTCGGCCTAAAAAATGCAGGGGCAACCTACCAAAGGTTAGTAAACAAGATGTTCGCTCAACAGATCGGCAAAACAATGGAGGTCTATGTCGACGACATGCTCGTAAAAAGCGCTAAGGCCAGCCATCACGTCGACCACCTGGGAGAGATGTTCGGTATATTGAGGAAATACCACATGAAGCTCAATCCCCAGAAATGTGCCTTCGGAGTCGGATCGGGAAAATTCCTCGGCTTCATGGTCAGCAGCCGAGGAATCGAGGCCAACCCAGAGAAGATCAAAGCCTTGCAGGATATGCGATCGCCAACCAAACCAAAAGAAGTACAGAGGTTGACAGGTTGCGTCGCCGCCCTGAATAGATTTATATCAAAGGCTATGGACAAATGTGTCCCTTTCTTCGACGCACTGAAAGGAAATAAACACTTTGAATGGTCGCCACAGTGCGAGGAAGCTTTTCAAAGGCTAAAAGAACATTTGGGCAAGCCTCCAATCTTGTCAAAACCAAACGCAGATGAGGAGCTTAGCCTATACCTCTCCGTATCTCAGCACGCCGTGAGCTCCGTACTTATAAGGGAAGAGGGAAAAGTGCAATTACCGATCTACTATGTAAGCAAACGGCTTCTCGACGCTGAATCAAGATACAGCGAAATGGAGCGTCTAGCTCTCGCCTTGATGATCGCCTCGAGAAAACTCCGGCACTACTTCCAATCCCACATAATACGAGTTCTCACAAACCACCTGCTGAGACAAGCCTTACAAAAACCTGAGACCTCCGGACGACTTCTCAAGTGGTCAGTAGAGCTAAGCCAGTTCGACATAAAATACATGCCAAGAACCGCCATTAAAGGTCAAGCTCTCGCCGACTTCCTGGCTGAGTTTTCTCACAGACCAGCTTCCACCTCATCTGAAGAAGCCAATAATACGACATGGAAGCTTTACGTAGATGGGGCGTCGAGCGAAAACGGATCAGGGGCTGGCATTCTGTTGATCAGTCCCGAAGGCCACAAAATTACCTCGGCGGTACGGTTTAAATTTAAGGCTTCAAACAATGAAGCAGAATACGAAGCCTTGATTGCCGGACTACGCTTGGCAAAACACTTGAAAGTCGAAAGGATCAGCATCTACAGTGACTCCCAGTTAGTCGTCGTCCAGGTCAAGGAAGAATACCAAGCACGCGGCGAGAAGATGGGGGCATATCTCAGGAAGACGAAGGAGGAGCTCGTCAAATACAAAGAATACGAGATATTCCAGATCCCTCGCAGCGAGAATGCAAACGCAGATGCGCTAGCAAAACTAGCGACGTCGAGAGATGCTGACACACTAGGCGTCGTGCCCATCGAAGAATTAGAGCGGCCCACCATTGAAGAACTTGCGCAGACGCTCAATGTCCAAGAAGGAGAAAATTGGATGACTCCCCTCATTCAATACCTAATGGACGCACAGCTGCCGAATGATAAAGTTGAGGCCCGACGAATTAGGTACAGAGCCGCCAGGTATTTATTATACGATGGCCTGCTCTACCGCCGAGGCTATTCAACACCCCTACAACGGTGCTTGGACGACAACGAAGCCCAGAAGGTCCTCCAGGAAATACACGAAGGGGTCTGTGGCAATCATACCGGGGGACAATCTTTAGCGCTAAAGGTCTTGAGGCAGGGATACTACTGGGCCACGCTAAAAAAGGACGCATTTCAATATGCCAGGCGATGCGATAAGTGCCAGAGGTACGCCACAATTCCATGAGCACCCCCGGAGAAACTGACCTCCATTCTCAGTCCGTGGCCCTTCGCCAAATGGGGGATCGACCTAATCGGACCATTGCACCTCGCACCTGGGGGGTTGAGGTTCGCAATTGTAGCAGTAGACTATTACACAAAGTGGGCAGAGGCCAAGGCCTTAACTACAACAACCGAAGCAGCCTGCACTAAATTCCTATGGGACCATATTGTGTGCAGATTTGGGGTTCCCCACTCGATAGTCTCCGACAACGGAAAGCAGTGTGACAATGCTGCAACGCGCAAATTCTGTGAAGGTCTGGGCATCCGGAAGGACTTCTCGGCGCCAATTCATCCACAGTCAAATGGACAGGTTGAAGCAGTCAACAAAATACTTAAATATACACTCAAGAAAAGACTCGATGACCTGAAAGGAAGATGGGCTGAGGAGCTTCCCAAAGTTTTATGGGCATATAGAACAACGAGCCGAACTACAACAGGAGAAACCCCTTTCTCCATGGCGTATGGCGTTGAGGCTGTACTTCCTATAGAAATCGAGACGCCGACCCTAAGAACCGTTGTTCACAACGACGAGGATAACGCAGAGGGTCTAAGCGGAGAACTCGACTTGCTGGAGGAAAAACGACTCAACTCCCAATTACGTCTCGCCGCTTATCAACAACGAACGGCGCGATACTATAACAAGAAGGTTCGGCAAAGAAGGTTCATCCCGGGAGACCTAGTATTAAAAAGGGTAACGCAGAGCACAAAACCTAAGAATACTGGTCCCCTAGGCCCAACTTGGGAAGGACCCTACCGCATAAGAGAAGCGCTGCGACCCGGCACATACGTCTTAGAAAGCCTCGACGGCAGAAAGGTTCAACACCCGTGGAACGCCGAGCAGCTAAAAATATACTACCAATAGCGTATGGAGTTGTTTACACATTTTATATTTGTATATCCTTTACGAATGAAATAAATTGGTGTGTTTTGCAGCATAATGTGTTTTGCAGCATGAGATAGATTGATCCCCTAAAAACGTGTTTGCTTAAAAACCCAAGGGTGTATTTAACCAACACAGGGGCAAGTGAAGACACAACACTTAGTGAAATTCTAAGGAATTTCCTAAGACGACGACCCTAAGGGGTTACATCGACGTCAGAATCCTCCAAGGAGGAAAGACGCAACACTTAGTGAAATTCCAAGGAATTTCCTAAGACGACGACCCTAAGGGGTTACTTCGACGTCAGAATCCTCTAAGGAGGAAAGATTCAACACTTAGCGAAATTCCAAGGAATTTCCTAAGACGACGATCCTACAGAATGAGCTTGGCGTCAGATCCTCCAAAGAGGAAAGACAACACTCAGCAAAATTCTGAGGAATTTTCTAAAGAAACAGGAAAAAATAATGGACGATCAACAATCGAGGTATGAAATAAAAAACCATTGCCATTATAAAAATATAAATATTGAAATACAGATAATAAAATTGTCTGAAAAGAAGATTAATTACAAAAACAAAACAAAAGGAGGATCAATAAACGGCGATAAACAGCTCCTCAAGCCTCGCCGCCACCTTCATCGCCACCGGCTGCTGGCTCATCATCACCTTCCGCAGGGGGAAGCATTTCTTCATCGACGACCGGAGTAGAGGGGTTGTAGAGAAAGCTCAAATCCCATTCAGGACGCTCTTTCTTAATCAAATCAACGATTTGATCACCCGCCGACATAAAGTCCTTGTTGCGGATATCAAGAAACTCCTGAGAGACCTTGAACTCCTCAAGCATCTCCGCCCGTCGAGCATTAAAAGCGGCTTCAGCCGCAGCCTCCGCCTCCAGCTTCCCCTCGGCTTTGCCCTCGTGGTATCGATTTTCGACGTCGACAAGAGCCGCGGCCAGCTTTTTTTCGGACGACTCCAGTTGCCGGGTGAGGTTTTCTGTCTTGGTCTTTAACTTGGCAAACTCACCCTCCAGACTTAGCAACTGGGCTGCTGCCAAATTCCTCTCATCACAGGCCTCGTCCCTCTTTTTATTAGCCTCATCGATAAGGGACTTCAGCTCGGCCTCCAGCCCGTTCATCGCCTCCTGGCGCTCCTCGACCTTAACAAGGTCAAGAAGGTTGAGGATAGAGAGGACCAGGCTTTAAAAAAAAAAAAACCACAAAGAGTTAGGGCAGAACGCCAAAAATATCTACTTTCAAAAAAAAAAAAAAGAAGAAAGATGTGTTTATACTTACATGAATCTGGAAGGAGATCTGCTTCCTCTGCCGGTCGACCATGGAAGACTGGGAGGCAGCAACCCAGTGTGGCTCCAGGCAGGACTCATATAGTGCCTGGAAGACGAGGGAGAAGCGGGGAGGAAGTTTAAGCATCGCCTCGACCTCGGCGTCAGAAAGGTCCGAGACCTGGAAGTTCCCATCCAGGACCTTCCCCCCGGGAATCATTATACGTTCCCTTGGGCCCGGGGTGATGGGAACATCTGGGATAGGTACCGCCGGCGTCCACCCTTTCCCAGTCGACGCAGCAACGTCCACCGAGGCTTCAGTGCGTTGCCTCTTCCTACTCTTGCCCTTCTTCCCCTTTGAGGCAGGGCGGGACGAGCTGGCCACCTCCTTCCCCTTAGTCGAGGGCTAATGGCTTGGCGAAGGCTGTGCGGCGGGTGGCGCCTGTTCTCTCGGCGCCTGTTCACTCGACGCCTGTTCCCTCGATGCCTGTCGAGGGCTTGGCGTCGGCCGCGGGGCCCCGGGAAGTTGGATCCTCAGAGACGCCATCTCTGACGACGGGAAGAAGAAGATATTACGTAAAAAAAAAAAAAAAAGAAGAAGGGAGGCGTCGAAAGAAGGAGTTACCTTCGTCGTTTAGATGAAAATATTCACGGACGACGTCTAAATCTGAGGGGTCGGGGAGATCGAGGATCAAGCCGGATGCTCGAAGGTTCTCCTCGGTAAGGAGGTTCCCAATATGGCGAGCCTCCGAAGGAAGGGAGAAAGCTGCCTCGACCCTCTCTAAGCTATTGGCCGAGAACTTCGGCCGGTCGTGGTTAACTACACAATGGAAGGCGCGTCGTCAGTATGAAAGAGAAAAGAAGGACAAGTCATTTTAAAACACAATCTACAGACTTACTTATCTCCCCAAACGACGACTGAATCAGCCTTCGGTGAGGACGACGGTCATTGGGGTGAAAGTTGAATGGCCCCCGAATCATGAAGAACATGGGCTTCCACCCGTGAGACGACGAGGGGGCGCCCAAAATAAGCTTCCCAAGTCGAGGCTGGGCCCTCCCATGACCGCTCAAGAAATACCATCCGTCGCACTTGGCGACATGGCATAACTTGTACATAAAACAGAACTCCTCCAATGGGAGTTCCATATCGAACTTCTGGTGTCACAGGACCCAGGTCCCCGCGAAGCAGTACCAGAAGTTCGGCGCCAGCTGAGCGGGAGAGATGCCATAGAAATGGTAGTACTCCTTAACGAAGGGATGAATCGGAAGAGTCATCCCCGCCGTTACCGCTCTCGTGTAAACTGGGAGGTAACCAGTCGGCGGCATGCTGGTCCTGAAATGTTTATCAGGGAGAAGGTACTCGAACCACCTCCCGTCAATACTTCCTTCCTTCACAGCCCGGATAATATCCTTATTCCGGACCCTCGACGGTACGTCGTCGGCCGTGAAGGAAGGTCTATCCGGGTCACCACTCATAGCGGCCAGGGGGGCGTTTACCGCCGCAGCCTCCACCCCGCTAACACTAGCCCCGGTGAAAGGGATCTGCTCGATCCTCCGGTCCACCAGCTCCTCAAATCTGGCGAACTCGTCCCTAAAGTCGTCGATCGGCTCGAATCTTCCCTTGACGTCTTCGATATGACTAGGGTAAGAGCCGACACTAGACGACGAAGAGCTTCCTGAAATCTCCACCACTGAAGGAGGGTCAGAGCGGACAACGGAAGAAGAATCCTCTCGACTGCTAGGGTTTTGAGCCATTGTTCTGACAAATAAAGGACAAAAAGCTAAGTTAAAACCCTAACGTCGAGAGGAATAAACGACGACTGCTCTAAACGTCGATCATTTATGGTATAAATGGAGATGATGAGTGTTCATGGGAACCACGGGTTCCCAGAACCCAGAAACTAAAGGCAAAATCCAAAAGTGCGCGTACATAAAAACCAGGTTACCCAATGCGACAGAAAGGTAAGTTTTTCTAAACTAAACAATATTCCCGTTTTCAGTGTGCATGCATTCTCACATTCCAGATATACAAAGAAAAGTCCTGCGAGTAAAGGCCGAACGAACGAAGGTCTCGAAAACTCACCGGAGAATGGAGTGGAAATCGATTTGATGAAGTACACTGAGAAAAACGGGAAGAGCAACGTCGGAAGTCCGGCGAGAGAAGCTCTGATGCAGTGCAGGGATTTCAACGGAAAAACAACGAGATGTTTCGAGTTCGAAGTTTTGAAAGTTCAAAAAAATGGTTCCCGGATTTTCAAAGGGATATTTATAGGCGAAATTTATCCTCGACCCCCAGCCGTTGGATGAAGATTTTAAAAACCCACGGACAGGGATTTCCGCGCAGATCCAGCAGTCAAAAATTGGGCGGGAAATCGAAAGGGCGCAGATCCAACGGTCAAGGGTCGACCTCTCGAAGAACGGATGCCATCATTAATGTCAGAATAATCGACGCGACGGTTACGTTCCCGAACCTGCTGAGCATTCATTGCGAAAAGAGGTTCGGGGACGGTTTCCCACACCCGAAGCACAGAAGGAGAGAACCGAGCCTAGAGGTCGAGGCCACCAAAAGAGGAACCCTCGACCTGGGGGGTAGCTGTTGTGTGGGAAAATGTGACAAAAACGTGGACCACCAAAATCACGACACGTGGCGACATACGCTCCCAGCCAGATGTGTAACCCTCGACGCTTCGATATCTCAAAATCAGCCGACGAGCCCAAAGCCAATGTCCAAACCGAAGCGATGACCCCATGTGGCGTCGACGGAACCAAAAGGTCCGAGTTAAGGCGCTGAGGTTCCTCGACTGCAGAAAGGGCGCTCGAAGAGGACAAAAGAGGCTTAGGCGGTGCTGGCGACGAGAGGATCTTCCCGTCGAGGCATGATTGGTTGCGTGCAAAAGAAGAAGACTACAGACAGCATTAATGACAAGATTACAAACCGCCACAGGGGACACAAAAGCATTACGGAGATTCACAGAGCCGTAATCGAAGACTAAATCAGAAGAGTGAACAGTGCTGATTAGTGGGCTACTGGGCCTAAAAAGGAGGAGCACTCGAGTGCCTGAGGCCTACAGAGGAAAACCCCTTGTGAAGGCAATATTCGGCTATATAAGGAGAACAACCCCCAATGGAGAGGGGGTCAGTGAATTAGAGAAAAAAGAACCCACACATACACATTCTGTAAATTGTAAATTCTCTCAAAGAAATATAATTCACAGTGGATGTAGCTCTGATTTTATAGAGTGAACCACTATAAAATTTCTTTTGTGTTTTTACTTTCAGTAAAAGAAAACACTAATTACACATAGAAACTCAATAACCGGCCGGTAAACCAAAGAGTGACCAGAGGTATCCTGACTGGTTTATTGTTGACGAAATTCTACCGTCAACAGGTTCTATCTTAATTGAAATTAAGGAAAACTTTAAGAAAATTCAGTGATTCATTCTTTTGAAATTATTGTTACGAATTATGAAATTATTCCTTCTTATAGTTAAGAATAAAAAAAAAAAAGTTTTGCAAATTTTAAGAAACCCTAGTAAGTACAAGTTAAAAGTTTAAGCTATAGTGGCAGCCTCATAGGAGGGTCATCATAGTCTGTAGGCTTTCAACAATCGTCGATAGCATCGCATTATTGGCCTTCAATTCATCTATCTCACTAAGTTGGGCGGCTGTGGGCCCTAAAATTGGGAAGGAGAGAACGCTAGTTGGATGGTTAGAAAGGGAGACTAATTCAAGTCCTTTGAATCATATAGACATATACATGATTTTTTTCTTAAACTTACAACAGAAGATAACTGCGCGAGCGGTATCCATTCCCATCTCCACCATTCGCCCGTTGCTCGCCATTGCCCTTCAAGAATTGCTAATAGGTTTCTTACCTACAGCATGAACACATTTGATTGAGCTTTCGCTCAGCAAGTAGGAACTATATCTCACAAAATAACTGTGAGTACACACGAATAAATATGCATGAACTGATTATGCTTGATTATGATGTTCTATCATAGTCTTATTATCTTATCTTTTCTTTCTTATGGGCCCGAGTGCTCGTGTACCACTTGCGCGCAATCATCGAGACGTGAGGGTTTGCAAGGTCCCCCGTGACACCGTGATTATAACTTGAATGCCTCCCTTAAGTCGGAGGACATTATCATTTTTTTTCTTTTCTCCCTTGTAGAGCTTGAGTTACCTCCCTTAGGTCGGAGGCTGGTACGGCACTCAACTGAGATTATTCTTATAAGTTCCTCTTTACTTATTAAGGTGTATCCAGCATGACATGACATTGCATACAATACATAAAGCATAAACATGTATATATATAACATGTTTAATTTTTTTCTTTAAAATCTATTCATGCTGTAGGCGAGATTCCTACTTACCTGATTTACAGAGCTAGAATTCACTTTTTGCCAAACAGCCTATTCTCTTACTTGCCTACTTCTGAAAATAAACACCCGTTGAGAGTGTGAGATTATCTGTCATTTGCTATTCTATTTTAGCAGCTTATGAAGGAAATCTAGCCCTTTACTTAAGGTATGTATTCCTTTCCTTTACTGAAGGATAATTTACCATAAGGATCAATTTATTAAATCCTCAAAATCTTATTTTCCTTAATTGCCCTTACAAATTTGTGTTAAATTGATAATGCATTAATTATCTTTTCCTTATAATAAGTCTAATAATTTAGTTAACTAATTTTGGTAATTAATTAACCCTCTTATTCATATATCAAGTCTACATAAGTTAATTAATTAATCTTAGTACTTAATTAACTTCCTTAACTATATCATAAGTCTTAAATAATTTAATTAATTAAATTATCATCCATAATACACTTTTAATAAACTTTACTTTACCTCACTTGACGGGCTCATAATAGTGTTGAGGTTCGTATTTAACGTCATAAAATTAAGGTTCTAGCATATCGTTTCTTTACGATTTTCGCTTACCCGCTTATTTGAAAATTGTTAAGTTTTATTGAAAAACTATATACGACGTTTAACATAAATATAAACATAATTCACAAATCTCATAATTAACGTATTTCGTGAAAATCATATGTCTTATACGACTATCTTAATTAAACTGTAAGCAAGGTTTGTACTTGCCTGGATTCCGAGCTAAGCGATTCTAATAGTACCTCGCTTGTCGTGTCCTCCTACGTATTCCTCAAAACTAATTTTGGGAAAAGTTGCAAGCACTATGAATGATCCTTGAGGAATATTGTAGCTTTAAACACTCAATTCTGATCTTCACTTGTTTAGTCTGAACCACCTCGATCCGCGCGTGCAATCAGTACCAGACCATTCTTATCAAAATTGAATTTGGTTGAACGGACGTCACCATTTCATTCATCATGTCGAAATGAGTCGGCATGTGGTCTCGGATCATCAAACGGATGTCGATAGCCTGAGAAATGACACCTCGTCGAAATATGGCGGTGGCGAAGGCTCCCGGAGAGTTTTTCCCCTGTGAACTTAGGTCCTCTCCCCTAACTTGATCCTTCTAAGTCCATTGGTGCAGTCAATTTCACACCATTTAGCCTGTGACAGTACCTATCGAGACCGGCACCGTCGGTAAAATCTGGCGACCCAAATCTCAGTATTCCGGTCATCAATTCTTAAAATTGGTTTAGGGGTTTTCTTACTCGCTTCCTACTGAGTGTTGTGACACCAAAGTCACTGGGACTGCGATAGTGGTTGCTAGTCGGGATCTATTGGTCGTTTGAGTCGATTAGTGGGGGCGGTGACATCCACGACGGCCTGGAGAGAGAGAAACGACAGCGGCGGCGACAGTGTTTTCGGCCACCATGGACGGCAATGTTCCAGCCAGAATTGAGCTATGAAAATGGATGGGTTTTCTTCTTCTCACTATACTGAGTCCATAGGGACTAAAATCATCTCAATCGGAGGTCGAATGGCAGAGATATCACGACAGGAAGAAATGGGTAATGTCAGAACTTCCGCTGGCGATTGCGGCTAATTTCGGTGGAGTTGGAGGTCGTGCCGCATGTCGTTGAAATCAGCTCGTCGAGATCTTTCTATTGACACCAGCAGTGTCAAAAATGGAGGTTGGAATCTTAACTTGGGTATTTGGCCATTGATGATTTTTGTGAGAGAACGTGAGACCAGAGAGAGTGTGAACGGAAGCAAGAGAGAAAATGATAGAACCCTAAAAATTTCACTATATATAGAGTCTAATTAAGGCAAGATTACGTGCTTGATCTTATCCTCAAATATTTCCTCTAAACAGATTAAATTTATATTGATTAGAGATAATTAATTTAGCTCACGTAACTTAATCTATTACTTACAATCCAATATTAATTCATGAATAATTCAATACTGTTTTATATTCTTAGTCATGTAATACTTCAAACTGTTTCAAGTCTTGAAATTAATTTTAGACTGAACAAATTCTAAATTTTACTTTTCTGCATTATATCCCGGGAATGACGTTGTTTCTTACAATGACAACTCCCGAGCTCACATTATACCCATCTACTATAGGTATTTATCTTGTGACTTTAACCTAACTATCTGACAATTAAGAATTTTTTTCTTCTTTTAAAATGTCAGTGCGTTTTTTTATACGCCGCTAATATCGTGCTGTGCTTGGAGATTCTTGAAATTAATATTCTCAAACTATACTTGTACTGAAAATTATTCCACCTTAAAATACGACGAGAATTATCGATCGAATTTACTTGATCGAAACATGAACTTAACATGAAATCTGCTATAGAATTTAGGAATACATATATTAATTCCATAAATCCTTTATTCACAATATAACATAATATTTTCTAAGAAAATCTTTGGCTTAAAAATACATGAATTGTATTATTTAAGGTCTGAAATTTTCTCAGTCATTACAATCTACCCCCCCTTAAGAAATTTTCATCCCGAAAATTAGAACAACTCGGGGTAGCTTTTCCTCGTATTCTCTTTGCGTTCTCAAGTAGCTTCCTCAATATTATAAGTTCACTACAAGACTTTAACCCGAGGAATTACTTTATCCCTTAAGGTTTTCTCCTTGCTAGCTTGGATCTGACCTGGTTTCCCCTTGTAGGTGAGGTCTGCGTGCACTTTGACAGGTCCCGATGTAATACATGCGATGGATCTGTTACATACTTCCTCAATATCAATATGTGAAAGACATTGTGTACATAAGCCAATTCTGGCGACGCTACTAGTCTATATGTGACTTCACTAATCCTTTTGAGGATCCCAACTGTCTGATGTATCTTGGGTTGAGTTTTTCTCTTTTGTCAAATCTTATTACTCCTTTCATCAGTGCCACCTTCAGGAAAACTAAGTCTCCTACTTGAAACTCTATAGGTCCGTGATATTTATCCGCATAGCTCTTCTGGTGACTGTGAGTTGTATCAAACTTCTTTGTGATAAGTCTCACATCCTCTATGGTTCTCCTGATAAAGGATAGCATTTCTAGATGCTTCTCCCCAAGTTCATACTAATGAACTGGGGACCTACATTTTCTTTCGTATAGAGCTTCAAAAGGTGTCATTCCTATTGAAATGTGATAGCTGTTGTTATAGGGAAACTCTATCAAAGGTAACTTTCTATCCCAATTCCCTTTAAAATCCATGACACATGCTCTCAGCATATCTTGTAGGGTCTGCATGGTCCTATCAGATTGGCCATCTGTCTGCGGTGGATAGTTATACTAAATTTTAACTTAGACCCCATTGCATCATGTACACTCGTGAAATGGTTGTCTCTCAATAGAATAACTGAGTTTGATTGGCAAAAATGTGCATATCTTGTTAATCGGTCTCCGATTATCCAAATCACATCATTACTATCAGATGTTTTAGGCAACTCTACCACAAAACTCGTCGTGATTTGATCACACTTCTCTTCTAGAATGTCAATCTTCTGTAGTTCTCCTGCTAGATGTTATTGTTTTACTTTAACTTCCTATCAATCAAGGTAATTTCAGCGACATCCTTCTTCTGTTAGGGTAACTAGTGGTTTGGATGAGATAGTTTGTCTCCAAAATGGCTAATCACTCTTCTTAGTCTCGATTGTCATTTCAATCTTCAGCCGAATTAATCTTTAGGATTAGTCAATCCATTGCCTAGTATGAGTCATAATTGATCTCGAAACTATTTTTAACTTGACTTTGACTTAGAGAATACATTTCTATCCTTGATTCGGCTGAGACTCCATTATTAGATTTATCTGATCTTTGTCCTGAGTTATCGTAATATCCTGTTGATATAACTATCGTGAAAACTCTCTAATTCTGAGTGTGATGTACTACTTTCATATAATTTGGATCAAAATGTTTATCCTTGTGGTTTCTAGGGGTACTACATAGTATAAAATGTAATACTACGTATTGTCATGGGATTATTCCATAATTCTATAATTCTACACTCATAATACTGCTTAGATCTTAAAATATTCTTGGTTATTACTAATCGAGTGCTTATTTGTTGGTTTGTCAATTTGTCTGAACCATTAAGAATGTGATGACTTATCTGAAGTCAAACAGTTTACTTGAAACTTTCACTCTCATAGCCAATATTCTCAATCACTATCTGACATGGTGTATCATTAAGTCATTTCTTTCATGTCTCACAGTACTCTTAAACATTCCCATATATACTTATTAGGCTTTTCATAGTATATCTTGTCATACTGAGATTTTACACGTCATTCTAATATGAACACGTGTACTGAGAGGTTTTAAACCTATAGAATGCATGGCTTATTTATGGAAAAATCCATAAATAAGTAGACTTATTTATTTACTAATTCTCCTCGACATTACAATTCACTAGGCTTATATAAATTTGATCTTCAAAATTAGAATGAAGTTGAGGTTTTCTAATGTTTTTCGTTATTCTTCACATGAAGAGCATCCTTCATTGACATTTCTTCTCCGAGGATCTTACTAAGATTATTAACCTTACTTTCTATTAGGTCTCCTTTCTACTGATCCATGATCTCAACTTGCTCTTTACTCTTAACTCCTGCATTTATTTATCTGGATCGTGATTTGATATATGAAATGGCTCAAGAATCTGTCATCTTAACATTTTCTTAATAGATTCTCATTATCCAACTCGTTATCATTAGCAATAGTAGTAACCATAGCTTATTTATATATGCTTGTTCTAATACTTTGGGGGATCATTTTTCCCTTGATTAAACTTTTTTTTTATTTTTCTTCTGGGTACTCCGCCCTTCTCTTGTAGTATGAGTGGAGAAAGATCAGTCTTACTGTCAATACTTATAGGAGCTCTCTATTTTTGTTCTAATAGCTTTCCCCATTGATTACGGTCCATCCTCACTTCTACTTTGTTTGTCATAATCATTAAGCAGTTTTTTTTATCCAAACTGTGGGGCCTCAATTTAACTATTCTCCATATATATATATATATATATTTATACTTAAGTTGGAGCTTCACCTATCATCTCATCGATAGTTCACGTGACGTATTAACTCAAAGGTACCGCAAATCCCTTCTTACGTGCAAAAATTGTATTGTAATACTTTCTTATTCTAACTTATTGTAGAATCTGTGGCCGAGCACGTATCATATCACGATTGTTTGGCATTTTACTTGTCTGAACCTTATTTTATAAAGTAATGAGACCCTTCTGATTCTAAATTTCCTGCAATTATTGTAACACCTACTTCTACTAGATAAAGTTGTGTTGTTTCCTGAGTCTATGAATGACTACTTGAGGTTTACCGACCTTATATTCGTCTTATAATCATCTGACTTAATAACTAGTTTCCTCAAATACTTAAGTCCTTAAGGAATACATGTATCAGCCTCATACCATTGGGAGGTGGTTTCATTCCTTATAAACCAGGACCTACCCACATCCTCAGGCGATGTGAAATTGCACAACTTACCCTTTCTTGGCCTTGTGCCTTAAGGGATTGATGGCTGTCACAATCACCCCTCCTTATGGGGGCCCAACCTTCTCATTGGCCACATTTTTGGCTGGGTAGAGTCTCTGATATCATATGTAACGACCAACACCCCCACTTGGTATGATAATGTCCGCTTTGGACTTGAGCCCGCACGACTTTACTTTTGGATTTCACCCCAAAATGCCTCATATGACATAACTTATCTTATTCTTGAAGGTTTAACTATTTATGTTTCTATCACAAAACATTCATAACTCTCATTCAATTATTTGAGGATAGGCTACGTCATCTTTTCCTTTGGGTTTACTAATGTATTTTTTTTACCATGTGACACTCACTCAATTGTTTTGTCTCTTAGGCTTTATGAGTCTTTCTATGGGGTTTACCCTTTTCCTTCTTATCTAGTGTCGAGTTCAAACTACTCTCGAAAGTATGAACTCATTCAAGGAGATACCATCTACGTACTTTAGCATTCTCTCTTCTAATTTACTCTTTATATAATCAAGTTTTTAAGCTCATTTCATCTCGTGTTTACTTTCCTCAAAGAACAATTATCTTAAACTTCTGACTCTAAAAAAATTCTAATAATTTCTCCTAAAATTAGGTATATTTCAAAGTATTACCTTATGTTGACATTTTTGTTCTTAAGTAGGATCATCTGTCTTTCGATCCTTGTACCTCTCAGAGCATAGATCATAGTCTTAATTATTATACACCCATCCTTTTTAGCCTAATCCTCGACCTCTAAACTCAATAAGGTCATCCTCCCAGTATAAGAATGATTACACCTAAAAATTCTTCCATTTTATTTAGATTCCTAGATTGATAATAGTGTTTCCCCTATTTATCATCGGGCAGGGTATATATAAAACAAAATCCTTAAACCATTGCTACATTTGATACCCCATTATCTTAACTTTAACTTACTTATCATACTGACTAAACTATTAGTCCTTACTGTTCCTTTACTTATGCAAGAGATCTCCTCCTTTAAAAGGATTACATTTCATATCTTCCATTAAGAGTTTGACTTATAAATTCATGACTTCCGTCCTCAAAGTTTCAATTATAAGTCCTAATAAATTTGCTTTAGATTGGCGTCACCACCAAAATTTTCTTAATAGATAAATACTATCCTTAATTGGTTTGCTCCACTCTTGTTGTAATTTCTTTCTTACAACACCTCTTGATTATCACAAAAATCATACTATTTATATTGATGACTAGGTAAAATTGTGCCACTTAGCACATCTAATCCATGATTTTCTAATGGATAAGTTTATGACAGTGTATTTTCATACCTTTACTTCCTATTATCTTACGTCATCACTTGTTTTAGTCCAATCGATACTTCATTGTAAAGGCAACTTTTACCTTTATCATCTTTACCTAATGCAATCTTAATTCTTTTAAGACATTTTAAATAAATCCGTATATATATTCTTCAATCATAAATAGGGTGAGAATATCTCCCATTAAGATTATTGTAGAGGGATTAATTTGGTCAAAACTAACCTAGAACAACATCCCTCAATTTGTCCATGACCTTTGGTGTTTTTTTCGTATCACTTAAACTGCTACTTACATTTAAACTCATTGCATTAGTTCTTGTACCTATATCCAAATGAGATTCTCAACATCTCGAACATCTTTTGCATTTGTCTTAACTTATAGCCTTTGTGCGTTATTTATCATCACATTCATACACATAGGTACTTTCTATGAGATTGCTAAACATTTTAAGGCTAGCAATCATCGTGTATCATATCTTAAGTGGGTCACTTAACATCTACCATAAGCTGGTATTACTTAATGTTGAAGCTTTATTTCCTATATCGTATCTTGATATACATATATAGTCGTCGAACGTCGCCCACATCTAACTTGACGGGGTTACATCGTCCATCTACTTATTAATGTCGTCTTTATGCTACATATTCATATCCTCTTCATGGATCCATGCTGAAAAGCTGCTAATAGCAACGCAGTCATACGTGCTTCCTCAAAGGGAGTCCCGGTAGTTGTTTCTTTTCAAACTGTTGTACATGGCTCCGATACTTAGTTTGGCTTCATAGCCCAGCAATGATCATTAAAGGGTCACCTCAAACGATCACACTTCTCGAGATATTGTCTTGTCAGCCCAAAGAAATACAATATAGTAAAATACTAGGGTAGTTAGACTTGAATGGTCCTTGATAGGATGATCATACTCATGCGAACATATTAACCTTTGCTTACTCGTTAAATAAGCGTTCGCGTCTATTAACTATTATAATCTAATTAGCATAAACATACATTAACTTACTTGGACTATGCCAAAGCAGACGCGTGACGATGTGGAGTAGGATGATAGGATACCTGCTCTGATACCAACTATGACGACCTTCCTTTAAGGCCACCACTATAACTAACTTTTTAACTTGTACTTACTAGAATTTCTTAAAATTTGCGGAATATTTTTTTTTTAAACATAAGAAGGAATACTTTCGTAGTTCATAACAATAATTTCATAATTCGTAACAATAGTTTTAAAGGAATGAATCACTAAATTTCTTAAAGCTTTTCTTAATTGTAGTTAAGATAAAACCTTCTAGAAATATCCTTCCAACGGAGCAACATTTGAACTGTTGTTTTAAATACTCTTTAAAAGTCTTTCCAAAACTAGCCCATTCAATTGGGCCATCTCATTTGACTTTAAAATAGATTTCATGAGAAATCTTAAATTCAAGTATATCTTAAAGTCCTTTTAAAATCAATTATTTAAATCGTCATTTTTAAAATTCGTTTATTTGTTGCATGCACTGTTACAACGTTCTGAAACTTAAATACTCAAAACTAGATTTGTTAGCTACAACCTCAATTTTCTTAACATACATATGTACGTATACTTTTTAAACATACATGCTTGAAACCTTTGAATCATATAGACATATACATGATTTTTTTCTTAAACTTACAGCAAAAGATAACAGCGTGAGCGGTATCCATTCCCACCTCCACCATTCGTCCGTCGCTCGCCATTGCCCGTCAAGAATTGCTGATGAGTTTCTTACCTACAGTATGAAGACATCTGATTAAGCTTTCGCTCAGCAAGTAGGAACTATATCTCGCAAAATAACTATGAGTACATGTGAATAAATATACATGAAATGATTATGCTTGATTATGATGTTTTATCATAGTTTTATTATCTTATCTTATCTTTCTTATGGGCCCGAGTGCTCGCGTACCACTTGCGCGCAATCATCGGGACGTAAGGGTTTGCAAGGTCTCCCGCGACACCGTGATTATAACTTGAATGCCTCCCTTAAGTCGGAGGACATTATTATTTTTTTTCTTTTCTCCCTTGTGGAGCTTGAATTACCTCCTTTAGGTCATAGGCTGGTATGGCACTCAACTGAGATTATTCTTTCAAATTCCTCTTGACTTATTAAGGTGTATGTAGCATGACATGACATCACATACAATACTTAAGGCATAAACATGTATATATATATATATATATATATAACATGTGTAATTTTTTTCTTTAAAATCTATTCATGTTGTAGGTGAGATTCCTACTTACCTAATTTACAGAGCTGGAATCCACTTTTCACCAAACAGCCTATTCTCTTACTTGTCTACTTATGAAAATGAATACCGATTGAGAGTGTGAGATTATCTGTCGTTTGCTATTCTATTTTAGCAAATTTGTAAGGCATGTATTCATTTCCTTTACTAAAGGATAATTTACTATAATGATCAATTTATTAAATTTTCAAAATCTTATTTTCCCTAATTGCCCTTACAAATTTGTGTTAAATTGATAATTCATTAATTATCTTATCCTTATAATAAGTCTAATAATTTAGTTAACTAATTTTGGTAATTAATTAACCCTCTTATTCATATACCAAGTCTACATAAGTTAATTAATTAATCTTAGTACTTAATTAACTTTCTTAACTATATTCTAAGTCTTAGATAATTTAATTAATTAGTTTAATAATTAATTAAATTATCATCCATAATACACTTTTAATAAACTTTACTTTACCTCACTTGACGGGCTCATAATAGTGTTGAGGTCTGTATTTAACGTCGTAAAATTAAAGGTCTAGCATATCGTTTCTTTACGATTTTCGCTTACCCGCTTATTTAAAAACCGTTAAGTTTTATTGAAAATCTATATACGACATTTAACATAAATATAAACATAATTCACAAATCTCATAATTAACGTATTTTGTGAAAATCATACGTCTTATACGACTATCTCAATTAAACTGTAAGGAAGGTTCGTACTTGCCTGGATTCTGAGCTAAGCGGTTCTGATAGTACCTCACTTGTCGTGTCCTCTTGTGTATTCCCCAAAACTAATTTTGGGAAAAGCGACAAGCAGTATGAATGATCCTTGAGGAACATCGTAGCTTTAAACACTCGATTCTGATCTTCACTTGTTTAGTCTGAACCACCTCGATCCGCGTGCAATTAGTACCAGACCATTCTTATCAGAATTGAATTTGGTTGAACAGACATCACCATTTCACTCAACACGTCAAAACGAGTTAGGATATGGTCTCGGATCATCAAACGGATGTCGATAGCTTGAGAAATGACACCTCGCCGGAATATGGCGGCGGCGTACGGCAGAGGACGCTCCCGGAGAGTTTTTCCGCGGCGGACTTGGGTCCTACCCCTCTAACTTGACCCTTCTGAGTCCATTGGTGCGGTCAATTTCACACCATTCGGCCTATGACAGTACCTATAGGGACCGGCAACGTCGGTAAAATTCGGCAACCCAAATCTCAGTACTCCGGTGATTAATTCTTAAAATTGGTTTAGGGGTTTTCTTACCCACTTGCTTATGATTGTTTTGACACCAAATTCACTACGATCCAATGGTTAGATCGTCGGAACCACCTCATCCCTCCATGGACGACGGCAGTGGCTCCGTTTTCCGGCCAAACTGCGACTGCGACAGTGGCTCCTGGTCAGGATCTACTGGGCGTCGGCTTCTAAGTCGATTGGTAGGGGCGGTGACATCCATGACGGCCTAGAGAGAGAGAAACGATAGCGGCAACGGCGGCGATTCCGGCAACCATGGACGGTGGCGTTCCGGCCAGAATTGAGCATTGAAAATAGATGGGTTTTCTTCGTCTCGCTGCAGTGAGTGCATAGGGACTGAAATCATCTCAATCGGAGGTCGGATGGCGGAGATATCATGACGGGAAGAAATGGGTAATTTCAGAACTTCTGCCGGCAATTACGGCTGATTCCGGCGGAGTTAGAGGTCGTGCCACATGTCGTTGAACTCAGCTCGTCGAGATCTTTCTATTGATTCCAGCGGTGTCAAAAATAGAGGTTGGAATCTCAACTTGGGTATTTGGCCATTAATGGTTTTTGTGAGAGAACGTGAGAGGAGAGAGAGAGTGAACGGAAACAAGAGACAAAATGATAGAACCCTAAAAATTTCATTATGTATAGTGTCTAATTAAGGTAAGATTACGTGTTTGATTTTATCCTTAAATATTTTCTCTAAATAGATTAAATTTATACTGATTAGAGATAATTAATTTAGCTCACGTAATTTAATCTATTAATTACAGACCAATATTAATTCATAAATTATTCAATATTGTTTTATATTCTTACTTGCGTAATATTTCGAATTGTTTCAAGTCTTGAAATTAATTTTAGACTGAATAAATTCTAAATTTTACTTTTCTGCATTATATGCCGGGAATGACGTTGTTTCTGACAGTGTCAACTCCCGAGCTCACATTGTACCCATCTACTATAGGTATTTATCTTGTGACTTTAACTTAACTGTTTGGCAATTAATGATTTTTTTCTTCTTTTAAAATGTCAGTGCGTGTTTTTTTATACGTCGCTAATATCATGTTGTGCTTGGAGATTCTTGAAATTAAGATTCTCAAACTATACTTGTACTGAAATTATTCCGCCTTAAAATACGACGAGAATTTATCGATCGAATTTACTTGATCGAAACATGAACTTAACATGAAATCTGCTATAGAATTTAAGAATACATATATTGATTCCATAAATCCTCCATTCACAATATAATATAATATTTTCTAAGAAAATCTTTAGCTGAAAAATACATGAATTGTATTATTTCAAGGTCTAAAATTTTCTCAGTCATTACAAATGTCCTATCTTTAAGTTGTGAAAATGAATCCTACAAAAACATTTAACTGTACATGTATATAACACATGATTAGAAAATTCATAAAACGAAATATTAACATGAATCTTCCATATCATATTTTTAATTTCCTAATTTTCTTTCCTTGCCGAAGTCGTTACATATATTGATGCTAGTACCATATGATTTGGATAGCTTAATAACATGGTTGTGTATATATTAGGAATTAAAATGATTCTTGTTCAAGGCCAAAAGAAAAGGCAAATATAAATTGCAAAAAGTTACACAAACACAATTGCATAAGGTAAATCAATTGTCAAATGAAGTTTCAATATAAAGTGTGTGTTTGGAATCATTTTAGACAACGTTTTTCACATTTTTCCGAAGAACAAAAACTGAAGATGGTTTGGAAATCACGTTTAGAGCGGCATTGGACAAAAAATAAAACTGAAAACGCCGGTTTCATTTCTCCTAAAATCCTCAGGTTTTTGAAAACGTGAAAAGGTCGGTCGTATTTAGAATTGATCCCATTTTTTTACGTTTTTCGAGAAAAAAAAAATGAAAACGTTTTCAAAATGGCGTTTAGCGTAATAAAGATAAGAAATGGAAACGAAAATGATTTTTTGGTTTATTGTAAAATGAGAGAAAAATGAAAAAATGACTTTTAGTCATTTTTCTTTTTTTGTTTTCGTTTCCCCCTCTCTCGAGCAGAGAGAGAGAAAGAGAGACATTACTGAGTTTTTTTATACTGAAAATAATTTCTTGAAAATAAAACTACTAAACGCATTTTTAAAAATAATTTATGTTTGAGATTGAAAACGTTTTCATTTTCATTTTCATATAAAAAAAGAAAATCATTTTAAAATGAGTCGTTTTCTTTTTTTTGTGTGTTTCATTTTCTCCTCGCTTCACAGTATCAGTGTTTATCAGTGTTTACTTGATTAGAAAAAAAAAAAAAAAAAAAAAAAGGTTCAAAGTTAGTGGCTGCCCAAAGTTGGTGGCTGCCAATATCAGTATATAGCAGAGGCGGAGGCAGTGCTTCTGTTAGTCTACCTATAAATTATCTAATAATATGTGTATACAGTAATTAGTATCTTAATTGTTTACTATTATGTATGTTAAGACAATTGATAAATAATAAGTATAAAATATTTACATATAGCAAATATGTATATATTATATTAATTATTAGTGTATTAATTAGAGAGTTTATTAATCATTAATATATTATTTAAAATACTATTACATGGTTTTAAAAATATAAAACTAAACGGAATTTGAGTTTTTTTTATATTTGAAACAATCTCTGAATAAAACTATCAAACGTATTTTTAAAAAAAATTCCTATTTGAGATTAAAAATGTTTTCATTTCTATTTTTATACATAAAATAAAATTATTTTAAAATAAATTTTAAACGCGCCTAAAATTTTTAAAACTAACAATCTTTTCAACTACCGATATAATAGAATCGTCCCTATATTCTCCCTTTTTGTTTTGTCGAGCACGTTTCCGCAATTGAGCTCGATTGATTTATGCAGATGATCGACTTTCTTTTTGCTACAACAAAAGATAATAATTAGTGTTTACTTAAAATATTATTTAAATTAAAATAGATATTGCTTATCAAAAATATAATTACCATCTCTTTCTCCAAGTTGGCATATCCCTTCGGTGACATGTTGTGTTTATACTTAACATTCTGTTACGCCATGGTCGATACCTCGACCACTTATCCTCTTGACTGACGTCGAGGAACTCCCGCGGAGAATCGACTGTTGGCAATGAGGGAAAGCATAGCAGATGTGCCCTATGCGTCGAGAGAGGCCACAGAAGGAGGGGCGCCGGGTAAGGTCTCTACAGGCACACGAAGCGACGTCGAGGAATCAGTGTCGGCTGCCAGAGATCATGTCAACCAGAGGAGGGAAGTACTTATCCGACGGCTACTTTTGGAGTCAGGAAATCAGGTGTCAGCCTGGGGAGATCCGCCGAATTTCCAGGGATAAGCCATCATGAGAACTCACCTACCCTCACGAAGACCGAGGACGGGAGATGGCTTCTCTCTTGGGAACCGGGAATGTGCAACCGCGTGAGAGACTCTATAAATGGAACGAAAAGAACCCAGAAAAGGGGTTAGAAACCATTTGTATTGCAGATAGAATACTTGTACTCAACTCAAAGATATAGTGCATGCACAAGTGGATTAGGCACCATATTATTGCCGAACCACTATAAATTCGTTGTTTCTCCTGTATTATTTCATGCTCATTTCATAATCCGGTGATCAACGTAACGGTGAGTGATTCTAGGAGGATATTACGAGTTGTCGGAAAAACACCGTCAACAACTGGCGCTAGAAGGAGGGCCTTAAGCCCATTAATCTAATCCAGCTTGGAAGTCAACTTTGAACCGAAAATCCTCATTATGCCTCCTAGAAACCACCTACAGACGACCAACCCATCAGCCCAGGCAGCTCAGGAGTCCACCGCTGCCGAAACTTCTGCGATTCCGCTCCCGACGGCCGCAGCGACCCCCCCAGACCGTATTGGCCAGCTCTAGAAACAAGTGGAAACACTGGCCGCAGCCGTGGAAAGAATGGCTGCAGCCCTCGCCGAATGAGACCAAGGGCGGAACTCAATGCCGCCGCTCGAAGACGCGCCGACGATCCCGGTGAACGCCGTCGATGGGAACCAAGGGATTGGTGACCAACACGGTGACACCAAGGAAATCGGTGATAGTCGAGCAGGTGACCCTCGACCCGCCAAGTCGAACAGGTCTGTGGGGAGTAGGCAACGCACGGCACGAAGGAGAGCGCGGGAGAGGGCTGCAGCGCTTCTTGTGGATAACATAGGTGCGCCCCCTCGACCGCCACAAGAGGCCCATAGGAGGAACCCCGTCCCAGTGGATTGCACGTCGGTGCACGGTGGAGACCTAAGGGCCAGGCTCGACGCCCGTCACGGGAAGGCTGTGCAGCTGGCAAGAGAGGACGAGCTTGCAGCGAAAAATAAGGCCTTGGCCGAGAAGATGGCTAGGCTAGAAAAGCAGATGGGGAGCCGACTGAACAACTTTGAGCAGGTTGTGGGGAAGGTGGCCGAGGCAGTAAATGTCGATGCAAAGATGTACACGTCCCACGACCACCCGTTCACAGAAAATATCATCTGAGTTCCGCTCCCAGACAAGTACAAGTCGCCCCCCATCCCGCTATATGATGGAATGAGCGATCCGGACGACCACCTCGAGGTATACACAGGGCACATGGTCCTGCATGGATACCCCGAGGAGGTGATGTGCCGGGCGTTCAGAAATCACCTCTCTGATTCTGCGAGGAGATGGTTTAGGTCACTCAAACTGAACTCCATCACCAGCTGGGATGACCTGAAGAACGCCTTCCTGACCCAGTTCATAGGTGTCAAGAAGTACATCCCACCGAAGCAGAACCTGTCTAGAGTATACCAGGGGCCCAATGAGTCCCTGAAGGACTGGATAGCTCGCTTCGGAGAGCAGGTCGCAGCCACCGAGGGAATTTCTGATGAAGTGGCTCTGATGGGAGCGCTGTCCAGCATGAAAAAGGACATCCCCTACAGCACCGACCTGGACCGAAGGCCACCCCAATACTTATCAAGAGTTTCTGACAAGGGCACAGGGGTTCATCAACGCCGAGGAGGCCAAGAGGGCCCTTAAGAGCAAGGCGGTGACCCCTGTCAAGGAGGAGGCCGGCCAAGCCAACAATCAGAACAACGGCAAGAGGCGCCGGGGTCCTCCCCAGGTGCAAGCTGAGGCCAAGCACAACCCGGCTCTGAATAATAGAAGCGGCAATGCCTCGACGAGCCAGGGGGAAACAAAGCGGCCTAAGCCGCAACGGTATGACACCTATACCCCCCTGACAATGGGGATCGAGGACGTCTACCACGAGATCAGCCACCTCCAGGTATTACGTCGACCTCCACCCATGAGGGGCGACCGAGCGCGGAGAAATCCGAACAGATATTGCCGCTTCCACGGCGAGGCTGGTCACACCACGGCCGAGTGCTACGACCTGAGGGACGAGGTCGAAAGGCTCATCCGGGAAGGGAGGCTCAGCGAATATCGAACCGACCACCGAAACAATAATAGGCGCAATGACGACCGACGGGACGAGAATAGGCGGGATAACCGCGACAACCCTCCTGAACCAGTTGGCGTCATAAGGACGGTATTTGGGGGACTGTACCTCGGCGGCACCTCCCGGCGTGCACAGAAGGAATACGCCTGAGAGGCCAAGGAGAAATTTAACCAGAGGCTCATGCACATCTCAGAGCGTGAATCCAAGGTCGCTCGTTACGAGGACCCCGAGATCACTTTCTCCGAGGTCGACGCCAGAGGTGTACACTTCCCCCAGAGTGACGCCTTGGTGGTCGAGGCCATGATCAGCAACCACACGGTGTGCCGCATCCTGGTCGATAATGGCAGCTCCGTGGACATTCTGTACGCGGATTGCCTCGACAGGATGGGAATTCCCCGCTCAAGGCTCCAGAACAGTCCCCAACCACTGTACGGATTTACTGGAGACAGCGTCATCCCGGAGGAAGCCATTGAGCTACCCATGACCATCGGGGACCGACCGCACACCTCAACCGTAATGTCGAAATTCCTGGTGGTGAAGGGAGGCGACCAATACAACGCGGTCATAGGACGCCCGACCCTAAGAGCCTTACGGGCGATGACGTCTATTTACCACCAGACGATGAAGTTTCCTACACCGAGCGGGATCGACAAAGCCAAGGGGAACCAGTATGAGTCGAGGCTTACTTACTCGGAAACGATCTGCCACTACGCCGAGCCGACGCAGGTACGCAGAGAGTTGCGTATGGTCGAGACCAGGACGGAAGGCCTCGACCTAGATCCAAGATTCCTCGGAGAAGAGTCCGAGGCGGGACCGGTTGAGGAGCTGGTTGAGGTTCTCGTTGACAAAAGGGACCCAACTAGAACGCTGAGAGTTGGCTCAGAGCTGGAATCCCAGGACCGGGGGAAGCTGGTCGAATTTTTGAAGGGAAACCTCAACGTGTTCGCCTGGACCCACGAGGACATGGAGGGGATAAGTCCCGACGTCATGTGTCACCGGCTGAACATCGACGACAAGTTCCCACCGAAGAGACAAAAACGCCGGCCGATGAATGCTGAAAAGTCCGAGGCCCTGCGGAAGGAAGTGGACAAGCTCACACGCAATAACTTTATCCGGGAAGTCCTATACCTTGAGTGGGTGTCAAACCCAGTCCTGGTGAAGAAGCCGAATGGGGAGTGGCGGACGTGCATCGACTTCAGCGACCTGAACAAAGCATGTCCCAAGGACAGCTTTCCGTTGCCCAGGATTGACCAGCTGGTCGACGCCACAGCAGGGCACGAGCTCTTGAGCTTCATGGATGCCTACTCTGGGTACAACCAAATACCTATGCTCGACCGCGACGAAGAGCATACATCATTCATCACAGACAGAGGGCTCTACTGTTACAGGGTGATGCCCTTTGGCCTCAAGAATGTTGGAGTGACATACCAACACCTCGTCAACAAAATGTTTGCGGGGTTAATTGGGAGGTCAATGGAGGTATACGTCGATGACATGCTGGTGAAGAGCAAGAGAACTGAAGACCATGAGGAAGACCTAAGGAGAATGTTCGGTGTGCTCAGGACATACAGGATGAAGCTGAACCCTCGGAAGTGTGCCTTCGGCGTCGCTTCAGGAAAGTTCTTGGGCTTCATGGTGGGCAGCCGAAGGATCGAGGCCAATCCGCAAAAGATTCAGGCCCTCCTCGACATGGCATCGCCAAGGAACCCCAAGGAGGTCCAGAAGTTGACGGGCTGTGTGGCCGCGCTGAGTAGGTTTATCTCCAAATCAACGGACAAGTGCGTCCCATTCTTCAATACTCTGAGGGGAAGCAAGCTGTTTCTATGGATGGAAGAGTGCGAACGGGCGTTCCATCAGCTGAAGGAACACCTTGGTAGGCCTCCAATGCTGTCCAAACCAGTGACCGGGGAAGTGCTGAGCCTTTACCTGGCGGTCTCGGAACACGTCGTTAGTTCGGTGTTAATCCACGAAGAGAAGAAGGTGCAATTGCCGGTGTATTACGCCAGCAAGCGCCTCCTCGACGCAGAGACGAGGTATCCCCAGATGGAAAAGCTCGCCCTCGCGCTAGTCATGACAGCAAGGAAGTTACGGCACTACTTCCAGGCCCACAGTATCCAGGTCTTGACCAATCACCCCCTCAGGCAGGTGCTACAGAAGCCCGACGCCTCTGGACGGCTCCTCAAGTGGTCAATAGAGCTCAGCCAGTTTGACATTGACTACAAACCGCGGACCGCGATCAAGGATCAAGCCTTGGCCGACTTCGTCGTAGAATTCACAGGCTTACCGACCGACGCCGAGGAAGCGGTCCAACCCCCACGATGGAAGCTCTACGTCGATGGTAGCTCGAACGATAATGGCAGTGGTGCGGGACTAGTGTTGCACACTCCGGAAGGACACAAGATCACCGCGGCCATCAGGTTTGAATTCCCGGCATCCAACAGCGAAGCAGAGCACGAGGCCTTACTCGCTGGACTCCGATTGGCGGATCACCTGAAGGCGGAAAGCCTCGACATCTTCAGTTATTCCCAACTCATTGTGAATCAAGTAAAAGGCCAGTACCAGACCAGGGATGAGAAGATGGCGGCGTATCTGAGGAAAGTTAAGGAAGCTCTGGAAAAATTCACTGCATTTGAGATACAGTAGGTTCCTAGAGCGGAAAATAGCAACGCCGACGCGCTTGCCAGACTGGCGACGTCAAGAGACGCCGATCTTTTGAACCTAGTACCTCTAGAGGTGTTAAAGGTCTCATCCATAGAGAAGCGACCTGAGGTCACACCGATGCAACTCCAACCCGGCTGGATGGATCCAATCATCAGGTACATGGTCGACGGCGAGCTGCCAGAAGAAAAATAGCAAGCCAAAAAGATTAAGTACCAAGCAGCAAGATACACAATGCACGACAACCTCCTTTACCGTAGGGGGTACTCGACGCCTTTGCTCAGATGCCTCGGCACAGAGGAGGCAAAGAGGGTCCTCTCAGAGGTGCATGATGGGGTCTGCGGGAACCACGCGGGAGGACAGTCCTTAGCCTATAAAATATTGCGGCAAGGATACAACTGGCCCAACCTTAGGAAGGATGCAGCAGAATATGCGAAAAGATGTGAAAGCTGCCAGAGGTATGCCCCCACCCCTCGACTGCACTCGGAGGACCTTACGTCCATAATATCCCCCTAGCATTTCGCCAAGTGGGGGATCGACCTCATTGGCCCATTGCACAAAACCCCAGGGGGGTACAAGTTTGCAATCATCGCCGTCGACTACTTCACGAAGTGGGTCGAGGCCGAGCCATTAACGGCCATCTCGGAGGCGAAGTGCACGAATTTCATATGGAACAACATCGTGTGTCGATTCGGGGTCCCGCACTCTCTTGTGTCCGATAACGGGAAGCAGTTCAATAACGACAACACTAATCAGTTTTGCGAGCTTCTCGGGATCCACAAGAATTTCTCGTCGGTCGTCTACCCCCAGTCTAACGGGCAGGTCGAGGCTGTCAACAAGATCATCAAGGTCACCCTCAAAAGACGCCTCGACGCCTACAAAGGGAAATGGGCCGACGAGTTGCCAAAGGTACTATGGGCCTACCGAACAACCAGCAGATCTACCACAGGGGAAACCCCCTTCTCCATGGCCTACGGGTTCGAAGCAGTCCTGCCAGTAGAGGTGTCAATTCCGACCGACCGGGTAACCCGGTATGAGGAGGATAGGAACGCCGAGCTGATGACCTTAGAGCTCGACTTCTTGGAAGAACGGCGCACGGACGCACAGCTAAGGCTCGCCGCGTACCAGGCAAGGGCGGCCAGGTACTACAACAAGAGGGTCAGGCCGAAGCGCTTCGGAGTCGGGGACCTAGTTCTACGTGTCGTAACCCCCAACACAAAGCCCAAGAACTCCGGAGTTTTGGGTCCCACTTTGGAGGGGCCCTACCGAATACGAGAGGTTGTGGCCAACGGTTCATACCGGCTGACAGAGCTTGACGGACAAGACATCAAGCACACCTGGAACGCAGACCAGCTAAAGGTCTACTACCAGTGATTACAAGGGACGTCGATACGGTAGATCAGAGCCCCATACTTGTATTATTTTTTATTTTCTTATTGACAGGCTAAAGAGCCACTTTAGTAACTCATATTGAAATAAATGTATGTCGACAAGTCGACTGATTCTCTACACTCCGAGTTTGATAATCTACCAAAAATTGTCGATACGTCGACCGAAATGCGCCGATATGTCGACGCAGCGAAAACACGAGGGCGTTACGAGCCCCCACGAGTTCGCAGAGATGGCAGGGCCCTGGCTCAACCGTACTCTAACTACGTTCTACTTAATCTACTATCGACATCGGTCATACGCCAGAGTCAACCTCAGGAACTCAACTCTAGCGAGGGGGTACTAGGGCAGTCGAGCATGCGCTCTGCGCACACAGCACACTTGTAAAAATAAATATTTCCTAACAAAAGCCAGAAAGGTACGCAAGCAATAAACATCATAGCATGAATATTGCGGGAAAGCATAAAAATATATATATATATATATAAAATTTAGTCTCGACCTTATGGCCGTTACAAAACATAGAATAAATATTGTCTGGGCCTTGTGGGCCAAAAAAAAAACAACACAACAACAAAAAAAAAAACAGCAGATCTACGGCATCGCTAGCTCAAAGCTCGTCGTCGCCCCCTGCGGCCTGGTCGACCCCTGCGGCCTGGTCGGTACCTGTGTTTGCCCCCCCAGCGTCCTCGGCCCCTGGCACCGGCTCGACCACCTCGACCTCTTCGCTGTCTGACTCATCCAAGAACGACAAGTCGATGTCCGGGCGATTCTTGCGGAAGCGGTCGAAGATTTGATCCCCAGCAGACTGCATCAGGGTGAGCTGGAGCTCTTCGAATTCCGCCGAGGATTTGTATCTCTCGACCTCGTCCGCGACCAGCCCCTTGAATTCCTCAGACACCTTGAAGGCCTCCACTCGGGCGTCGGCTATGCGGCTGAAGTCCCCGGAGGCCAAGAAGTCCGCGACGGCCTTGGCGGCCACATCCCTCTGCCGCTATTGATATTCCGGTGACGAGAGGTAGGCCTGGACCCCTTTGGAGCTCCCTTCGCTGAAGCCCGCCTCAAAGCTGCGAGTCTTCACTTCCTCGACGCTGTCCTCGAGGGTCTTCCGCTTCGCCTTCTCGACCTCCAAGTCGGTCGAGAGCTCATCCCGGATAGAGCGAAGGGCCATTATCTCCCGCTCGGCGGCCGCGGACGCCCTCTCCCCCTTGAAGTGGATCTCCAGATCCACATAGTTCTGGAGGGCGAGCTCAAGGGCCTGAATTCAACAAAAAAAAAAAAGAGTCAAGCACGGTCAGGGGAGAACTCCGTACAGAGATGATCAAACAAAAGTGATGGCGTGGAGTCGAGCCTTACCGAGATCTGGCACTTCACAGTCAAGCGCTGCCGATCAATGATACTCTCCTCGGCGTAGGCTTCCCAGTGGTCCTCCTTGAAGAAGGAATATATGGCCTGGAGAGGAAGGCTGAAGCGCGGGGGCAGGCGCAGACCATGGGTAAAGTCGACGTCGTCCACGTCGTGAACGGGGTGCTCGGGATCGCCGACCCTCGACCCCGGCAGGAAGGAGAACTTGGACACCGCCATGGCGGCTGCAACGGCGGCGGCTCTGCTCTTCTCCCGACTCTGACTTTGGCCGGAGGAACCCTCGGCTGCGGGTGGGGCCTGTTGTTCGCCCACCTTCTGCCTCTTGGAGGAGGGCTCAATCCTGAGAACCCCCCCTCGGGGTTGCAGCGACGTCGGCGGGCGGAGCGGCCTCGACCACTCTTTTCTTCGACGCGGTGCTCGTCGAAGCTGGCGCCTTGTCCTTCCGCTTGGTGGGGAGACTGAACTTCATCCCGGGAGGCACGGCTGTTCAGAAAACCAAGTTAACCCAGATGCACGTCGACCATGTCCGCCAATAAAAAGGAAAGAAGGAAGAATGCGACTCACCGCTAAGGAGATCTGCCGGAGGGACGATGGACACTCGCGGGGGAGGAAGCTTGACCAGGAGACCGTATAGGCGTTGGTTAGCCTTGGTGTTGAGAACCGAGGCGCGCCTGCGGTCGGGTGAGAGTGACAGGATCTTCTCGACGCGAGCGAGCGACGACGCCGAAAGCGTTGGACGGTCGACGACTTCAACTGCAAGCGCAAAACAGTCAGATAGATAGATCGACGGCCATGCCGAGATTTAAAAAGAAAAAGAGGGAAAGGAAAACCCACAGTATTTGTTGAATACTGTTTGCGTCCCCACCGGACGCCCGGCGTCGAGGGGGTGCGAGTTGAAGTCCCCCCCAACGAAGAAAAATTGCGGTTTCCACCCGTGAGCGCTGGAAGTCTTCCCAATGACCACGGGTGAGACCGGAGGTTTGGACTGTGCGTGGGAGGAGACGTAGAAAAATCCCTTCTGCCTCGGAGAAGCCCGAAGGGAGGAGCAATACAAAAATTCCTCGACGCTGAGGTCGAGGCTCAAAAATTTCCTCCAGAGTATAATCATGGAGTTAATTGTCACCCAGCAATTAGGTGACAACTGTGCGGGAGAAATTCTGTGAAGGCTGCATAGGCCTTCACGAAAGGATGGAAGGGCAAGGTGAGCCCGAAGGTCAATGCCCGAGGATACACGGTCATATGACCGCGAGGAGGGCTGTGAGCCCTATCGTGAGGAGTCGGGAGGATGAGATAGAAGTGGTTTGCATCTATCTCGGTGTCAATAAACACCTTCCTAGCGGCATGGGGGCGGATCTTCGAGGGGTCAAGGTATGTGACTAGCCCCGAAAGAGTATCCGTGGGCGCAGCGCCGTATCCTAGACGCTCTTGGGGGCCAACTGCCGGGGCAACACCCTCGTCGTCGAGAAGGACGAGTGCGTTGCTCTGGGATGACGACGACGTCGAGGCGTTAGTGTACTCCTCAACTTGGAGGAGCAGGGAATCCCCACTCTCGCCCAAAGACATGCTCGAGGTGGCCACATCCTCAGGATCGTCTCTGACCCTAGCCTCGGTAGCCCCTTGACCTCTAATCTGCTTCGGCGGCATTTCCTGAAGGAAAAAGACAAGAGGAAATCAACTCCTAATGGTCGAGAGGCTCTGCGCGAGACAGGTCGGAGGACAGACAATGCTGCAAGCCACGAAGGTCCAGAACCAAGTCAGGTGGCTTCGACGGCGCCCGAAAGGCCAGACCGCGCCAGCCACACCGTCAGCATGAAGCCGGCACGCCGAGGGAAGGGCGTTTCCTGCCCTTCCCCGCGGCGCATTTGGCACAGCGGCCGTAGGCACGGTGACCGGACTCAAGGGAGAAATGGAAGAAATGAAAAACGGAAGGAGTGGACTTACCGGAGTTGATGGACGCTTGGGTCTGAGAGTGGTGAACGACGTTAGCACGGAGGAAGCTCGGGAGAAAATCCGGCAGAGTGACGGTTTTGGTGAGCGATTGATGAGCAGAGAATGCCAAGACGGGGGTATTTATACCCGTAAGCGAAGGAGGCAGAGAGCCCTCGAGGAAGTCAAAGGCCTCTCGATCTCGACCGTTGAATTTGAATCGGCCTCATCCAACGATGAATCCGAGAAGACATGATCTAATGTCTGGGGAGAGAGCTACGGGAAGAGACGTCATCTGACGGCAAGGATTCATTTCCCCATCCACGTGGCGATTCCTGAAGCGGGGACGTGACGGTTGGTACAGTCGACGAGACTGCTCCACTGCCCGAGGAAACAACCGCAATGATCACAGTACTCGCAAATAGCTGTCAACCACCAAACAGGCTCCTCTCCACGCGGCATCCTCGACGTCGTTTAGGCTGGAAAGTCACGCTGTGACACTCCAACCTAGGGGGTAATTGTTACGCCATGGTCGATACCTCGACCACTTATCCTCTTGACCGACGTCGAGGAACTCCCGCGGAGGATCGACTGTTGGCAATGAGGTAAAGCGTAGCGGATGTGCCCTCTGCGTCGAGAGAGGCCACAGAAGGAGGGGCGCCGGGTAAGGTCTCTACAGGCACACGAAGCGACGTCGAGGAATCAGTGTCGGCTGCCAGAGGTCATGTCAACCAGAGGAGGGAAGTACTGATCCGACGGCTACTTTTGGAGTTAGGAAATCAGGTGTCAGCCTGGGGAGATCCGCCGAATTTCCAGGGATAAGCCATCATAAGAACTCACCTACCCTCACGAAGACCGAGGACGGGAGATGGCTTCTCTCTTGGGAACCGGGAATGTGCAACCGTATGAGAGACCCTATAAATAGAACGAAAAGAACCCAGAAAAGGGGTTAGAAACCATTTGTATTGCAGATAGAATACTTGTACTCAACTCAAAGATATAGTGCATGCACAAGTGGATTAGGCACCATATTATTGCCGAACCACTATAAATTCGTTGTTTCTTCTGTATTATTTCATGCTCATTTCATAATCCGGTGATCAACGTAACGGTGAGTGATTCTGGGAGGATATCACGAGTTGTCGGAAAAACACCGTCAACA
>JACAGA010000007.1:15234379-15346410 GCA_029231665.1 Morus indica | reverse complement strand
GCATTAAGATCTACTTGCTTAATAAAAATAGATCTTGGAATGGTGGAAAGTATTATAACCCAAATCAAGAGATAACAAAGAAGTACGTTGGAATTCATCGAAAGGATCGGTGAATTGGTTTCCCATCAAAGGAAAATATTGTATAACCAAGAAGGCATTCTACTATTAATTAAGTTATAAGTACAAGAATTTCAAATTCAATGGAAGAGAATTTGAAGTGTCGTGGAGAAAAGAAATTCTGGTCGAGTTACTACAAATTTCATGAATTTGGCCTATTAAGTTGTCGCCTAAAAGGTCAAGTGACTGAGTCTCTCAAGATTCAAAGAGAACCATGAAAACTGACCAACAAAATTGTTACAAGAGAGGTCAAAGGAAGTGACTTCTGCAATGTTACCGAGCATAGCAGGATAAGATTGCAAGAGTCTTCGGCGGAGTTGCAACGGTGATGATGGATCTCGCTGCCGAGACCAATGCATCAGCAGACCTTGCCGCTGCCACCAAATCAGCGGCAGATCTCGCCACAGCGTATCCGGCGCACCAGACCATTAACATTATCCTTCATGTGTTGGAAGGCGAGGTAGGTGATGATGTGCAGCGACAAGATTGTCGTCGTTGCCGTGGAGATCTCTAGCCTGGCGGTGATCGTCTGCGGCTGAAGGCGAGAGAAAGTAGGCGAGAGAAAGTATGTAGGAGAAAGAGATCAGATCTTTTTTATGTCCATCTATTAATTCAAAATGATAATTTACAATTATCTATTATTAAAAAAAGACTAGATTGTTTTCTCTCTCAGCATCCCTGTTTCCCGGAAAATCGCCTCCAAGCTTTTCTATCGAACTTTTAGCTTTCTCGGGTCCAAAGCGTTTAGGATTCTGTCTCATGAATATTGCGCACCACATTACTTTTCGCCCAAGAAATCCCATTTTTGGCTCTAATCTTGTATCTCTGTGGACGATAAAAAAGTTGATATATACTCGTGCACACACAAAATCTTCATTCTTCGCCAAAACACAAGCTCACTCTTAGAAACTCATGAATAAAAGCTCCACAAATAATGGATTTCTCAGCTTCATTGAAACAGGTTATGTCAACCTTCTTCTCACAATTTTTTTCATACCCAACTATTGATTTCCTCCATAAACCAGTTTTCCTTCGTGGGATTTCTGCTTCGTTGCATTTAGTTTTGTTGTTTGTGCTGTTTATCTCGTGGGAGTGTTATCGGGAGGGTCCAAATGAGAGGTCAAAAAACACCAGAAGTTTGTATTATAAACAGACTTTGATCTACTTGGTGTTTCTACGGAATTATTGAATCCGAATTACGTGTGTGTGTCTATATATATATATATATATAATATATTATATATTGTTTAGATATTTTCGTTAAGTTTTTACATTTTATTGAAACTAATTTGTCATAATTGATTGAGTAGTAACAAATTGAAATTTTTTGAACTATTTTCTGTTATAATATGTTTATTTGGGTTTTGGACATTGAATTTCTTCGAACTTTAGAATAATGTTCTTGATGAACGATGAAGACCCCATTTTGAGGTTTAATATTGAAGCTAGTTTGTAATAGCTGATTGAGTTGTATCAAAGAAAGAAAAAAGCGTTTTATATGCTTATTAACTTAAAAGGACCAAATCCGTGGATTATGTAATCCAATCCGTGAAATCCTATTGTTTTGGATTGGATTAATTTGGATTGAGAAAACTTTTAGATAGGTAACGGATTGAAATTTTTTTTTCAATCCAAGAGTTTTAGGATTAGATTGCAGATTGACCTATAATTGGTGCATTTCCATTTGTGAACACTCTTAACAAGATTTATCAAACACCTTGATTTATTATAGCTTCTAAAAAAACTAAAAGCAGCCTTTAAAAATTAGGCAAAAATGAGGGAAAGTGAAATCACTTTCTTGGAAATCTAAAAAATTACAGTTCTTTGTACTAAACATAGATAGTAATATTACAAATTTATATTTCCACTCATAATATTACTGCATACCAAATTCTCCTTAAAAGCAATGCCAAGCGGACAATAAAGTATATCTCTTATCTATCTCGACCATGTGACATTTTTTTTCTTGTTATTCTTTTTCTTTGATTTCTCATATTAAGCTTTTGAATCTTTAATTTTTACACCTTTTTTTTAATGGCTTTATAACCTGTATTATCTCGCTAAAAGGAAAATTTGACTAATTACTATTTGATTAATCCAATAAATAATGAAACTGGACTTTTGGATTAGAGAGTTTTTGACTAGAGAAATAGCTTTTAGATGAGAAGCTAAAAAACTTTATACTTATAAAAAATATATTTTTTCACATCTTTTTTTTTCCTTAATTTGCACTCTTAAAATTTTATAATCTTAAAATCTATATAAAATTTATTTTAATTTGTGCCTTAAGCTTTCCACTCGTTCTAATTTTTCCTAAAATACGATCTTTAAAAACTTTTACTTTACAAACTTTGAAGTAGTCTTACTAACCCCTTTTGCCAGAATTCTCTATTAAGAATATTTCTATAACGGAGAGACTAAACATAAGTTTAACAGTAATTCCACTGTAAACAGTCCTCAATGACTATGTAACAAATCTAAAACTCAAATCTTAACAAAATGACACAATCCCCTTTTTGTACCGTAAATTGTTGCTGTACGCAAAAGCTTTGGGATCAGGTTCTAGTGTCAAAATTATTCTATTACAAGTTGATAAAATTTCGAGTTTTCAGAAAAAGAAATCCTATTAAAATCATTTGTTTTTAACGATAATTTTGACTTGGGGGTTAAGTTCGACTTGCACAAAGTTTGAAGTCGTGAAAAGCAGATTCTTATAGATATTTTGATAAAGTGAAAATAACTCTAAAATTTAAATACTGGGGAGAGTATATATATATATATATATATATATATATATATTGTTATATAAATAAGGTAAATAAATAGTAAAACAAAGAGACTAATATAGAGAGAAAATATTATAATTAATTTTGCACTATTTCTATTCTTCTTTTCTATTCTCTCAAAACACTTCTCTCATTTTCTTCTTCTCTCTTTCTCTGACAATTCTACGTTGGTTGCTTGTGTGTTTCAAGAAGAAGAGGCAAGGCCTGTTTATAGGCAAAAAGGGGGGGAAGCCACTGATCATTATTTCATGAGAAGTTGCAAGGAAAATGAAACTTGTTTCAAGAAAACTTTTCTCAATAAAAGTTGTTACTGAAAGCAACATATGATTATCTAAACTTCTACAATATTTCCCCTTTTAAATGTTCATATACAAAAATTTAGTGCTAAATATTAAAATAGATAACATTTATTACATTAGGATACTACACACTAGAAGTAGTACACATTACAAATTTTAAGTAACATGACATAAACAGAAAAATTATATAAGAGAACTTATTTAGTACTAACATAATATTAGATATCATGGACATTTTCATCTTTGGTCAGGTTACTAATATTGCCATCAGAATTCTCAAAGAAATCCAAAATATCAAAATGAATAATACTAACAGGATCCAGATCAGGATGATAAACAAAGTTTGGATCAACAAAATTTGTTTCTATGTATTTCTCTTTTTCTTTCAGCGAAGCTTTGTGAAGATCAGCAAGATGCTTAGGTGTACGATAGGTACACACCCAATGTCCTTTCATACCACATCTATAGCAAAGATTTTCTTTATTTTTGAAAAGTTTGTTTTACGAGCCTTTTCCTTTACCATGTTTCTCCTCATTAATTTCCCACTTCCGGTGGAAAGATGCAGCTTTCTTAAAATTTCAAGAGTTATTGTTATGACCACCACGATGCCAAGTATTATTTCGACTATGTCCACGGCCTCGTTTATGACCACAATTGCGCTTATTATTTTTAAATGATGCGGAATTTATTTCAGGGAATGGTACAAACCCAGTTGGACGAGATTGATGATTTTTCTTCAAAAACTCATTATTTTGTTCAGCAATAAGAAGACATGATATAAATCTAAAATATTTTCTAAAACCACATTCTCAATATTGTTGTTGCAAGAGCATATTCGAGGCATGAAAAGTTGAATATATATGTCATCTCTAACATATCCTTTTTAGTAATATTTTTGCCACATAATTTTAACAAAGAAGTAATTCTAAACATTGTGGAGGTATACTCACCAACAGGTTTAAAATCCTGCAACCGTAAATGTATCCACTCATAGCACGCTTTTGACAATATTCTATCCTTTTGGTGGTCATACATTTCTTTTAAACTTTGTCAAAGGACAAATGAATCCTTTATCGTAATGTGTATAGTTTTTAATCTCTCATTAAGATTATGGTGAAAGAATATCATAACCTTAGCGCGGTCCTGCAGGGCGCTTCATTTCCATCTTTAATTGTGTTTCCACGGTTCATGGCATCAAGATAAATTTCAGCATCAAGTGTCATGACAGGTAATTCTTGTCTGAAATGTCAAGAGCAGCAAAGTTAAGCTTTGTGATGTTTGACATTATCAAAAACTATTATATCACAAGTTGAAAATTATAAGTTAGTAAATGGATAGAAATGTACATATTTAATTAACATGCCTACAATTATGAGATGTATATGAGAATTAATCGACAATTAGTAATCATGATCTAAGAGTAAAAAGTCAAGAAAACAAAAGAAGAGACATTCAAAACACTTCTGACAAAGGAAAAAAAGTGCAAGGAAAAACACTGATGAGAGAATAAAATATAAAAATAATAATTGTTGAGACAAGCCTAAAACAAAACCGCTAAAAAGATATCATATGGCACACAAGAATATTATTGTGACAACCCTCAACCATTAAACCAACACTTCTGACAAGCCAAAACCAGTAACGTATATTTTCTTTTATCAATTTACTAATGTTATTGACGTGTGGGTTTTGCTTTTACCGGGCTATGGAATTTTTTTTAAAGTACTAGCATATGGAATATTATAAAATTAATATATAGTCTTGCAAGAAGGGGGCAATTATTGGTATGAGAAGCAACGAAATCAACATATGGAATTGATCAAGAGTAAAATTATATCCAATTCACAATTATCCAACTATAAACTATAAGAAAATTTTGTAGTTTAGCATAGCATAAAATATCTCCATTATTAGTTTTAAAAATGAACTATAGTGCCACATATATCTATAAATAGAGGTAACATTTTCTTTATCTAGAGGTATAGAATAGCCGCTGTCTTTTTCTTCCTCACTTTCAGGAAACACAAATTGTGAATTTCTTTCAGAAGAAATGATAGAAAAATAGTAATAGGCAGAGACTCGTGCTGATAACTGTTGTAAATTAGGGAGAGTATATATATACTATTGTATGAGTAAGGTAAATAAATAGTAAAGGAAAGAGACTAATATGGAGAGAAACTATTATTATTAATTTTGCACTATTTCCTTTTTTCCTTTTTCTATTCTCAAAACACCTCTCATTTTCTTCTTCTTTCTTACTCTCTTACAATTCTACGTTGGTTGCTTGTGTGTTTCAAAAAGAAGAGGCAAGGTCTATTTATAGGTAAAGGGGGGGAAGCCTCTTATCATTATTTCGTGAGAAGTTGCAAGGAAACTTCCTTTCATGCAAGAAGTTTTTTTTTTTTTTTAAATAAAAAATATCAATGAAAAACTTGTTTCAACAAAACTTTTCCTAATAAAAGTTGTTACTGAAAGCGACATATGATCATCTAAACTTCTATAACAGGTACATAAATGAAGATAATTTTTGGATTTTATTATACCTTAAATTTCTTACTTCGAAATGTTCTCATATCATAAAATCACATTTGATTAACTAAAAATAAACTAATAAACTATAAAAATTCATAATTCTTTAGACTCTAAACTTTAATAGGAAGAAAAAAAACTTTAAAAGGTTAATTAACCTCTATTACAAGTTCCATTCATTTATTAACCAAAACATTTAATTCATTTGAAAAAAAATAAAAACAATAGAGTTATAATTTTTTCAAAAAAGTTCATCTAATTTATTCCATGTAGCTTGGAAAAATATGCTTCTCCATGGACACGCGCATACATTAAGCTAATGAAAATTTTGCAAACCCGAATTTGTTATTCTAGTCAGGGGTGAGCAAAAAACCCGACAAACCCGATGAACCCGATTAACATATCCAACCCAACCCATTTTAACCCGAACCTGACCAATTCGATCAAGAGTTCAACCTGCCCAATCCGACTATTAATTGGGTGGGTATGGGTTAAGTTTTTCTTAACTCAAATTAATCGAAACTCACCAAATCTATTTATCTATATAAATAAATATATTCCTACCTCATAATATATAGTTTTTGCCTCATATTTTACATTATTTATGTGACAAACTATTATGTTTTACGTTGTATGAGTTTTTTTTTATTGTTTGTTTGTTTGTTTACAACTTATATATTTAAACTTATTTTACATATATTTTATTTTTATATTGGTTTATAACTTATGTGATAATTTTAGAGCTCTATAAGGCTAATATTATGATGAAAGTTAGTTTTTTTTTTTTTTATACATTTCTTTTTTTGAGTTGAATGATTAGCTTTATTTATTTTTTATTTTTTTATTTCTCTATTATGTTCAACCCGATCAACCCACCCAACCCACCCAAATTTTAATTGGATGGGTTGTTTTTAAATTTTGAGTTGATTGAGTAGGTTAAATTTATAATCAACTCACCCAAACTTAATTGGGTGGGTTGAGAAATCTCAAAACCCCGCCCAATATACCCGATGTCCATCCTTATTTCTAGTAACTAGACCAAACCAGAAGAAGCACACTGTTAAGTCGTTAGGATACCCCACCTTTGGAATCATCTTCTATGTATTAGAAATGTCCTGAATTGATCTTGTTTTGTGATAACAGAAATATCCCTGGGCATATGGTGTACGCTAATTGACTTCGTGGGTTTTTCCCAGCCAAGCAAAAAGGTGCAAAGAACTGACAATTGGATCCCGATACGAAGTCTAAGCCCACTTTTTGTGTTTCGTTTCAATAAAAAAGATTACAATAAAAAATCGTACAATGTTCTCTCCCACAATAACCTTATAAACAATACCCACTCAACATAAAGAATATTAGGGCAACTGAAATTACAAGTATGAAAACTCTAAAGTATCCTAAATGAAAATTAAGATTGGTTTGCGTGTTGTCTTTGCACCAGGACAATAATTAAGATGCACATACTAAAAATTGTTTTTACATAAAAAATAACCCCGTCCCAAACTCCCCATTACCATTTTTAATAGAACAACAAGATCCTCTCTCCTTAAATTGTGCAAACCATTCAAGTTCTTGCAGAATTCAGAGGTGATTGATCTCTTTGATTGATTGCTTGGTGATAAGACATGAATGCACCGGTATGGACTTTCTACTCTAAAAATCCTCCGTAGCAGGAGAAATAAAATTTAATTCTCTAAACTCTAAAATAGTTCTCTAAACTATTTTAAATCTCTCACCCACTTTATTATTCTCTCATCTTTTCACTTCTATTAAACAATTATTCATACCAAAATCTTTCTACTTGACCGCACACCCGTCTCCGTCCTTCCATTTTTATAACCCATCACACAAGCTCTAACTAGTGGTGGAACTTTAGGCCGGCGGGCAGGCCCGCTGCCCGAATTTTTCGGGCTCGGCGGGCAGGCCCATATGCCGGCCCAACCAAAGTGAAAATTTAGGCTCGTGCTCGGGCAGCCTGAATTTGGGTACCTCACCGGAGCCCGTCGCCATGTAGGAGTCGTCAACCGCCGTCCGCCGGAGTTTTTTTTGACTTTTTCCGGTGAAGTCTGATTTGCCCGAATGCCCAACCCTCTCGACTACCCGAAAATCATGAAAATGGGTAGAAATACGACTGGTGGCTGCTCGACTTGAATTTTGCCCAAATATCCGAGATGCCCGAAAACCTGTCCAACGGCTAGTTTTTGCCCGAACCCGCCGAACCCTAAACTAGCCGTTGCAGCCCGATTTTTTTGAAAAAAAATCAATTTTTTAACCCAAAAATTTTCCTATAATACCCCTATCCCCCACACATTTTTCTCACTCAAGCTCTCTCAATCCCTCTCAATTTTTCTCAATCTCTCTCAATCTCTCAAATTTCTATTACAATTTTTTCAAAAACTATCACATTATCCTAAAGCTCTCTCTCTCTCAAATTGCTATTATTTTTTTTATAATGGATCATTTGGTTATAGTGGTATTCCCGTTAATGCCCAACACAACGTGGACGAAGGGAAATTTCCCACTAATGAATTTATTACGCAAGAATCTACTAATTCGACCCCTGGTGGACGTACTAGAGGTCGTGGTCACAATGGTAGTGGGCGTGGAGAAACGACGAGTGCCAGTGCGACTGCGTCTGCAAGTGTTGCAACCTCTAGGAGGAAATACAAGCGCACCTCGACAGTTTGAGATCACTTCGACATAATTGAGGAGATCGACAATGAAGGTAACACTAAACATGTAGCTCAGTGTAAATATTGTTTATCTAAATTACAAGGTGATACTATTTACGGCACCACACACTTGAGATGACACTCCGAAAAGTGTCTTCAAAAGCTTAGCCGATTGCGGACCCGAACACCGCCAAACACAATTATCTTTTGATCGCGCAACCGGTGGTCTAACCACTTGGAAATACGATCCACAAGTAGATCGCCTGAAAGTTGCACGAATGATAGCTGCTTTAGATCAACCACTTAGTTTTGTAGAGCATCCTAATTGGCAATGATATATTAAGGTTGTACATAATCTTAATGCACAGTTTACTTCAAAAACTACTCTTAGAAAAGATTTATTAAAATTATTTAAAAAAGAAAAAGAAGCATTAATAAACCTTTTACACTCGACTAGTGGGTGCGTTGCATTAATAGTAGATATTTGGTCTGTCGTTGCCAATAAAGATTATTTAGCTATAACCGGACATTACTTTAAAGGATTTGATTTAGATAAGAGAATATTTGGTTTTAAATGTATTCTAGGATTACATAGTGCGGATTTAATATATAATACCATTTTAAATATAATTGATGAATTTAGATTAAGAGATAAAGTAATGGCTATAATATTAGATAATGCTAATGCCAATACAAAAGCAACTGAATTCTTTGAAAATTATTTAAGTTTATTTGGTGACGGTACTATTTTCCACCAAGTTGTGCATGTCACGTAATTAATTTAATTGTTAAATCCAGTTTAAAAGAAATGGGTAATCACATTAAAAGAAATGGGTAATCACATTAAAAGAATTAGAGATAGTTTTGCATGGATTCAAGGTAGTAACCAATGATAAGAAGATTAGTTTAGGTTCTTACAAGTATTCAATATACCTCCTAGAGCATTAGCGTTAGATATGCCTATAAGATGGAACTCAACTTACATAATGCTTCAACAATGCATCCCCAATTGGGTTTTTCTTGGTATGATTTTTAATGGGGCAATCATGAATCACGAATTTAATATACATCAATAATATACATGATTAATTTATTCAATTGTGTTAATAATGTCTATTGAATGTTGATTTTGATTTTTGCATAATTTTAACACAAACTAACTTAATAATTATAAAAATTAAAAAAATATTTTAAAAAAATTCAGGCTATTCAGGAGGGCTCGGGCAACCAAATGTAAGCCAGCGACCCGTTCAAGGGTATTTTCAGACTCGGGCGGGGCGGCCCAAATTTTTCGGGCAGGTCGGACTTGAACTTGGGCAAAACGTTGGTATTTTTGAGCGGCCGTAAGCGTCCCGTCCAAAATTCCAACACTAGCTCTAAGTCTAAAATTTTTCACCCCAAGTTTTTCTCTCGCATTTTCGCAAGTAAAATACTCCATATAAGGTACTTCAGAACTAGACAAAATATACATTATAACCCCACAAATGCCATATCTTTGTTGGATGACACATGGCAAAAACCTACCGATAAACCACAAAACAGGACAGAAAATCCTTGTTCTTTCTGCTTGCCGTGCCTGAAGCAAGCTTAAAATACACCATATAAGGTACTTCAGAACTAGACAATATACATTATAACCCGACAAAATGCCATATCTTTGTTGGATGACACATGGCAAAAACCTAAAGATAAACCACAAAATAGGACAGAAAATCCTTGTTCTTTCTGCTTGCCGTGCCTGAAGCAAGCTTCCTCTACACGTCCAGTACTAATTCTGCACACAATAATAGTGGCAAGCTATGAGGAATAATTAGGTCCA
The DNA here is from genome assembly GCA_029231665.1 of Morus indica. Taxonomy (NCBI): domain Eukaryota; kingdom Viridiplantae; phylum Streptophyta; class Magnoliopsida; order Rosales; family Moraceae; genus Morus; species Morus indica. Next base: position 15,336,188 of record JACAGA010000007.1, on the reverse strand, counting down.
CTTAGACTTATCAGTATCAAATACTCTAGTGGCTGAATTCCAGTCCAATGATCTGGTGGCATTAGAGCCACAAGAAGAGGATCTATACGCGTATGACTCACTATCTTAGCGCCGGAGCTACGGTATGACTACTCGTTTTTGGTTGTGTACAAGCAATTTATCAGGTGGTGTTGGATGATAGAAAAATTCGATATGACTGGTGAAAATTTAATTTGTTTTATCGAGTAGGACCCAACAACAAAAAATTTAACGATCCACAACTAATTTTGTGACCATCATCTAACGCCTGAAAAACGCTGCACATTACAACAAAATTTGACTAGTCATACCGTAGAGTACCTCCTATCTTAAGCCTTAATATATAAGTTCCCCACCTTCACACCCATCTCCTTCATCAACAATTTGGTCCAAGTGTTTTCTCAATTTTATTTCCTCTTTAGTTCCTTCTGAAAGTTCAGATTTAGTTAAATTTCATTCCATAACCATGTTAGAGGGAAAAGCCGTGATTGGCGAGACAGATATGTTGCAAAATATGCAACAATACGCGCTCGATTTAGCAGCTAAAGCCCTTGATTTCTTTGACGTCACAGAGGCCACTGAAATAGCCCGTTTCATTAAAAAGGTAAGAACACACTAATACCAAGTTAACCAACAATGTAAAGTTTCTGATTTTTCTATGCAAAATGAGGATTTTTGTTAGAAATCTCTTCTGGGTACTGACCCTTTTTTCCCTGTATTTATTTATTTATCTATTTTTGTGTGTTTGGTTACAGGAATTTGATAGGATGTACGGACCCGGTTGGCAATGCATTGTAGGGACAGATTTTGGTTCATTTGTCACACATTGTTCTGGCTGTTTCATCTATTTCTGCGTAGGAAGTCTTGCTATTTTGCTCTTTAGGGGATCAACTGGTTCCGAATCCGAGACTGACCAGTTTGCAGCCTTGGAGACAGTCGAGGCTTAATTGTTTTTCTACTCCATTCATGTTGTTCTTGTATCTTGCCTTGTTAGTCCAGAGTTGAATGACAAATGTTCAAGAAAAGGAAACAAAAATTCTGCAGAATTTAGATTCATCAGTCATATTTTACAATTTTAAATTTGTTTTTGTTATACCCAAAATTTTACAAGATGTCAGCCCAGCCCAAATTAAATAAATGCAACTTCAGGTATGGTACGTGGACTCAAGCCACGTTCAGGGACTTCTATGTGGGCTGTGGTTTGGCAGGCCAAGAAATGTGACCGGACCCATTTTATCCGGCCCAATTAGATCCTTAGCCCACTTGGAGTGGTCTTGGGTCTATGAGGGAATTAGAATAATGTGGGTTATGGAGGAAATTAGATAGTGTAAAACCTATAGACAGTCTAGAAAAAAAAAACCTATTAGTCCATTACCTTGCACTGAGACACAAGACAATGTTTCTCTATATTTTTCTCTTCCTTATTTTCGTTCAAACCCCCTATGTCTTCCCAGAGGGTCAAGACAGTCCATTTTCTCAAGACCACAAAAATGCCAGAACACATATGAATGGGAGGGAAAAATCACTGTTCACCCTACCACTCCCTAACTTAACCCAAAATGACCACTGAGCCACATTTGGCCATCCTGCCACTCTCTGACTTCACCTAAAATGGCCACTAAGCCACGTTTGGCTGCCTAGGCACTTCTGGCCGTCCGGCCTCGTTTGGCTGCCCAGGCACGTCCGGCTGTCCGGCTACGTCTGGCTGCCCAGGCATGTCTGGCTACCCAGCCACGTCTGGCTGTCCAGTAACTTGTTACATTCCATTTTTGGGGTAAACATTCTCCTAAAAATGTCTTATTGACGGGGACCAGTGGGGGGATTTCAGCCAACATCCAAAACGGCTGGCGGGAAAACTTCCCTTCCTTTTTTTACCACAAGCCTGGCCTATAAATACCAATGCCCAAACCTCTCAAGAGGAGGAAGAAGGAAGACGGGCAGAAAGGGGACGAGATACACGGGAAAAGATGGAGAAGGGCATATCAAAGTGTTGGGCCTGTTTGTTATTGTTTTCGTTTTCATTTTTCACGTTTTTCGAAGCTAAAAAATGAAAACGCACTCTAAAAACGTGTTTGGCATAAAATTTTTTAAAAAACAAAAACGAAAACGTTTTTGTCTTTTTGTGAAAAAATGAAAACAAAAAAAAGGTGTTTTCATTTTCTCGTTTTCGTTTTCTGTTTTCTGAAAACGGATTTCACTTTTTTTTTTCTTTCCATTTTCTTCCCTCTTTTCTGAAATTGTTTTTGTATTACATATGTTTATTTAATATATTTATTAAATATATTATTATTTAATATATTTAATAATGTTATTTATTTAATATATTTAATAATGTTATTTATTTAATAATATTATTATTTAATATATTTAGGGCCCGTTCACTTCGCTGATTCGAGTTTTTAATTTGAGTTAAGATTTGATTTTATGTGAGAGCTTTTTACTGTAGCAAAACTCGAATTCTAAACTCGAATAAGTGAAATGAACGGAGCCTTAATAATGTTATTTATTTTATATATTATTATTCAATAGATTTAATAATGTTATTTATTTAATATATTATTATTTACTATATTTAATAATGTTATTTATTTAATATATTATTATTTAATATATTTAATAATGTTATTTATTTAATATATTATTATTTAATATATTTAATAATATTATTTATTTAATATATTTAATAATATATTTATTTAATATATTATTACATGTTTTCAAAAATGAAACCACCAAACGCAGTTTCAGTTTTTTTTAAAACTGAAATCAATCTCTAAATAAAACTACCAAACGCATTTTCAGAAATAATTCAAAAATGAAACTAAAAACATTTTCATTTTCATTTTCGTACAGAAAACAAAAACGTTTTGGAATCAATTCCAAACGCACCCGTTATGTTTCTAACTCCTCTAATTTTCTGGTTTCTATCAGAACGACCGACGGAGAATCATATTCTCCATAACTTCCTGTAGAGTCCCTCTAAAACAAGTTTCTAGGCGTTCTCCCTATTGGAAGTGGTAACAAAGGCTCCTGAAACACCAAAAGCCCTTAATCACAGCTCAATGCCTTGAGGTTAACCATTTCCCGCATTACGTTTGTCGGGTTCGTTTTATTTACCAAGACAGAGAGAAAGAGAGGAATACAAGGGGAAAAGAGGGAGAAAGGCAGATCAAGGTACTCTGCCCTAACTCCTTTGATTTTCTGGTTTCTAACAGACCTACCGATGAGGAATCATATTCTCCATAACTTCCAGCAGAGTCCCTCTAGAATAAGTTTCTAGGCGTTCTCCCCATTGGAGGTGGTAACAAGAGCTCCTGAAGCACTGAGGCCCCTTAATCATAGCTCAACACCTCAAGGTTAACCATTTCCCGCACTACGTCTGTCGGGTTCGTGTCACGCCCCCCAAATGGGGTAGGTGACGTGGAGCTCGATTAGGGATTTATAAAGCAGATCCCCAACCGGGTCCCACACTTAACTGCATTAAAATATGAATAAATTACATAATCCAGGAGCCTCTGACACATAGGGCTCCACCCCACAGGACATACAGTTTCATACATACATGTTAATGTGAATAAACAATTACAACAGACATCATCCACAGTCTAGTAAATCCAAATATTAATTAAGTTTACATAACCTTTTCCAATTTTTCCTTACATTTATAACAGAGGATGAACGCGATCCTCAATTGAGCAATCCGTAGCACCGCTCAGCTACGATGCACCGCTCCTCGAATCTCCTGGGAGGGGTTTAAACATTTGAAACATGAGCGAAAGGCCCAGTAGGATATAATTTGAATACAATTAAAATAAATGAGTGCGTAAATGAATAAATAACTAAAATGAGACATTCAGTCCCGACGGAACAGCCGGAACCTCACATCCTTTTTTTCAAAGGAAATATAACTGAAACTGACCGTATTACAGGCTTCAGCAAGTAATTAGTACAAATTACTCACCTCACCAAGTGTCTCGCCTACCGGACCGGTTTCGGGTTCTGCCCCCGAGGATGCACTCTTCGCATCCTATCTAGGCTTACAGCAATAGACTCTATTACCAGTTCACAAGATCTCTTATCTTAAGAAATCATCTGTTTAACATTATGAAATCGTTCATATGACCCCACGAACTACTCAAGCCGCGGGCCCCATGACTGAACAAGCCATGAGGTTCCATGACTAGACAAGCTATGAATTCCATGGGCAGGACAAGCCAAGGATTTCCATAAACTAACAAGCCATGGTTTTTTTTTAAAACCTTTTTCTTTCGCAAACCAATCCCTTTCTTTAAAACATTTTCAAGGCCAAAAATCTTCTTTGAAAACAGGCTCACAAGGAAGAGGGATAGAAATCCTACCTCGCACAATCAAACCTGGGACTAGCGTTGCCTTTTCCGGCTTCCGCTTCCTCAAGCCCCTTCAGTCTGAATCCACAGCGAGCGCTGATACAAAACACCACTTTAGGATCAATCCTCAGTCCTAAAGTAATCAAATCTCAATCATATACCAAGATTTCCCAATTAGTGTGCCCTAATCAATTTTCATGTTTCAAATTCCATTCCAAGGGTTTTAAATATCAAATCAGGGATTAAAGATGCTAATCCTTTCATCCCAAGTCCCCAAATGAAGCTAATTTGGGTTCTCCCCGAAAAAGGAGGTCAAAACGACAATTTCAGGCCAAACAGGGTCAAACCCCGTGTACACCGGTCGACCGGAGACAGAGGAGTGCATCACCACCGGTCGGCCGGTGGCCGTAATGAGGTCCGGTCGACCGATGCGGTCGACCGGTGGACATCTCCAGTTCGCGAAAAATCGCGAAAACCAGTCCAAAATCCTGCAAATCCAGTCCCAATTCACAAAATCTCAAGGGACAACCACTAGATCCGGGTTCTAGGTCCTAAAACAAGTCCAAAGAACCCAAGATCTCCAATTTCTACTCTAGATTTACTCGAAAATCATCAAAATCCGTTTTGAACCAATTGTAAGTTTTAAATCCGAAAAACTTGAAATTCAAGAGAGGTTCTTTCAGTAAACTTACCTTGAATCCTTCTCTTGATGTTGAAAACTCTTTGAAATCACTCTTGGTTCGAATCCGGTCTTGATTTGAGACAAAAATGGAAGAGAGAGAGAGGGAGAGAGATCACGGGAGAGTGAGAGTGAAAGAGAGAGAGTGAGCCGCACGGGAGAAAAAAGGGAAAGGAAAGAAAGGAAAAAGAAAAGAAAAGAAAAGAAAAAGAAAAATAAAGAAAAATGACATGTGCGAAAATATAACAGTCTAGAAATGCGCCCATACACACTTCTGGATTAAATAAATTACTGTAAATAATTTAAATACCTTGGAATCATTTAAACTCAATTAATTAAATCAGATTAGGCACACTAATAATCTTAATTACCTTAATTAATCTCAATTAATTCTTCAGGGTGTTACAGTTCATTTTATTTACAAATGGATAGATATAGACTCCATTACCCACTTAAAAACCTCCTCCATGAACTGGTCACGTTTCTCTCCCACACCATACGCTCACCGAGAGATCCCCATAAGAAATTTCTCAACGTCACGGAGCTGAAGCTGCAACGGGTGTCGCCCTCGGATACTGTCTTTCTCGGGGACATCCGGGTTTTGCCTACCTCAGCCGGGGCCAACCTTAACATCCCGGCCACCGCCTACTCCAGGAAGGACCCTCAGCAGCTCTCCGACCACGTCAGTCGGTGAGTACACAGTCACAGCAAACCAAATGAGGTCACGAGTCTCGAGCCTTCCACGTCGACAGGTCCTCTCCAAAAGAGCCCCAACAACGGTGTTTTTCTGACAACTCATGTTTATCTCTCCAGAAACACTCGCAGTGACACTCACGGTTCAATCAATAATTAAAACTGAAAAACAATGTAAATGAGACAATGGTTTTATAGTAGTTCGGCAATAACTCTTTGTCTAATCCACTTGTGAATGCACTAATATCTCAGCTGATAACAAGCTCTCTTAGAGTAATGAAATGGTGCGTAACCCTTTTTTGGGTTTTCTTTGCTTTATTTATAGGCCTTTACATGTGATTATCCCTTCTCCGTTTCCCAGTAGGAAGCGATCTTCTGTCCCTCGATTTACGGGAGGTCTGTGAGTTTTCATGATGACAACCGCAGGAAATGTGGCTAATCCCTCTCATCTGCCGTCCGATTTCTTGACTCCTGCAGTGGCATTGGATCAGTACTTCCTTCCCCGAGTTGACAAGACCGTTGGTGGATTTGAATGGCAGCGCTACCTCGACGCATGGCCTTCAGAAGTCGAGCTATCGCGCTCGATGTCTCTCACCATGTATGATCTCTCGACATAAAGGGCACCTTAACTACAGTTGTTCCCTTGATGCTAGCAACCGATTCTCAATGGGGAGTCCTCGGCTCCTGTCGTTCGAAAGAGTGGTCGATGTCTCGACCATGGTGTAACAGTTTTCATTGGTATGCTTGTATGGCATTAATGTCTAGTTGGTGTTTCTTCCATAGGACCTCAGGCTAACCTAAACGATTTATTACGAGACATAATTGGGCCCAAAAAGAAATTTGTAGCAATTCTCTTGTGTAAATACCAAATTTTAAGAATGAAAATTATAGGCCTATTGAAGATGTCACTTTTTGCCAAAAAAATATTTATACGTGGGGAGAAAGAAGGAAATAGGTCAAGACTTAAGATGAATTAAAATTAATAGACCAATAATTTACATAAGTTAATAAATAGGCTAAATTACTTTTTTCATCCATAACTTATCTAGTTATGAACCATAACTTGACAAGTTATTGTCCATAATTGTCCATAACTTGTTTGGCTATGAACCATAACTTGACAAGTTTGTCCATAACTTATCTGGTTATGAACCATAACTTGACAAATTATGGCCTATTAATTTCTATAACTAAAAATTGGCCTATATACTTTCTTAAGCTTTTCATATTGGCCTATTTTCTACTATTTCTCTTATACATGATGTTTTAGTAGATTCTAGATCTGTGAAGAAGAAATACAAGGCCAGGACGAAAGACCATAAAGCAGAAAGGGAAAGATAAATTAAAAATACCCAATTTTTATTTTCATGGAAATGAGCAAATTCCCGTTAACAATGAAGGTCCTTTTTTTTTTTTTTTTTCCCCCTTGTTTTCTTATTTGATGGAATTGCCAACAGAAAGGACTAAAGCACATCTCTGTTTTTTTTTTTTTTGGTTAGCATTTTTCAATAGAAAAGGACATTTTTGTTCGGATTAATTTTACATGTTATATGTTTGGTGTATGAGAGCAAGGATAGGATCGAACATAATAAATTAAATTCCATGACATTTGGAGTGGAATAGATTAGAAAGGAGTTACTATCGTATATTCGTAGTGGTCATAGTCCGCAGGATAAAAAATAAATAAATAAAATTAAAAAAACTCTTGTTATTCATATTTTTACTAGATATTGAACTTTGTTGGGATTTGATTCCCAAATCTGTTTTGATTTTTGCATGATTATTTTTTTTGGTGATTCACATTATTTTGAGAATATTTGACTCATTGATTTGATTAAGGTAAGATTGGTAGTTGGATATCTTGCTTTGGAAAGGATTTTCTGATATGAAAACATCATAAAGTTTTTTTATTTTGAAAGTCAACTATTGCTCCAAATATGGTTAATTTGTAATTGATGGGATGATTGATATTTGGATGAGAGTCAGCAGCTGGATGAATCTCTCTTGCTTCAAAAGAACACGTCCAAGTTCATGTGTCAATTATGAGAAGATTTTAAGAATATGTGTGATTGATTTTCATATCAATTTTGACGGCTCTATTGTAGTAATTAATTCAACAGAATCTGCAACAGATTGTGTGCAGCGGATTACATTGAAGTTTTTGACAGCTTGTCATTTTGGCTATTTAATTAAAGCCTCATAATGGTTTAAACACACCTTGAGAGTCTTAGAATTTCAAAGAGTCAGATCATTTTGTGAGTGCTTATTTTTCATATTTCAGCAAGAGAGAGAATTTAGATTTTCAAGAGAAAACTGTATTACTGAAGGGATTTTAACATTGTTCGTCAAGAGAAGCTCGTTGAGCAAGTCTATTGGGTAGTTGGTAATATCATAGGCGTCTTACTTAGAGAGAAAGTCTTAGGAAGAATAAGTCCATTTCAATTGTAATTTTGGTTACTTAGTAGATTATTCATACGTCTGGACGTGGCCCTGCAAAGTAGGTGATTATTGAACCGCGATATCAATTTTTTTTGTGTGTGTCTTTTACTATTTTATGCTTCTTATTTGTATGTTGTAACAAGTTTAACACAAACTTAATTAAGAGACTCAAACCGATACCAATAAACTTTTAAATTTATTTCAGTATTCAAGCATTATCTTAACTATTATTAATTAATTAAAGAATAAATTAAAAAAATCAACTGTAAGAAAAATAATGACAACTCTCCCTCTCCCCGAGAAGTCTGACAGCCACAAGAACGGGCAACCAAGTAGCGACCATGCCGACTTTCTCTATATAAGTTGGATCATGCGCCCTGAAATACGACGGAACCAAGAACTTCTTTTGTTGGGGCGGATATGAAACCAAAGTTCTAAACTAAAATAATAGTGCAATTATTATTTTATTTTACTATTTTTATATTTTTAATCTAAATAAATCAATCTTCTAATTAAATTCACATTTCAAAGTCTACAACTACAAATTATGAACTTATGTCATCAAAACTAAGACGTTAAGGTGTAATTGAAATGTTTTTAAACATTTCACATAAATTTACAAATAGAATTTTAGGAGGGACAATATAAGGAAAAAATGTAAAACAAAATTTTAATTAAGGTAATATCAAAGGGGCCACCTTGTGCCAGTGAGGGCAACCACTTGGCCTAAGGTGTCTCGGTCACTGTCCACATGCATCGTCCTAAAAAATCTTGCATTTTAGATTGTGGAGGCAGGGCAGGTTGTGACCCGCTTTGTTAGCGGGATATGGCGGGTCAATCCAAGCCCGACCGTTTACATTAGGAAAATAAAAAATAAATAATAAATAAGAAACACATAATTTTAATCAACTATTGAGTTACGGGGTTCTTCCATTTGATGTTTGGTGAGAGCATATAATGTCATAGGTGCTTCTTAGTATCATATCAAGTTTCTGATCAATTGGTGAGAGAGGAAATGGGGTGCAATAAGAGAGAGGAAAAACACTTCTTGTGTGTGCGGGCATGACGCCATGTTAATGTCGTTAATAATGCGTGAGACGGAGAGAGAGAGAGGGAAAACACTTTTTGTGCGTATAATTTTTATTTATTTATTTATTTTATTTTTTCGATTCGGAACTTGCTTATTAGTTTCCCAACTGGATGATAGTTTTTCCTTTGTTTTTCCCAACTTTAATGGAAAACTTTAAGAATCAATTTCTTAGTCACTTATTTATCATTTTGCACTTATGAATATATCATTTTGATCTCCTCACAACGGAGAACATAAATTCATATTGACTTGTCATTAGCACGAAGTGGATCATGCTCAAAATAGAGCTTCAAATAAAGTTTTTTTTTTTTTTAAGAGTGGTTCTATTCACACTCATTTTATACTCTTCACACTCACTTCTAACTACACACCCTACATCATTTTCAAATGATTAACTTTACTTTTCACACACCCTTATTATTTCTAATTACCCCTAGCTCATTATTTCAATAAATTCTTATTTCTTAACGTTCTTATTTTTCTTTTCACACCCACCACATTATTTCTTAACTTTTTTATTTTAATATTATCATTTATCTATCTCTTTATTCTTTTTTTTTCCTAGCTATTTTTTTTTTTGGTAAAACAATATTCAATTCAACCTAGAAGCAAAATAAAGACGACTAGTGTACTCCCAAACCGGAGGCAAGCTCACCAGAGCCAAAAACAAACTATAGGTGATAGTTTGGGCCGCTTGTCTCGGGCTCGACGGCTCAAATGGAAATTTTGGTCCTGATGAGAAACGGCCCAATCCAACTCTAAAGCCTGAAAGGATTAGGGCTAGTCTAGCCTGAAATTTTATAAGATATTTTTTTTTTCAAAAATCTTTAAAATGAGGGCTTGTAGTTAAAATATCAATACCTATGGAAAGGTAAAATATTATCATAACCATTATATATTTGTGCTCAATGTTTTGTCGCTTATATCAAAAAATTAATTTAAGTAATGAAGAATTTGTTGTCCCAAGTAAGGCTACCCGACAGGGGGCAGAACACTTTTATCAAATACTTGGTGTGCAAAGAATGATGCTAGCTAATGCAATAACACAAACAATTGGTGTGCACAAGATGAATCAATCTAATACAACACAACAAGTTCAATAAACTTCTCACTACGAATCAATTTAATCAATTATCAAATACAAAAATTAAAGTGTGGAAATTAAAGAGATAGGGTCAAGAAAAATGCAAGCGAGATTTATAGTGGTTTGATAAATAAATTTGCCTACATCTATTGTCGCCGAGATATTCTGCCTCTTAACCTCTTCTACTATACGATCGACTTTCTAGTACGATCACTCCTTTTAGAAGATGACGAATCTTTTACCTGAGATCGACCAACCAAGAAACCTAATACCAAAGTAAGGATCACAAAGTGTTTAAAAGTAAAGCACTTAATTTTACACTCCTAACAAAGGTTTTACACAATCAAAATGAACAGGAGATGATGAGGTCACACTATCAAAAGAGAATCCAAGCTAGGCTCAAGTATGTGTGAGAGAATCAAGAAGATAATAATTACATAAGCACTATAGAGAAACTTTTCGGATTTTAGGAAATTTGTGAGCTCTCAATATGTTCTCTACATAATTTTGGACCTTTGAAGATCTTAAATAGATGATAGAAGTGCTTTTTTTCCGATTCAAGCTTACCATCTAACGGTCTTATTTTTGCTCATTGCACAGAACCGGTCGACCGGAGTTGTTGACCGGATGAGACACCACTGGTCAACTGGTGGATTTTGCCTTCTCTGTCACCGGACGATATAAGTCAACCGGTTAACATTGATTTCGCCTTAAACCTTCACAAAATTACATTTTTAAGCCAAATGTCATTATGCACTTAATTTAGTCTTGTTTTTAAAGTGGGTGTGTGCATGAGCCCACACAAGGATTAATTATTGATAGCATGAAATGAAATCAAATACAAGACTAATAAGAGATAAAAACCTATTAAAACTTGTCTTGCTTGATTTTGTTTGCTTGCTCTTGATCCTTAATATTTCAACTCTTCAAGCCTTGAATTCCTTCTTCAATTTAATTGTATTTCTCAAGCTTGAATGTATTTGCATTTCATTCAATTTGCTTCTTGAGTTGATTTATAATATCAATTATGCTAAATACACAACTCAAAATAGAATTATTAGTAACACAATAAATTGTGTTTGTTATCATTAAAACATAAAAATATTCAACTTTTGGCCAACAGAATTCTATTAGTAAGCTAACTTTTTTTCCCTACTTATATTAGTAAGCAAATTGATCAGATAAGTACGTACAACCAATGACTTGATATTATTATGTTTTGCATTCAAACCCAACGCAAAATTAAAAAGGTAATACTTTCTCAAATACAACAGTATTTGTCTTCAGACCCAAAAAAAAAAAGTACAGACACAACTTTTCCATGATCAAGAGCCTCACTCTCAAAAACAAATCAAGCGGATATAGCACTGATCAAACTGATCAGCGCAAAATTAAAAAGATAATAATAATAAGATCTAATTCGCAAGAACCTCATAGCTACGTTGTGGAACCTTTTTGAAGATGGACAAGAGAAGATCAAAGTAGAGAGACAACTGCGCAAAAGCAAAGAACGTGATTGGGAGACACAAAAAAGCATATAAAGGATAAGCTACGTATCTCAATTGACCATTAAGAACAAATAAATGTCCAGCGCAAAACGACACCAACATGGATGCTATGGAAGCGAAGAGCGACGTCAAACCAAGAAGAAGTTTCCGAGGCAAGTCCAAGGCGAAGTCCTTCTCCTGGTACCGAGAGGTTAGGATGGAGAGGAAGAAGACGAGGGCGGTGATGGAGAAGCAGAGAGCGGCCAAGGATGAGATGGCGAAGGCGTTGAAGGCGGGCTCGTCTTCGAGTGTTGGAGTCCCCTTGTCCTCATTGATTCCGCCGGGGACGGTTGAGGATGTCGCGAATGCAACCGTTGCTACGAGAGCTGCCACGACGGAGCAGGACTCGGAGGTTTTGCTCAGCCATTCGCTTCCGTCTTTGATGAGATCTTTGTGCGTATTGGCGAACACTTCATCTGGCTTCTCTTTTTTTTCGTTGTATTTACGGAAGTAGTTTGGTGGCATGCTGTTCTTCACAAACTACGGCACCAAACTAATATATCACGTAGATATCTTTTAAAAAATTAATAAATAAATAAAAGAGAGAGAAAGAGAGAGAAAAAAAGAAAGAAAAACCATGCATTTTTTTGGAAGGATTGATTTGAGATTTTAAAAGGGAGATTGTGGGAGAATTTATGCCTCTTCTTATTTTTATTATTTGATTCCTTGTTTTGAAGTTGCAAATATTTCATTCTGAAAAAAAAAAAAAAAATTGCAAGTATTTCAATGCATGTCATAAGACTCATATTGTAAATATTTTGAGAAAAATGGTAAACTCACAATGCATTGTTCTACATATTAAAAAAAAAGGAAGCAGTGGCAGACCCTTTTTTTGTGAGAGTATTATGAAAAAAAAATAAAGAAAAATTAGAGGTGGTATTTTATTAATTGGAAACTTATAGTTGATCTATATTTTAATTATTAAATGAGGACATAATTATAATTTTTCTTATCTCGATGGGGCACCATTCTATATAATTATATATATAAGTATATATTTTTACAAAAATACGAATATCGGATCTTAATTATTGAATAAAATTTAGGGAGAAAGAGGAAAATATGTCAAAATTTGAGATGAATTAAAATTAATAGGCCAATAGTTTACATAAGTTAATAAATAGGCCAAATTATTATTTTCGTCCATAACTTGTCTGGTTATGAACTATAACTTGACAAATTATTATTCATAATTGTCCATAACTTGTCCGGTTATGAACCATAACTTGACAAATTTGTCCATAACTTATCTGGTTATGAACCATAACTTGACAAGTTATGACTTATTAATTTCTATAACTAAAAATTGACCTATTTACTTTCTTAATTTTTTCATATTAGCCTATTTTCTACTATTTCCTAAAATTTATGGGCAAAAAGCCAAATGTTAAGGATTGAGTAGGGGCACTTACCCCTATTAAAATTCAGTGCGGCTGAACCACTGCCGAAAAGGACTTATTGGGCCCGTTTGCTAACATTATGAAAATGATCTTATCTTGTAAAAATGAAATTATTTTAATAATTATTTTAAGACTGATTTTAAATTACGTTTGGTTATTTTTTAAGAGATTATTTTTAGTATAAAAAAAGTAAAATCATGTTTGATTATAATTATTAGTTAATATATTATAACATTATTAATAAGTACTAGGAAATGAAAAGAGAAATGAGAAAATAACTTTCAACCATTTTTTAATTTTTTTACAAAAATTATTCTCATTATTTTTTGTTTTCATTTTCGTTTTCTAAATATTTGCTAAACAAATACGGTTTGAAGACCGTTTTCATTTTTGTACCTTAAAAGATGTGCAAAAATATTTTCAGAAAAAGTCAATTCCAAACGCCCCAATTTATATTTTAGTTCAAAGATGACATCGGTTATGTACTCGCCTGTAATCAGGAACCTTGAAGTGAGGTTCAAGTTTCACACTCCATAACCTCACTTTAAGTTTAAGGTTCCTGCCAAATCAAGGGACTATGCATTTGCAGAAGAAAAAAAAAAAAAAAAAAACCCTAATTACCGGTGGGTGGTGTATTTATATATTATAACAAAAATTTATTGGTTAAGCATATGTACCTGAAACCATTTAAGTTCCCATTGCATTTGCAGGGCACTTCCAGAGATGAGCCAAGGGCGATACGCCTTGCATTGAGTGGCGGCCAGGTGTAGAGCGCTGTTACCTTGATTGTCGACGTGCCGGAAAACGCTGTCGGTCGGAATATTCTCCTTTTTCAAGAGGAACATGTAAACATGGGGTTGTCTGTTCTCTATTGCCAAAAGGGCGACGTTCTTTTGTTCAGCGTCCTCGTCTTGAATTGCCACTGGAAATTCTTCCAAGATCTTCTCTACCATCTCAGTTATTCCTGCCCTCGCAGCTATCAATATTGGTGTTTGACCTTTCCCTTTCTTCTCTGCGTGCATGATGTATTATTAAGTTATAAAAAATCCAAGTATATATGTATTAGTTGTTTATGATTCATAATAATGAAATAAATCTTCATGCTTAGGCAAGTTAGCTTTTAACACTTGCACACTAGATGACGTTAGAATTTGACAGAAAACACCATATCACATGTTAGGCGAACTAGTTTGAATGAAATGGCTGGAATTTCCAATGAAACACATGATCTTTGTCACATGCATGTGGATGTTTTCTTTCACATTTTAACATATTGATCATCAATTTAGGAACTCTAGAATTAGGTGACAAAAGCACCAAAACATGATACATATTCTTGGAAGAATAAAAGGTGGTTACTAAAAACTAACAGCTATTTTCAGGGAGGGAAAAAATAATAGCTAGCTTGAAAAAAAAAAAAAAAAAAAAAAAAAAAAAAAAAAAAAAAAGAAAGACCGCTAACTCGCTTTCATGCATCCCTTACTCGTCTTCTCTGTAAAGATTTATTATAGTGTGGTAATTAAGTGAAGCTTAATCAAGTATACTATAAAGATATAAATTTTAGTGTTTCTTAAGGGGTAGTCAATTACATAAATACATCTTTTAGTTTCAATTTTTCTTCTCAATTTATGTCTACGTTTCTTGAAAATGAAAAAGAAATCCTTTAGATTTGATCAAATATTCAATTTCATCCCTAGCGCATTTTTTGATTAAAAAAAAAGAACGAGAAACCCTTGAATAGTTTATGAGAAGAGTATTTCCACTGCTCTGCCCATATTTTTTTTTTTCAATAAGTACTTAATTTTTTTTCATCTCTTTCCCCTGTTTTTTATTTTGTCCAAAAACTGTGGGAGGGACGAAAATAAAATATAATTTTCCAAATTTTCACAACATATTTTTGGTTTCTAAAAAAAAGAGATAAATTGAAAAACAAGTTGATTTAAATTAAGGTATATTTTTGTAATTTATCTGCTATTACCTTGATCGTCGACGTGCCAGAAAACGATGTCGATCGGAATATTCTCCTTTTTCATAAGGAACTTGTAAACATGGGGTTGTCTGTTCTCTACTGGCAAAAGGACGACGTTCTTTTGTTCAGCGTCCTTGTCTTGACCTTAATTAAGTAGAGTACATAATATAAGTACGACAATAGTAAAGAGATTCCGTTTATTTTACTAATTTGAGTTTAGAATTCGAATTTTATTACAATAAAAAACTTTAAAAAATTATCAAATTTAATTTTTTTACTACAATAAAAAATTATTACATAAAATCACATCTTAACTCAAATTAAAAAGTTAAAATGGTCCCAAAAAAATATGCTGGAAAAGTATAATATTTGAACCTACTAGATTGGTATAAATTTGTGCAGCTAGCAAGCATATAAAACGTACTTACTGTTTATTTCTTTTTCTGTCACTTCGGCAGGATTAAAATCAGGAATTTCCTGAGCTTTACGACGATCGGGCTCTGATCCAGTGTTGCCATAGGACTTGTAGAATTTGGTACACTCCACCAATTTCTCCATGACAAGTTTGGCCCTCATGTGTAGTTCTTTCTTCCTTTGGAGCTCATTTATCCTCCAAATTCCTGCAACCATGCGGCCAAAATCTTCAGGTATAATTTCATTAATTAGTAGAGGTATTTGCAAGGGTTTAAAACGGTACGTACCAACTTAGTCCGGATGTTATTTTTCACTCTGGTGTTAGTTATTTATTCTCATCATTTATTTAAAAGGTTAGAGGTACAAACTTCTGCTAATATGATAGATACAAGTATGTTTTCTCTGGCAATTTTTTAATTAGTTTGTTAGGTCTGATTTTTTCTTTCTTTTCTTTTGTTTTTTCTATATAAAATTTTTTTAGGATTATGTATCTTTTATTTTTTATTTTATTTGTTTTACCACTTAATTAATAAAAAAAATCTTTAAGAAACGTTGCGTCGAACAATAACTGCTACTCATAAAGGGTCCGTTTAGAATGTAGACTCAAATCATAATTCTTGATTCTAACGTTTGAAATTTAAATTTTTTGTGAGAAAAAAATGCTATAACAAAATCAATGATTTGAGTTTGAGTATATGAAACAAACGGGCCCAAATTAATTACTTACCGAGATCAATACTCGCTTTCTTTGTATATGAGACATTTTTCTTTAATGAGCTATCAATAGTAAAATTTCTCTATCAATAATAGACATTATATTGAAGATCTAGTTAAAATTGATCATATCTAAATGAGAAAAAATATATATATACAAAACTGACAAAATCTTATATGATGGTTTTTTGACCATCTTTGAAGTATAATTTTTTCATCCCTTACGATAGAATTCTCTGTTCTTTTTGAGGTGATCATCTCTCGCCATTTATATTGATGTTAAAAGTATTATGATAGTAAAGTAGATACCAACTCCGAGGATGACTAGAAAGACCTTCAGCATAAACTGTGAGAGTAGCACGAGCGTGTCATAATTGGGAGGAAATGATCTTTTTCTATTCTTGTCCATCTTTACTTCCTCAAAACCTTTAAAAAAATGACAAAAAAAGAAAAAAGAAAAGTAACTAATTTTACTTTCTGCATAACAATCAACTAATTTTATAGTATGATTAGTTTAAAGAAAAAGAAAAGTAACTAATTTTATTTCTTGTGTATTCTTCACAGGAAATAATAATCAACTAAAACTTATTTTACTTTCCCGGTGACGTCTAAGACCTTTATGTAGTATGATTATTGGTCTTGTTAAACCAAATAAAATTAAGTATATATAGCCTTGATCAGTGTCGATAAACGAGGTATAAAATAAGTAATAATGTTTTATTCCTTTAAAGAGAAAGGGGTACAGTATTAACTCTATTCCATTAAACAATCAAATTACACAATATTTTTAATTCATGACATAGTACTTTCAATTTTCAAATTAATTTCAACCACATAAAACAATTCATTTATTTTTTACTTAAATCAAGTACTTTTGGCCTTAATTATTTGTGACATTCCCAAGCATTTGTGTTTGTTTGATGTGTTTTTATTTTATCTCTGTGTAGGTAAATTAAGTGCAAAAAGGATTGGATTGAAAAAAAAAAAAGAGGGAGCAAATTTGACTTTGGAATATATTTTAGTATTTGGAGCATAACTTTATCATTCGAAATCCAAATGAGATAATCTTTGTGGCTTTGAAAAGATAAGAGACAGAGCTACAATTTTTATGAAGGCACCAAAACAAATTTGTCCATATAGAAGGCGAAAATCCTCATCAAAATCACACAACCGTTGCAGCAGGAAATTCATTCGCTGCAACAGATTTCCTGCCGAGAGCAGGAAAACCACACACCCGCTGCCCGCGAGAAATTCATCCGTTGGAGCCGTTGAACTCCTCTAGTTAGGGTTTCCTTTGATCCTAGACACATAATATTGTCATTTTAGGGCTGATTTGAGGGGATATAAAAGGAAAATGAGCCAATAATTAAAGGGGGAGGAAGAAGGAAAAGCAGGACAAATTCCCTAGAGAAGAAGGAACTTTGGAGTCTCAAATCTCATGATTTCATTGAAGATCCTTGAAGAAGATAGTGGATTCAAGCTTTGAAGATCATTCTTCCAACATAGTTTTTCCTTCTTCCTTTATTTCCTTTTAAGTTCTTAGATTTTATTTTTGGTTATGGATTCCTCTGTGTTGAGCTAGATTATTATTCTAAGACTTCATGTAACCTTGTTTGAACTATATTTTGAATAATTTTTCAATTGTTAGTTTAAATTCCATTTTAATTTATTTATGTTTCTCTATTTTTTATGTTTCTAATTTATATGGCCACTGAGTTAGATAATTTTATATTGTGAGTTTGATGCTTAGGAGAGATTGATTTCATAGTTCGGAATTAGGAAATATAGTCTAGGTTATTATGAGTGCGAGAAGAGATTGACACTTAGATAATCTCATTGAGAGTTTAGGATATTGTGAGACCGGGAGCTGAGGTGATCATGACCTTGATTATCAACAGGATTTCAATTGTTGTGAGGTTTGGAGGCAATCTGACATTTGAGTTCTAATTTGAGGGCTAAACTTAATGAGTGTATGAGTAAACATGTTAGATAGGAATATGAATTCAGGTATTCATGCATATGACTTCGTTTGACGCTCGAAAGAGATAGCGAGGTTAGATTATGTCCCTTAATTAATGAATTGAGTGGAATTGGCTAGCATTAGCTTAATATGATGAACATAGGAATAGTAAGATGAAGTCAAGTTCCTAGTACACTTGTGTATAGAAGTTTTCATATTTTATCTTATTTTTTGTATTTATATCTGCTTAAGTTCTATTTTATTTCATTTAGTTCTGTTGCATAGATAAAATGGAGTTGCAAAAATCATAGTACTTAGCGGTAATTTAACACCCAATCTCTATAGAGACGATACTCACTCACTGTATACTAATAAAACTCGACACCATACGCTTGCGGGCGAACACTCTTCCTATTAATTTTTATATGATTCTTGTTAACATTACCATTTTAATAACGCAGCCAACCACAAGAGTAAACGATTAATTCTAAAATGTAAGTAAACAATTTGTCTTACAGTATTGCTTGAAGCAGCTAGTTTGCTTCGAATCTTTCTTCTCTTCAGTGGTGTCTTCAATTTTCTCTTGTCCCTTGGCTGTACCAGAGAAATACATTCAAACAAAAAAAGAACAAGGATGGAAATCTTTTAACTGAAAAATAAAGATATTAGATAAATAACATCATATGAAAAGGCTCTTACTTATTTAGATTGATTTTCAGACAAAAGCATGCATGAAGTATTGAAAATTAATGGCAACATAATCCTAGTTACTGCTGCTCCTAACTCGTAAGAGTCTCTTAGCTAGATACGTACTATATTATAGGAACGATATAAAGATACTCATGAATTTGTTTATTTATTAATCTCAAAATTAATTACTTACGTACCAATTAAAAATTGCGTGAATCTTTCTTCACTATACTTTGCATTAGTTAGTGTTTTCACTCAAAACATCAAATTTGTCTAAAAATGTATCATGATATATATCTGGCGATGGAATGATTTTTGCAAATCATATATTTAATTTGACTCTATACATACATACATACATACATACATACATACATACATACATACATACATACATACATAGATACATACATACATATATATACACACACACACACACACACACACACACACACACACACACACACACACACACACACGCATATACATACATGATGCCCATTTTACACCTTTAACACTACTCGCTTACAAGATGAGCTCGCTGTTGAACTACTTGAAACACCTTGTGCACCATCTTTTTGTGGATCTGAACCTACAGTCGACGGGGAGGATGGCATTTCAGACCCATATCCTACAGTAGTTTGTCTTATATGATTATGTCATAGTGTAAATATCATTTTTCACAAGAAAACGGATTATGTGCAACTATAATGTAGGATCTATCTTTTATTTGTTTATAGTGCTAGACACTGCCGGTCCTTCTAACTTTTTTCTTTTTCACAAGCATCGATCATAAGACTATATAGTTATTTGTATCACTAGTAATAGCTAGGATTTTCTCTTTGTCCTCAAAACAATAGTAAAAAGGATGTCATATTAGATGATCAGGATAAAAGAGACAAAATGTAAAAATAAAAAATAAAACCACCTATAAAGAGAGAAAATAGAATAGAAAAGGAGAAACAAATGAATCGATAGAAGAACAAGAACTCAACTTATAAAGAAATCAATCTAATAAGATAAACTTTACTAAATTTAAAAACTCTTAAGAGAAAAGTCATAACCTTAAATTCAAGTTCAATGCTAAAATTAAAAGATACCCTAACGTAATAGATAACTATACAATTCAAATATTTAAAATATTATAATATTGTTCTCAGGAAGGAAATATTGCAGAATTATTTACCTAATTCTAGGGGATTCTCCTCATCTTCATTGTTAACACAGTTTGAAGTACGTCCAACTACAAAATAAGATCAAAGATGGGGTTCTAATAAGTATATTTGATAATTTTACAAGGTTGGAAACGGATATATATAAATATATATGTATGTGTGTGTGTGTGTCTATATACACATATAATCAGTATAAATTAAGATTTACGAATTCACTCACTTATTGCTCGAAACAATTTTTTAAGTAGAAAGTTGAAGAAGTTCATGCACGTCTTGTAGTTTTTTGGATAATGTTCTCCGATGTCAATGTCTTCTCCACCAATGTGTCTTCTGTATTTCTCAATCTTCATCTTTTCAGATGCTCCCAGCTTCTTTTTCACAATAATATTTAAGTCGACATACAAACCTGGAATTTATGATAATGATGCAACTCAAGAATATTATATATATATAATATATATATATATATATATAAGAGTGGAAGAATAAACTAATTAAATATAAACCTACATATACATGCATAAACGATCAAAGACCGATGGAAAAAAAAAAAAAAAAAACAATCCTCCAAAACTACATCAAAACTAAGACCATTTCTAATACAAATGTGAATTGTATATTTGGTTCCAAAAATAAGGTATGAGATAATATTTTATATCTATTTCAATACATAATGTTGTTTAAATGCTAAATTAATTCTCCCCTATAATTATTAAGGTTTGAAAGTTGTAAAAGTAAACTTTTAATTTTAAAATAATTTAAAATTTTAAAAATTGCAATGATTACATAAAATAAATAAATATATTAACGTATAGCAATCAAATGTTAAATTAATTTTTCATAAGTTATATTTGTGGCAACTGTATCACAAAATATACCATGTGGCAAATTTGACATAATACATGACATTTGTATTGGAAAGTTTTGGAAAGTGTTTACTACACTACTTAAATATTAAATTTGCTATTAGCACATCAATCATAGCATTGCCTAGGTAATGCTTTAAAGAATGAATGCAAAGGAATAGCCACTTAAGCAAACGTGATTGTTCTTGTTTTTCAAATCCTTTTTACTCCGAGCTTTATGTTTCTAAATTTTTTTATTTCTAAGAATCTTCTTTCATACGTTGTCTTCAATTAATCATATCCCACAAATCAGCCTAAGAACCCAAGTTACAATATCCATCTTTGACTCAACATGTGGGAGATCATCGATGATATAATTAGTCAAAAAATGAAATTTTAAGTCGGGGTATTTTGCTTTCCACCAGATAATATTTTCCTTGGCTGTGATTTTGTTACACAATCTTTTTGGGGCCGGTTTTTTTGGAAGTAACACCACAAATTCAAGATTAGACAACACCTATTTAACAAAGTTTTATGGGAAAACTTCATCTAATATACTATAAAAACACGCCACAAAGATTTCCTTGTTTTAAAATCCGTATGAGCACATTAAATTTTCTTGAAAACGGTCATCTGAATTTGATTATAGTTTCTAAAGTATCTCGTTTTTGTACAAGTGAAGTTTATGCATATATGTAGTTTTATAATTGCATGCTTTCATGAAGTTTTATGTAAACTCTTTGACTTGATTAACAGGAAATTGACTCATTGTGTTCATTTACACTTGTATTTTTGGTGGAAGTACAAAACTTAAAAAAGAAGATATTCTTATAGATTTGAAACATTATAGATTATAGATTTATACAATATCTGCATTAAATCACTAAATTGTAAAATCATATATTCATTTGATTTTGAAAAATGTTAATATACGAAAATATTGGTACGGCTCATCAATCAGTGAAAAAAGATTATACTAATTTGAATGTCATCAAATGATTTTTTTTTTTTTTTGGTGGAAGTCACAAATGAATTTTTGCTATAATGATAGTAATAATAATAATAATATTATTAAAAACTATTATCGAGATTTGTAGATGTAATAAATTGCTATGACATTTACTCTTCGTTTTTCATTTTTATGAGTTTGGGCGTATAGAAAAGAAAAAAATAAATAAAGCACAAATTTGGATGCGTAGTTTTGTTACTACTGTTTTTAATAAATTTGTGCAGAATTTTTTTTTCTCTGGCACTATTTTCTAAAACAAATGGTAAAAATAAAATTTGCTAATTAAAAGATGTAGGTAGGAAAGAATTCATACAGTCGTATATAAATCGGTCAAATGTTCTAAGTTGAGTGCTGCTTTTGAACGCATTCGGCTTATTGGCCAGAACATGAAGTGGAGATAAACCATCCACATTCATAGCGTCGACTAAATATTGGTAGTCGTCAATTATCTTCATTGCCATATCTACAAAAAGGAAAAAAAATTAAAAAAAAAAATACAGAAAATATACTAAGTTTGCTTTTGAAAAGTAAAAATTATAAGAAAATTACAAACAAAAAAGATATAAAAGAACACAGAAAAATACATATCAACCAAGTCTTTTAATTTTTGAAGAATACAAATTAGACAAGGCATAAATTTGAAGAAAAAAAATTAATACAATACAATAATTGGACAAAGTGTGACACTTTTTCTTTTCGCGTTACATATAAAATTAACCCTTTTAATTAACAAATCCTTATTCATAGTCATGTTTCTTTATTTTTTTATTTTTAAAAGAAAAAGATTATGGACTTGAAGCTAATTCCATATTAAACAAATATCTTCTGTAAATGTGCCCTCTCATAGATATATTTTTATGTCATTGAAACTAGAAATAACATCCTCGGAGATCCAAGCTTTAGATTGGAGTGGCATACATCGTAACATGCATGTCTAATTCTTGTGGCATTTCTCAAGTTCTGTTAAAACTAAATCATGAAATTCTTGAAAACTAAAGTTAAAAACAAACCGGTACTGCAGCTCCTTTTCTTTTCTTTCTTGTTCTTTCTTTTATTTCTTTTTTTTCTCATTTGTAAAAAGATGACAAGGAAGGATAACTTGCACAAAAACAAATAGATAAAGTACCTACTCTCTTAAAAAATTACTAAAAAGCTTGAAGAATTAATTCAACTAAGGCAAGCTAGAAACAAATTCATGATAAAAAATGGTATGCCCGAGTACTTACTGAAATATTCACCAGAGATGGCGACGTGAAGAATGGTGTCCCCATTATTTCTACGTAAATATTCTTCCTTTATTTTTACGTGAATCTTCTGGGTCAGGTAAAAGAAAACATCATCCTGGCCATGACAAGCTGCCAAGAAGATTGGGGTCTCCCCCTCCTCGTTGCGAACAGCGATAACTTCGCGATTTTTCGACACCATTTTCGCGCATATTTTCAGGTTCCCGAGCCTTGCAGCCAAATGCAGTGGCGTGTTTCCTTTTGCGTTCTGCATCCTCATAAGCACATTTTTATCGATTGTTTCGACCAATTCCGCGGTTTTTGTAGTCTGCCCGTTTGAAACGGCAATGTGCAAAGCTGTATCTTCCGACCGGGTTATCAGCTTGGCCTCGTGAGCTCTAGAGTCGTTCTTGTATATCGCCACGACCTCGTCCCATTTGTTCTTCATCACAGCTTTGAATAGTTTGTCGATAAGTTCTTCTTCTGTAATAATAATTGCCGTAGATGGACCGGTATTGTTTTTGGTATCCTCTGAAGGATCCATAGTTTTAATGTGTAGTAGCAAATCTAAAAAAAAAAAAATGATGATTTGGTTTTGTGAAGAAACTATGATCTTGTGCAAGCTTATATACACAAATTAGTCTACTTATAATATGAATTGGCATGCATATCATATGTCTGCCAAAGAGAAGCCAAGAAAGAATACTCGTGATTCACGCACAAGTACCCAAAAAAAAAAAAAAAAAAAAACCTTCAGAAAAAGATAAAAGTAAAGCAATGGCTGGGGTACGTAATTTCTTTTTGTCTTTTATTTCTTTGCTTCACTTGGCATTGTATGTGCTTATCTATTCCCTTTTGCTTTTTCTTTATTTGGAAAAGCTGTCGGGAGTATTAGAGCCATCTGTACGCTATTAAAACGTGGGACATGCGAACAACAACATATAAACGTAAATAAGTTGTTGGGTTATATGCGTTTCAAAGTATTTTTTGTATTTATTTTCTGATATTAATAAAATTATTGAGGTATTTCATTATAAGTTCTGTGCATAAGAATCTTTGAACAAATGTCATTTTAATTATATTATATATATTTATGTTATTTTTACAGACAATGACAGAAGTCATAAATACAAAAATATCTTCTGATTAAATAAATGAAGTTCGCAGTTGATAAATAAAATTGGGTTTAGACTGTATTATGTTCATTTGAGTGATTTATCTTGATTTACTGGTTCAGTATGTCTACGTTAAATTGAATAAAAAATGAGATTTAATTGACCTTTAATTTGCCTTTTTTTTTTTTCACTTAATTTGGCATTTCCATGGTTATAATTTTAAGGTGCGTTTATTGACACTATTTTTATTCTTTTTACACACACACATTTTTAAACCACCCTCATTCTACTTGTTATATTGCTCTTAAAATTTTAAGAAACCCCCTACAACTAAATCACTTTCAATTCTACTTTTTACACTACTTCTTACACACACATTCTTAAACAAATCTACATTCTATTTGTTACACCATCTTAGAATCTCAAAAAAAAAACAAAAAAAAAAAAGAGTCGTGTTTTGTCTTTTTTTTTATCCTCCCACCAATCAAACTTATCCTTTTCATTCTCTTATTATATATATATATATATATATATATATATGAAATTGAAGTGTGTTTTTCTTTTGGAGGAAGAGCTAGGATTAATAAGAACGTTGTTTCCATTTTTCTTTTTTCCTTTTCTGTTT
The DNA here is from genome assembly GCA_029231665.1 of Morus indica. Lineage (NCBI taxonomy): Eukaryota > Viridiplantae > Streptophyta > Magnoliopsida > Rosales > Moraceae > Morus > Morus indica. Next base: position 15,311,153 of record JACAGA010000007.1, on the reverse strand, counting down.
GTTTGTCATTCTTCTATGATATGTTGCCATTACTTAGGAATGTCAACAATACTCTCTAGCCAGTTTGCCGTACTAAATAAATTCATTTGTTGGATAATGTTGCTTTCGTAATATTATAACAATTATTTTTGTCAAATTAAAAAGTGACTCAAAATATTAAGCGGAGAACTTCCTGGTACCTATACGATCTTCGGAGAGAGCCTCTTGGACGACGCTGTTTAGATCAAAAGGCTTTTCTTGATGAACGAACTCGTTCCTTGACCTGCATATAGTTTCCCAAAGCACTAGACGCAAAGAAAATATAATCCAAAGAAGTTGGGAAGCTGTTGTCGCCAAATTAATAGGATGATCTTCAGTCATAGTGAAGTCAAATTTCCATACTCAATCACACAGTAAAATTCGCATGTTCAGACAGCGTCCAGAATATATAGTCATAGTCAAAAAAATTTTCTTTAAATTTTTTTTTCATAAATCATGATGTTTTTTTTTTTTTTTAGAACTAATGATATAACCATCAAAATTAAATTAAAAAAAAAAGAACTTTTAAGAAATAATTTAACCATGTACCTCTTTTATGGGGAGACTCTTTCACGTTAGAATTCATCCTTATTCTTCTGAAAAAGTAGGACACAGTAAATTTTAGAAGGCAATATATTTTTTCCTAATGACCTAATGTGCAATGAGTATTTTTTTTTTAAATATTATTGTCCTTAAAAATAATTTTATTAATGGGTATTTAAATAAAAAAATGTATAAAAAAAAGGTGCCCATAATTTTACCTGGCCAGTCTATTCCCTTTTGCTCTTTCTTTATTTGGAAAAGTCAGGAGTATTAACCAGTTGTGCGTGACTTTAATAAAAAGTAAAAAATAAAAAATAAAAAATAAAGAAGACAGCGGTACGTTATTACAACGTGAGACATGAGATCACACAACAACGTAAACAAATGTAAGTAACATGTTATTGAAAAAAAAAAAAGATCTGTAGTGCTAGAGTTATATTTACGTCTCATTTAGTTTATGAGGTGTACTTATTTCAGATACTTATCCCGTATATAATTAGACTTGATGCATTTCAGGCATGTTTGGTGCGTAGAAAAGGATTAGATAAGGTTGGATAAGATTAAATTTTAATACTGGTTTAAAGAACATTGTTAAAGCACTTGATTGGATAAATCTTTGTCCAGCCCCATGCTCAAATCTCCTAAGAAGGGGGTGTTGTTATCCTCTGCTGAAGGATGAGAAAACTGTTAACCAGACAATATTGTGAAAAACAGTTCATCACCAAGAACGCATTTGTAAATCTTTATAAAATTAAGGGTCTAGTTGTAAAATTAGAGCAACTCTGTATGAGATTCATCAATTAGCAGCTTCCTTTTCCTCTTTGGACTGCATATGGACTCCTCGCAGGCTAAACATCCTAGCTCATAACGCTAAGATCACGAAAAATGACTGGTGCTTTAGAGATAAGAGAGTTGTCTCATGATGTTCTGTCCAATTCTGTGGTCTGGGATCAGTAGTTTTTCTCCGGGTTTGCTGTCTTTTATTTGTTCAGTTGGTTTTGTTACGCGTTTGTTCTTCTGGTGGTTTTCCTAGTTTGGTAGTCTTTGTTTAGTTGGTTTGTCGAGTCTTAAATCTTGATTTGAGTTAAGGTGTATTTGAATATGGCTTGAGTTGATAATTTGAGTTTGTGTTCAGATGTGCAAATTTTGATTTATGATTTGAATTAAAAATCTATTTAAGTTTGTGTTTGGGTGGGTTAAAACTTGAATTAATAGTGTTTAGACAATATATTAATAAAAACTCAATAGTGATGAAAAATTTTATATGGTATATGGGTGATATTTTATTCGTCTTCTCGTTGTGAACGCATAGAAAAAAAAATCATCTCAATCCGAATTAAAACAAAAAATTTATAAGGTTTTTAAAAATAGAAAAAATATTGTTCATTAACTTGAGTTTGAGTTTAAGAACTTAAGTTGAAGGGAGAACTTGAACTCAGATTTTAACTTCAAACTCAAGTTAAAACACAAGTTAAAACTTAAGCTCAAACTCAAATTTTACAAAAAAAAAAAAAAAAAAAAAAAAAAAAAAAAAAAAACATGAACTTAAAATATTGTTCATTAACTTGAGTTTTTTTTTTTTTTTTTGAATGAATGAAGAAGTCCTTAGTTTTTTATATTGCTTTTGCGCTATTGCGCCTGTTGTGGTAGGCCCTTGTTCCTGTTTCTTGTGTGAATGAAATCACATTTAGTAAAATATATATATATTGGGTTAGATTAAACTAAAATCTAATCCTACTCATTTCCATACATTTCAATTGATTATTTTAAAATTACGCTATCTATTTCACAGCACCAAACGAAACGTACATTTATTTCACAGCAAATGACACTGATGCCTCGCATTTCTGACGACAGTACTTTATTCTAGCAAATAATTCTGCAGAAATATAATTTTTTCTAGTTAATTAAACGAATAATTTTCAATATATATGTTTTTTTGTTTCTTAAAACAAGCAAACGAATAACTTGCTTTGAATACCCTTCTCTAATTTGTCGTTTTATTTTTTATTTTTTAAAGGGAGAAAGAGGAAAATAGGTCAAAATTTGAGATGAATTAAAATTAATAGGCCAATAGTTTACATAAGTTAATAAATAGGCCAAATTATTATTTTCATCTATAACTTGTCTGGTTATGAACCATAACTTGACAAGTTATTATTCATAATTGTCCATAACTTGTCCGTTTATGAACCATAACTTAACAAGTTTGTTCATAACTTATCTGGTTATGAACCATAACTTGACAAGTTATGGCCTATTAATTTCTATAATTAAAAATTGGCCTATTTACTTTCTTAAGCTTTTCATATTGGCCTATTTTCTACTATTTCCCTTTTTTAAATTTTGACTACGCAAATCATGCGATATTGGGGTTGTGTATAATCCGAGCTGGGCATCAATGTTGCTCCACTTGCAAGACATGTTTGCTTTCTCTGTTTTACTTTTCAAAGGGGATTAATTTGATTTTTCTTTTTTTCTAAAAAAAAAAAAGGAAAAAGTTTTTTGGCACAAGTACTGACCTTTAACTTGTCGTGATTGCTAAAGAAAAAGAAACTATCGGCATATTGGAACTTTTTTTTTTTGCTGGTCGAATATTGAAACATTCTTAGTAAAAGAACTCTGGTTGGTAAATGATATCGATTTAAGTGGAAAGAATTACTGGGAAAAATTGAGTGAAACACACAAAAATACAAATACAAATAAAAATGAGGGATTTTTACTAGTAATTCCCGTAAAAATAGATTATCGGTAGTTATTTATTTTTTAACCGTAAGATCTATATTAAATATTGTCTGTTTTGCATATTTTTTTAATCTGATGTGATTTTGATCAGATCTAACGGTAAAAAATTGAGCTATTGGTAAGACAGACTACCAGAGAAACTTATTATAAATAAAAATAAAACAAAAGAAGGGTCTTTCTTTAGTAGAGTCCTCCTTACCAGTAGGGTCAATTTATGACTTTTGAATTTGGTCAAAATCACATCAAATTAAAAAGATATACAAAACAGATAATTTCAGATATAGATCTAACAGCTAAAAACATAATTTTTTCGGTAGTTTATTTTTCAGTGCCAACTGAAAAAATCCCACAAAAAGAAAAGAAAAGAAAAGAAAACATTAGTGTAAATTAGTACCATGCCTACAAATTTCTTTATGTAGAGATGGACTCTTTTAGATTCTTAATTTATTCTACATCGTACAAATAACATGATTAATTGAACGCAAGATTCACTCTTTATTTAACGAGCAGGAAGATTTTAGATAGGAAAGCATTTGGCATCTATAAACTACCATTCGAGCAATCTAGAGCTCTTTCTACACCCAGACAAATTACCATAAGCACGAAAATCATTGATTGTCCATAAAAGTATATACCTTAACTTAAAATCTTCTTTTTTGTACGCATCAAAACAATCTAAACACACATCTATATCATTCCCTGGTTGTTTAGCCTCGATATTAAGATCGACAACATTATAGATTTTCTTTTCACGCATAATTTTGGCAGAAAATTATAAATAGTAAGAAGTACGGGCCAGCAACTATATGAACAAGTAAGAGTACTGTGGGGATTGATACTATTAGGGAAGTTAATTGAGTCTTGTTGAAGAAGCTTTTCTGTTAAGCCTCTCTGTTAGAGTTTGTTACAAATGTGTACACGTGTAATTATTCTAGTGGTTGTAGTCTTGATTAGTTAGAAGTTGATTGAGCTATATATAGCTAACACTGTATATTCAGAATCATTAAGACAATACACAATTCTTTCGAGCATATTCATTCTTTCTTCTTTCTCAATATGGTATCAGAGCTTTTTGATTCTGGTGAGGGAAATACTCAGGCCGCCATGGATGAAGCTTCAAGTTCTTCCGTCAAGTTCTCGGCAGTCTCTTTCAGCCATCCAATCTCGATTCAACTTGATCATTCCAATTTTCTTCTGTGGCGCAAATTAGCCCTTTCCACGATTCGAGGGCACAAACTTCTCCAATTTATCTCAGAAACGAGCGAACCGCCATTAAAGTTTCTTACTGCTGCCGACAAAGCTGCTGGACTAATCAATCCAGAGTTCTTGGATTGGGAGCAACAAGATCAACTGTTATTGTCTTGGCTTCTCTCTTCGATGACCGAAGCAATTCTTTCTCGTGTTGTCGATTGTGAAACTTCCTCTCAGGTATGGCATACTCTGAATCTTTACTATGCTGCTCAAATTCGGGCCAAGATATCTCAGTACAAAACTCAGCTCAAGAACATACGAAAAGATTCTTTAACCATGAATGATTACCTGCTAAAGATCCGGCATTGTGTAAGTTTGTTGCGGCTTGTTGGCCAGCCTTTTTCTCAAAAAGAACATTTAGATGCTATCTTTGAAGGCTTATCGTCTGAATATGATACATTCATTCTCACTGTTGAAGCTCGAAATGATGATTTTGTAATCGAAGAAATTGAGTCTCTTCTTCTTTCTCAAGAGGCTCGGATTGAGAAGAATAATAAGGCTCTTGATTCTGCTCAAGCCAATCTGGTCTCCTCACAGCCCAATCAAGGTTTCAAAAAGAACTTTCCTTTTAGTCAATATCCTTCTGGGAATAGTGTTAGTCGTGGACATTTTCAGCATCAACCTCAGTTTCAACATCCTTCTCGTGGTGGTCGTTTTCCTGGTCGAGGTCGTGGACGTGGTCGCTTCTGGAACTCCAACAAACCTCAGTGTCAATTGTGTGGCCGAATTGGTCATATTGTGTTGGACTATTATTACAGATTTGACCACTCGTTTCAAGGTCCCTCTCAAGTTCAGAACAATTCCAGGCCCTCCTTTCCCTCTGCAGCGCACGTTGCAACTGTCTCAAATCCTACATCTGCTCCAGCTTCAGCACCTGTTCAAGTCATGGCTGCCACCGCGGAGACTGTCACTGATTCTAGCTGGTATCCAGATTCTGGTGCTTCAAACCATGTCACCTCAGAAGCTTCCAATTTGATGCAGATGAAGGACTACTTTGGACCTGAACAAGTCTATATTGGAAACGGTAAGGGTCTCTCTATAACACATGTTGGTCAGTCACACTTTCGGTCTCCTTACACTTCAACCATTCTTACTTTAAAACATCTTTTACATGTTCCAGAAATTACCAAAAATCTATTGAGTGTCTCCAAATTTGCAAATGATAACAATGTCTTTTTTGAGTTTCATTCTCATAAATGTTTTGTCAAAGATCAGGTTTCCAAAACTGTGCTTCTGGAGGGGAGTCTTAGGAATGGCTTATATGTCTTTGATCAAAGTCAAGTTCTTCTCAATAAACAGCAGCAGCTGCTTCATTCTGTTTTGCATCCCACAACACTTACTCCTTCGTCTGCCTGCATTTCAGAACAGTTTCCTATACATGACTCTTCTGCACATAGTGTCAATGTACAATCTGCTATTCCTTTTTCTTGTTCCACTTTTGAGCTGTGGCATAATAGACTTGGGCATCCCTCAGCTAAGATTGTAAACACAATTTTAAGCTCTTGTAATATTTCTCACAGCAATAAAAATCTTACTTCAGTTTGCTCTGCGTGTTGTCTTGGCAAGATACATAAATCTCCATTTTCTTTGTCTACCACTGTTTACAGTGAACCTTTACAACTTGTGCATTCTGACCTATGGGGACCAGCCCCTGTGCACTCTTCAAGTGGCTATAAATACTATATTAGTTTTATAGATGCTTTTCTCGTTATACATGGATTTACATGCTTAGAAACAAGTCCGATGCCTTTCAAACTTTTGTCAATTTCAAAAATCAGGTTGAACTACAGTTAAACTTTAAGATCAAGTCCATTCAGTCTGACTGGGGTGGTGAATATAGAGCATTTACTGATTTGCTTTTGTCTCATGGCGTTACTCATAGAGTATCTTGTCCTCATGTGCATGAGCAAAATGGTGTTGCTGAAAGGAAACATCGCCATATTGTTGAAAATGGCTTAACTCTCCTTGCTCACTCAAAGGTTCCTTTAAAATACTGGGATGAAGCCTTTAAAACTGTTGTTTAGCTCTATAATCGCCTTCCTAATTCTGTTTTGCAGTTTAAAACCCCTCTTGAAGTTTTGTTTCATACGCAGCCTGATTTTTCTATGTTGAGAGTTTTTGGTTGTGCTTGTTTTCCTTATCTTCGTCCATATAACAAGCATAAGCTTCAGTTTAGATCTTCAAAGTGTACTTTTCTTGGTTATAGTCTAAATCACAAAGGCTTCAAATGTCTTGACACAACTGGTCGTATCTATGTGTGTCGAGATGTCATCTTTGATGAACAAGTCTTTCCTTTTTCTAAAGATTGTTCTTCCAGCTCCTTTACTTCCTCTTCCCAAACTTTTTCTTCTTGTCCTCTTCCTGTCATTCCTCTAGCTTCTCCACAACCACGTCCCATTTCTGTTCCACAGCCTATTTCTCAACCTTCTTCCTGTGAGACTGATCAAAATGTTACTAGTGAGCCCTGTGCTGTCACCACTGATTTTCCTTGTGCAAGTTCTGTTGTTCCTAATGTTGCTGCTGGTGTGCAAGCTCCTTCCTCTCTGCAGCCTGCACAGCCTTTGTTGTCTACAGTGCCTTCTAACACACATTCTATGGTTACTCGAGCTAAGAAGGGGATCTTCAAACCGAAAGTGTATGCTGCCACCTTAGAACCAACTTCAGTTCAAGATGCCTTAGCTCAAGAATAGTGGCGAGCAGCAATGAATGATGAGTACTTAGCTCTTTTGAGAAATGGTACGTGGTTTCTTGTCCCTCTGCCTGAAGGAAGGAAACCAATTGGGAGTAAGTGGGTTTTCAAGGTTAAAGAGAATCCTGATGGCTCTATAAATAAGTACAAGGCTAGGTTGGTAGCTAAAGGTTTCAATCAAGTCGCAGGCTTTGATTTTAATGAAACCTTTAGTCCAGTTGTCAAACCAACAACAATTCGGGTAGTTCTCACTGTTGCCTTGGCCAGAAACTAGTGTATAAGGCAACTTGATGTTAACAATGCCTTCTTGAATGGTGACTTGCTGGAAGAAGTTTATATGGTTCAACCACAAGGGTTTGAAGATCCTAAACAGCCTCACTTTGTTTGTCGACTTCATAAGTCTCTTTATGGCTTAAAGCAAGCTCCAAGAGCTTGGTTTGATAAACTAAAAGGTGCTCTTCTCACTCTGGGATTTATTTCTTCAAAGTCTGATCAATCTTTGTTCATGAGGTTTCATACACACCATGTTACCTTTATCCTAGTGTACATAGATGATATTCTAATCACTGGAAGTGATAATAGTGAGGTAAATAAGGTAATTGTCCAGTTGAACACACTCTTTTCTCTGAAGGATATGGGAGTTGTGAATTATTTCTTGGGAATTCAGGTTACTCACACCACCGATGGTATACACATGTCACAGAAGAAGTATGTTTCAGACCTCCTTCACAAGGCAAAAATGTTTGATGCTAAGGCCATTAACACTCCAATGACAGCAGGCCTTAAACTCTCTGGTTTTGGCAGTGCTGATGTGTTCAATCCTCAATTGTACAGAAGTGTTGTTGGAGCATTGCAGTATGTAACAATTACTAGGCCTGAACTGTCCTATTCAGTTAACCGGGTTTGTCAATTTATGCATAAACCCCTTGAGTCTCATTGGCGGGCAGTAAAGAGGATTCTGCGGTATTTAAAAGGAACACTTGATTTTGGACTTCATCTGCAGAAAACTCCTCAGCTTGACTTAGTGGCCTTCTGTGATGCAGATTGGGCCTCTGACCCTGATGACCAAAGATCCACTTCTGGCTTTTGTGTCTACTTAGGCTCGAATATTGTCTCCTGGAGTTCAAGGAAACAGCATACAGTCTCTAGATCCTCCACTGAAGCTGAGTACAGAAGCTTGGCCAATGTTGTGGCTGAAATTACGTGGTTAGTTTCTTTGCTGAATGAGCTGCAAGTTAAGCTTCATAGAAAACCTGTGGTTTGGTGTGACAACCTTAGTACAGTTCAGCTTGCAGCCAATCCGGTCTTACATGCCAGAACAAAGCATGTGGAGCTGGATTTGTATTTTGTACGAGAAAAGGTGCTTCGGAAGCAAATTGAAGTGAAGCATGTTCCAGCCCTTGATCAAGCTGCTGATGTTCTCACTAAGCCTATATCCAGTTCAAAGTTTCCAGATCTAAGAAACAAACTCAATGTTAAAAGTCTTTCCACATTGAGTTTGAGGGGGGCTATTAGGGAAGTTAATTGAGTCTTGTTGAAGAAGCTTTTCTGTTAAGCCTCTCTGTTAGAGTTTGTTACAAATGTGTACACGTGTAATTATTCTAGTGGTTGTAGTCTTGATTAGTTAGAAGTTGATTGAGCTATATATAGCTAACACTATATATTCAGAATCATTAAGACAATACACAATTCTTTCGAGCATATTCATTCTTTCTTCTTTCTCAATAGATACCATCTGAAAAAAGACCAAGTCGGAGGTTCCTTGGGTCTTTCTCAATTTCAGGCCACATTTCATCCACTTTTTGCCACGCCAATGAATCTGCTAGATGTCGAAGTTTACCATCCTTAACTCTTTCATCATGATGCCATCTCAAACTTTTTGCATGTTGGGATTCCGAAATAAGCTTTTAAACCTCGAAATTGGAGAAATATACTATAAAACCTTTGCGGGAATGCCTTCCATATGTTCACCATTAGAGTTCTTGATCGGCTTCCATCTAGAAAGCTTGCATTTATGACACTTAGTTATATCTTTGTATTCTTTATGATATAAAAAGATGCAATCGTTGAGACATGCATGTAGTTTTTCATAACCCATACCTAACGTATTCAAAGATATCTGCGCCTTCTATGAAGATTGAGGCATCACATTTTTTTCAGGCAAGACATCTCTTATTATAGAAAGAAATTCTGAAAATCCTTTATTACTCAAACCGTGTCGAATTTTGCATTATATAACCTTACCAATACGGATAATTTTGTATTTCGAGAACCTGGGTATCTTCCAACATCCTTTCAAATTCTTTGGGTTGATCATCAGGATCCGCACACAAATCCTCTGCATCCATAACTATATCTCTAGGGTGATCCTTAAAATCATCAAATACCTTTTCCTCCCTTCTATCCCTTTTATGAGGCAAGTCGTCGTCTTGTTCACCATGATATACCCATTTTGTATTACTCTTATCAATGCCATTACAAAATAAATGGTATTTTGTTTCACCACGATTAAGAAATTTCAGATTGCCACATCTTGTGCATGGACATTTATCCATATTTCGTAAAGAAACTAATGGATGTTTAAGTCTTTTAAGGGTGAAAAAAAAAAAAAAAGAACCAGTGAGACACTTAATTAAAATAATGTATATACAATAAAAAAAATATAAAAATGTAAAAGATAAAAAAAAATATGCAACTAAAATAACTAACATAATTAAATAGGTTACAAAAATCAACAAATTTTTTTTTTTTTTCAATTGTACAAGGCAGTACAATAGAAGTGAAGTTGAAACGCATACACTGAATACATTAGGAAACATGATAACTAAAGCATATGAGTGAGACAGAAACAACATATTCATACTCTAACTAGTAGAGACGATATATTAAAGTCTAGCTGGCTGAATTCTGAAATATGTTACTCACTACGACATTCTTATACTTCTATTCAGTTAAGAAAAATAAAAAGAAACCAACCAAACAAAAATGAACATAAATTGAGAACCAAATAAAAGGATAATAGAAAAGTGCCTTGAGATAAGTGAGCAATGTATTGCAGCAACAAAGGGAGTTTGCATAGATCCTTACAGACTTGAAAGGAAGTTTCTCTAGGCTTTTATAAACGTTACTAGCTACAAGAGAGATTGAACCAATTGAAGAATATATGCTTTTATTCAACCAAAAATAAAAAGAAACCAGCAAACCTATAACAGAAACTTGAAATGTAGCTTCTCTAGCCTCTTATAAACTTTAAAAGCTCACATCAGATGGTGAGTTGGCACCTCTCACTAAAAACCCTAGCAAAGCTTTTTTTTTTTTTTTTTAATCGATTGTGTCTTAGAAAATGTATAAGAAAACAATATCGTGACCTATTCAATTTTAAGATATCAAAAATAACGTAAATAATATGTATTTAAGTATAATTTTAAAGCCAACATAGCCAAATACACACACAAAATAGATTATAAAAACAAAAAGAAAAATCTAAATTGAACAGAAAGAATTTATTGGGTCTCTTCGAAGTCTGCGAATAGCATATAACGTTTAAGTAAAGCTGATTTCTTGGTTAATTTAAGCTATTTTCAATGGGATATTGATGCGGTAAAGAAGGAACCAGTCTTTTGAGTGCGTTGAGAACATCCCAAAGTCAAATAAAGTAAATTTTTTATTTTCTTAAGGTCTTTTGACGATGTCATATTTGGATCAAAAAAATTTGTTTTCTAGATGGAAACAGGCCAATGGACAAGACTTGTTGCTTTAACACGATGTGTCACATTTTTCGGGCAAATTCCTTTGTTTAGGCCTCCAAATGGGAGTTTTTTCCATTTTTAGTAATTTCTGTTTTTGTAATAAGTTGACCTAAGAAATTCGGATTCTATTGTCGATTGTGTTTCCTTTTTCCTTACGTCTAGTAGTTTCAGATTTAGTTTCCACTTCATAATTTTCTTTTTTTATTGGAAAATTTCGTATTTTTTATTATTTTAATTATAGAATAGGTTAGCTTCTTGTTTCTGTTTTGCTTATTTATATAGACGTCATCTTATAATGAAAACAAGTTCAATTGAATAAAATTTTAGAGTTTTTCTTGAATTTTCTCTCTTCCCAAATTTCGATATTCTATGTGAATTAACAGTTTTTAAAGTAATTTTCCTGATATTTTGTGTGAATCAACATATTAATTGATTACCCTTTTATTTTATTATTTCATTTTTTTTTTTATTTAATCAAGCTTCCGCTACATCAGGATCGATAATTGTCTTGAATCACAAAAGAAGTCGTTCCATCTGTGTGTGAGAGAAGGGGATACGTTGATGCAGCTAAAGAGGGGGGGAGAATGGGATGATAACGATAGGCTGGGGAAGTGGCACGTCCGGCGGAATGGAAACGGCGGCTGGACTGAAGAAGCTGCATATATATATATATATATATATATATATATATATATATATATAGACACACACACACACACATTTGCAAGACTAACCGGTATGGCTTTCTTAGTTTCTTATTTAATAAGAAGCAGAGGCAGTTGTTTAACCTCAAAGAGTGGAAGAATATACGAAAGTCATATAACAAAACTATTATGTGACACGTATTATGAAAAAGTCTTTGTTTTGTTAACAGCTGTCCTAGTATTTAGGAGTTTGGTTTTCTTCTCGTACTCAATTCTCCTTTCTCTTCTTGAATCTCCTCTTAAACTTCAGCCGTCACTCTCCAGCCCAAAAGTCCTTTTAATTACCGTAGAATCATCTATTTATATCTTTAGGAGCATTAGGGTTAAAATGGGTAAGTTTTCTCACCATTGACCTTCAAAACGCGCATTTTCTCGCATTGTAGCGCCGCGGCACTGAGTTCCTAGCACTGTGACGCTGGCTGTACAAAAATCATGGGCGCCAAAACCCTATCATGGCCACCAAAATGCTACCCAGTCTGTCCAACTATATTGGTTTCGTAAAACTCAGCGCCAAAACGCTAGAAATTGGCGCCTAAGCGCTATCTTTGCTGTCTTTTTCCACCAAAAGTTGTCCAAAACCTTCCAAATCATAGACTTTCACCTAACCTTCAAACAAAGAACCAAAACACACATAAAAACTAACAAAAGCCTCAAAAACCAACTAGATATTAAGTGTAAAACAATACTAAATGAGTGAGTAAAACTCACTCATCAAATACCCCCAAACTTAATATTTTGCTAGTCCTCGAGCAAAATAAAAATGAAAGAAAGAAAACTACAAAAAACAAAAAGTAAAAACAAGAGTAATACGAAACATAAATAAATGAAACCTTACTTGAGTATTGATCCGGCGTTGTTTCACAAAAAAAAAAAAAAAAAAAAAAAAAAAAAAAAAAATGCCTCAGAGATCTCACATAAGTTACAGCTATAGAAAGACTTTAAACTTTTTGAAAGTTTAGAATTTCAACTCGAATGCTAATCTCACCCCCACCTAAGACTCCTTATGTGTGTGTGAATTATCAATTCACATGCCCAATTGCAACTCAGATGGGCTTATGCAATTAAGTGAATCAAGGTAGATCTCTAAGTAAAGAGAATTTTTTGAACTCCATAGGCTTGCTTTTCTTATTACTCTCCACTAATGTCGGTCAACAAAGCACTAAGGATCAATAGGACTTTCTTAAGCTTGAATTGAATGGCCAGGGATTAAGGTAGGATAAAAGGATATTAACGAGGCTCTAAATTCCCTAAACTCATCAATTACTCTAGGATCCTCTTGTAGAACTTCTAACTCAATATCCCAATACATCTGCCATTTGCCATCAACATTCTTGTCTCCACTCTTTATTTCTTTCTCTCTTTTTTTTTTTTTCCTTTTCTTTTCTTTTTTTCATTTTTTTTTGGAATAATACGACAAATACAGAATTTCATTGGCGACATCAAACAAATTATAGAAAATATCAATACACCTCCCAATTCTAAAAACAACTAAACGTGCATCCTAGTATAATCAACAAGCTCAAGGGAAATGGTGAATGATAGGATTTATTTAAAGGCTAAGCTAATAAAGTGGATGACAAAGAAAAGTTTAATCAGGCTCAAAGAGGTGACTAGGGATATTATTATAACAAGGCAAGCTCAAACGGCTCAAACGATCCAAAAATGGCCTAAATAATTTCCTTAATGATAAATTGCCTGGGATTTCATCTCGAGTGATAATCAAACAAGTTCTAGAGTCCGGTGAGATCTTAAGAAACCTGAAATTCACATAAACTTTCTCTAAGTTCACAACATGGCCAAGTGCTCTTAGTTATGTGCTCAACAATGCAAGGAAATCATAAGTAGAGTAAAACCAATAAACAAGTCAAGCACACAAACAGTTAAATTATTCATTGTCTCTCAGAAGCCATAGTTAAGTTCAATCATTGTCTCATCATCGGCCAGGGTGAAACAAACTGAACCAAAGCTCAGGTCTTTTTTTTTTCTTTTAAAAAAAACTAAATAAAACAACATAAAATAAGATAGTTAACTCGCCCTAACTTAAAACTGACATTGTCCTCAATGGAAAAGTAAAACAAGAGTATAGAAGACTTCCCTGAGTAGTTGTCAGTCAGTATCTTCATTGGAAACAGGAGGAGGGGCAGAACGTGTGGGGCTAGGATGGTGGCTTATGGCTGGAGTGTATGGTGGCAAAGTGAGAGATTGATGAAATACAATTCCATCAGGTCTAGAATTAAGTGCACAATTGGAATACATTTCCCCCAAACTTGTAGTAAACTGTGTCAGTTAGTCAAACTACACATCCTGTCTTATAGCAATTTGGTCTTGATTATGTTGAATTTGTTCCAAATGCTGATCAACTGTCTCCCACCAATGTTGTTGTTTGTGCTCCATAAGTTGCAATTGGGCCACACAATGCCTCAGCTCATTAAGTTATGTTGAGGAATTATTCCGTTGTCCAGAAGAACTAGGACCAGGTTGTGGTGAGGTTAGAGCTATAGTGCGCCTTTGATCATTAGACTTGTAGCTCCCCATTTTCTTCCGAGTTATGACTGACTTTGGGTGCTGAATTTCTTCATATGAGGTCGTTGGAATTCCTACTTGGTGACACAAATCATAAATCAATGATGGATGTCCATGTCCCCCTATCATTTTCCCTTGGAGCGTATCAAGAATGGGCTTCTTAATGATCTTCCCAACATCTATGCTAAAGTCCATGAAAATAACATAATTCAAAATAGCACGCTCATTTGTCACCTCAGAAGTATTATTGCTTGGAAACAATTTGACAAATATAAAATAATGCCATGGCTTTGTCTCACAGGCTAACCCGGATGAAGAGAAGTTAATAATACCTACGGTAGATTTCTTCTAGTTTATGCGATAGCTTGTCAAGTACCGAATAATCTCTTCCGTGTCGGGTTCCTGTCGATATTGAGTGTACTCATCATTCTCTATATCGGGCAGTTTATAATACCTGTTGATAGTCTTACTATCGAAGGATACCCATTTACCGCGGACATACACTTTCTTGTTTTTATGTTCCTTGGCATTGGCATAAAATTCTCGAACCACTGGAACTAGTGTTGCCTTTGGTTGCTTTACAAACTCTTGCCAATTTCGGACCTTGATGTGCTCATTCATAAGTGTACCGGGGTAGTTAATCCCTCTCTCTGAAACACAAGTTTTGGTTACCACAGATTGTTTATACCTTTCCGATGCTTCAAAGCTAATAAATTTGACTTTGTCAAATCTTTCCTTCTTAGAAGATGAAGCTTCCAGAGTTGAAGTGCACAGACATTTGGAAGCCATGAAAATTGGGCAACGTATATGCCAAACTTAGAATCATGTCCAAACTAACTTCCCTTTTTTGAAGTAACACCCAAAAACACTCTCCCCTAGACTTGCTTAATTCCCTTAATCATGGCATGTAATGTTCTAGAACTGCCCTTTTCAAACACACTAAAAACATCCTCTCAGAACTTGTGACAAACACATAGTGTGCAAAATATTAAGTCTCACGTTTCTAATACCAAAACATCTCAACTTCCCCCGAATTTGCAACAATCTCAGAGAATAGCCACTAATTCAATATCACTTCAGCACGAAAGTCTCAAAACAAAATAAGGGAAATCATGGCTTACTTTTCTTTGGACGGAAGACCGCTACGACATCATGACCCCCACGGTGGAGGCTTGTCCCAACTCTTGCAAATTTCTAAGACAATGGGAATAGATTAAAGTAAGAACAGCTAGAGGCAGATTGAGAATGTTTTCAAGAGATTTCAGAGTGAAAATTGATCTTTAGAGTCACTTGTGTGTGTTTTGGGCTGAGTTTTGGAAAGACCGCAAGTGGGGGTAAGTGTTTGGGTGTGTTTTATTTATGGCAACCCGAACTGGAGCCACGTCGCTATGTTTTCAGTGTTGTGGTGCTGCCTTTTTTGCTGCTCTCTGTTGTTGTCATTTTTTTTCCTTTCTGGAGGCAGTGCCAAGGCGCTCCATGGTAGCATCAAAGTGCTACGTGCTTTGCCACGTTTGCCCTAAACACTCTACGTGCTAAGATGAGCGCCAAAACGCCACTGCTACTGCAAAATCCGTGCTTTCATGCCTGCTTTAGCTTCATTTCAATTGCAAATCCTTAGAGCAACCCCCAAACTTGTTTATTAACCTATCAATCAATTTAAAACACAATAAGTAAACTAAAAATAAATAAATAAAATAATAATAATAATAATAATAATAATAATAATAATAAATAAATAAATAAAAGATTTTAGAAGGCTCGGGTTGCCTCCCGAGAAGTGCTTGGTTTAACGTCATCAGCCCGACGTCTTGCTTCTTATGGTGAGTTCAGAAGAATATTGGTCTTCTTTTGATCAAAGCCACCATTAATATATGGCTTCAAACGTTGTCCGTTGATCTTGAACGTTCCCTTTGCATCATGAGTGACTTCAACTGCTACATAGGGAAATACTCTCACCACGGTAAATGACACTGACCATCTGGACTTAAGCTTTCCTAGATATAAGCGCAACCTCAAATTATAGAGCAACACTTGCTGGCCTGGCTTGAACTCTTTTCTTGAGATGTGCTTATCATGTCAAGCCTTTGTTCGCTTCTTGTAAATCTTGGCATTCTCATATGCATCATTGCAAAACTCCTCTATCTCATTAATCTGCAGAAGTCTCTTTTCACCTGCCGCTTGCATGTCCAAATTCAACTGCTTCATGGCCCAATATGCTTTATGCTCCAATTCAACTAGAAGATGACATGCTTTTCCATAAACCAACCTATAGGGAGAAATCCCTATTGGTGTTTTGAATGTCGTTTGATAAGGCTAAAGTGCATCATCAAGCTTCCTTGCCCAATCCTTCCAGGAGCTCTGAACAGTCTTCTCTAGAATTAGCTTCACCTCTCTATTTGATGTCTCGGCTTGGCCATTCGTTTGAGGGTGATATACGAGTGTGGTTTGATGTTTGACTCCATATTTCTCCAGTAGAGCTTCAAATAGTTTGTTGCAAAAGTGAGATCCCTCATCACTAATTACAACCCTTAGAGTCTCGAATCGAGTGAAAATATTTTTTTGGGGAAAATTTAGCACCACCTTGCCATCATTTGTTGGAGTTACCGATGCCTCCACCCATTTGGAAACATAATCCACTGCTAAAAGGGTATACTTGTTGTTGTAAGATGAAAGAAATGGGCCCATAAAGTCAATTCCCCATACATCGAATAACTCCACTTCTAAAATAGTTTGCAGTGGCATTTCATTCCTCCTAAAAATATTCCCCGTTCTTTGGCATCTATCGCACGCAATCACGAAAGCATAAGCATCCTTGAACAAGCTTAGCCAATAGAATCGCGATTGGAGAACTTTAGCGGCAGTTTGATTTCCCCCAAAATGACCTCCACACTCAAGTGTATGGCAATGCCTTAGGATATCCTCCATCTCTTATTCTGGGACACATCTCCGAATAATTTGGTCTGTGTAATGTTTGTAAAGCACCGGTTCTTCCTAATTATAATGCTTGACATTGGAGAAAAACTTCTTCTTTTGTTGATAAGAAAATTCTGGAGGTACAATTTTAGCTGCAAGGCAGTTCACAATATCGGCATACCAAGGAAGCGGCTTTATAGAGGAAATAGTGAATACTTGCTCATCAGGAAAATTATCATCAATTGAAGGCTTTTACAATTCTTCTTCCTTCAGTAATTCAAGTCTAAAAAGGTGATCTGCCACAAGATTTTCTGTGCCTTTTTTTATCTCTTATCTCCAAATCAAATTCTTGTAATAACAACACCCAACAAATGAGTCTCAGTTTTGCATCCTTCTTGGCCATAAGGTATTTAATTGCAGAGTGATCTATGAAAACAATTACCTTATTGCCAATTAAAAAAGGCCAAAACTTGTTGATGGCAAACACAATTGCTAATAACTCCTTCTTTGTGGTTGCATAATTGAGTTGGGCATCATTGAGAGTGCGACTGGCAAAGAAAATAGAATGAAACACCTTATTCTTGTGTTGCCCAAGAACAGCCCTTACCACATAATCACTCGCATTGCACATCAATTCAAATGGCAACTCCTAATCTGGAGTTACAACAATAGGTGTTGACACAAGTTTTTCTTTAAGAGTAGAGAATGCCCATTGACACTCTTCATTGAAAACAAAAGAAGTAACTTCCACAAGGAGACTTGAGAGTGGCTTGGAGATCTTAGAAAAATCCTTGATAAATCTTCTATAGAAGCCCGTGTGACCAAGAAAACTCCTTACCCCTGTTACTGATGTTGGTGGCGGTAGCTTTTCTATTGTCTCGATCTTAGCTCGATCAACCTTAATGCCTTTGGAAGAAATCTGGTAGCCTAAAACTATGCCTTCACACACCATAAAATGACATTTCTCCCAATTTAACACTAAGTTGGTTTCTTCACATCGGATTAGCACATGCTTAAGATTGTCAGGGCAATCATCAAATGAATTTCCAACAACAAAAAAGTCATCAATAAATACCTCAATTATCCGCTCCACCATGTCTGAGGAAATAGCCATCATACACCTTTGATAGATGGGTGAATTCCCTTAATATCTGCCAAAGACCACCTAATTGCAGACTTGTGGTCCCTCAGCACTCTTAATAACTTATCTTCTTCAAGAGAGAGAGTACCGAGGAGATGATTACCGGTAAAGTTAATTATTCAACAAGATATGCATAACGGAGATGTGCTGGTAATGGTTTTAGTTCGAGACTCGATGGGTTTTCAATTGATGGCATGAGACGTGAAGAGCTTTGTCCCAGGGCTTCAAAGTATTTCCTTCTATTTGGCTCAAAAGAGTCCATCCACCATAAATACTCTATCACCTCCTTATCCTCCATGATCAAAGAATCATTTTATAGTAAGCTCGCCTCTAAGGGATCTGATTGACCCACATGGTTAGACACTATAGCTTCCACTTCATCAATCTAAAAGCAACTATCACGTGCTTATGGGTGTTTTATAGCATTGAAGACATTAAAAATTATCTCTTCTTCTTGTACCCGAAGGCGCAATTCACCCTTTTGAACATCAAGAAGTGCTCTCCCTGTCGCTAGAAATGGTCTTCCAAGTATGATAGGTATTTCTTTATCTTCCTCCATGTCAAGAATTATGAAATCTGCAGGGAAGATAAACTTGTTAACTTTGACAAGCACATCCTCAATTACTCTTCTAGGGTGCTTGACAGAGCAATATGCCAATTCTAGTGTCACTGTGGTAGGTCTTGCTTCACCTAAACCCAGCTTTTGGAAGATAGATAAAGGCATTAAGTTGATGCTTGCACCTAAGTCACATAATGCATTCTCGAACACAGCATTCCCAATTGAACATGGGATGGTGAAACTCCCTAGATCTTTCAGTTTCTAGGGCAACTTCCTTTGTAAGATGGCACTGCACTCTTTAGTACGTGCAACTATTTCATAGTCCTCAAGTTTCCTCTTGTTTGACAAGATTTCTTTCATAAACTTCACATAGCTCGGCATTTGTTCTAAAGCTTCAGTGAATGGGATATTGACGTGAAGTTTCTTGAATACATCAATGAATTTAGCAAACTATTAATCTAGCTTGCTTTTCTTTAGGTGTTGAGGAAAGGGAACTCTAAAAGATGGTTCTTGAGGAGGTTGTGCTTCATTTTCTGCCTTAACTTCAATATCCTCTTTTGTAGCCTCTTGTGTTTGAGACGACACACTCTGCTCATCTTTGTCAAGCTTTTCAATTCTCACTGGAGCTTCTAATTCTTTACCACTTCTCAAGGTAACTGCCTTGCAATACTCCTTTCCATCTCTTTTTGGATTCACTTCAGAAGTGCTAGGCAAATTTCCCTATTGCCTCTCAGAAAACATATTAGTCATTTGACTGATTTGCACCTCTAAGCTTCTGATCTGAGCCGATTGATTCTGGAAATTTTTCCTGGTTTCATTCATGAATTGCATGTGAGAGGTAGCCAATTGAGCCATTGCATCTTCCAGACTCACCTTCTTCTCTTGTGGCTGGTTGCTCTGGTCAGGCTGTAACACATTTTGATTGTTTCTTCAATATAAGTTTGGATGATTACGCCATCCTTGATTAAACCTGTTGGAGTAAGGATTGTTCTGTTGCCTATTGCAATTCCCCACATATGGAGCCTGCTCCATTTTTACCTGTGCAAAAGGGCTGTCAGCTTGACATTCATAACTTTTGTGAGATACGCTGCAAAATTCACACACTGGAGTAGATGTTTGAATGGCATTGGCTATCAATTGAGTAATTTGTAATTGTTTGTAAAGAGAATCAATTTAGGTAGTCAAATTAGTGATGGCATCAATCTCATGTAGTCCGGTTGTCTTCTTTGGTATGCTTCTTTCACTAAGCCGCTGGTAATTATTGGTTGCCATATCTTCTAGCAACTCATATGCTTCATCTTCAATTTTCTTCAGTAAAGCTCCCCTTGCAGATGCATCAATTAGAGTTCTTGTAGTGCCACTCATCCCATTGTAGAAATTATGGACTTGCATCCATTTAGGTAGACCATGATGAGGACATCTTCTTCGTAACTCCTTGTATCTCTCTCATGATTCATATAGAGTTTCACCTTCATATTGAGCAAAATTGTTGATCTCGATGCGCATCTTCGTTGTTTTAGCTGATGGGAAAAACTTAGAAAGGAACTTCTGAACTAAGTCTTCCCAAATTGTGATCGAATTTGGTGGTAGTGAGTTCAACCAACTTTTTGCTTTATCTCTCAAAGAGAAAGGAAACAAACGAAGGCGAAGAGCTTCATCATTAACTCCATTGTATTTGATAGTATTGTAAATCTCCAGAAAATTTACGAAGTGAGCATTAGGATCTTCATTTAGCAATCCATTAAAGTGGATCGCTTGAATCATCTGCAACATCACCTGCTTCAATTCAAAATTATTTGCCTGAATAGCAGGCCTCCTGATCACTGGTTGAACACTGGTTGGTGGCAATGCATAATCTCACAAAGCCATTTGGCTGATTGACCACCGGTTGATAGTTTAGTGGTATGTTGTTGTTGTTGTTCTCATTTATTGCCCCTTCAGGATCAGCCATAGTTTCTTGAGACTGAATAACAATTTCTCTCTTCTCTTTTTTATTTCTTTGACAAGTACGTTCAATTTCTGAATCAAGAGGAAGTAGAATAATGCTCCCAAACTTTTGCATGCACGTAGAGTAAATTCTAGTAGAGCACAAAACAAGAACAAGAAAATAAATAACAAAATAAAATCCAAAGTAAAACTAGAGTTATTTGGTATCGATATTAGTAAAAACAAAACAATCCCCGGCAACGACGCCAAAAACTTGTTGTGAAAAATCGTAACGCAAGTATACGCTATCGTAATGAAGTAATATAATAGTGAATAAGAGTATCGTCCCACGAGGATTGTTGTTTACTAATTACCGAAATTATATTAACCCCAATTTTATTTGAATAATCGAAAAGAGAGTTTATAAAATTAAGTAAAGTAAAACTAAAACAATTAAATAAATTAAACAATGCTAAGCACGTGAATAAAATTCAATAGATTAAGACTCTAGGGTTTTCAATTTCACCAAAATTAATCCTGTTCAAATTTTCATAATTCAAGAAAATTGAGATTCAATGATATACTGATAGTAATTTCTCTAAAGCAATTATTATTCTTTCTCAAGCAACAATAATTTTAATCTAACAGGCAAACTCTATATCTCTGTCAGACTTCTAAACCTGTTGAAAATCATTAAGTGCAAGAAATTCAAAAGAACTGCATAAGCATCATAGATATCTCTATCCAATGAACAACTCATGGTATTTCAATTAAGAGCTTATTGAATTATCACCTCTCAGTCTCAAATTAAATACATAATTATGTAATAGTTGGCCAAACAATCACAAGCATTAAGAATAATTTGAAATACTCAACATATATGAATTAAACATCAATTACTTAAAAAGAAGATTGAGAATCTGAACATTCATAATCCAGTTACATCGTAGCCCTAGAAAAAGAAATTAGTTCATCTCTAAACAAAATAAATTCCTAAACAAAGTCTTAATCATTGAAAAGGAAAAAGAACTAGTTTGGAGTTGAATTGAAGCGTCTCCATCTCTGGATTTTTGCCGTTCTTCTTCTCGGTACTCAATTCTCCTTTCTCTTCTTGAATCTCCTCTCAAAATTCAGCCATCACTCTCCAGTCCGAAAGTCCTCTTGCCCTAGACTCATCTATTTATATGTTTAGGAGCATTAGGGTTAAAACGGGTAAGTTTTCTCATGATTGGCCTTCAAAACGTGCCTTTTGTCACATCGTAGCACCACGGCGCTAGCTGTGCAAAAATCATGGGCGTCAAAACGCTACCCATTCTGTCCAACTATACTGGTTCGTAAAACTCAGCGCCAAAACGCTACAAATTGCCGCCTAAGCGCTATGTTTGCTGTCTTTTTCCACCAAAAGTTGTCCAAAACCTTCCAAATAATAGATTTTCACCTAACCTTCAAACAAAGAATCAAAACACACATAAAAACTAACAAAAGCCTCAAAAACTAAGTAGATATTAAGTGTAAAATGATACTAAATGAGCGAGTAAAACTCACTCATTAAAAAAATACCATTTTTTTCAATTTTTTTGGTTTTTTTCGCAATATTTTTCGGTACAAATGAATGATTTCAAGAGAGAATGAAGTATTTAAGCTTTTTTTTGGAGGTTTAGGATGGTATGTGGCGGTTTTTGATGGGGAGGAAAGAAGAAAACCCGAGAGCTCACTGGAAAAAATGGCGGAAGGAGGTCTGGGATTGCGCTTATACAGACTTTTTTTTTTGCGATGACATTATATCGTCGAAAAAAAGATTAAATAGTCGTCACAATTAATGTTAAAATGACGGCGTTCTTCTTCACCTCATTAATATTTCTGAGAATATTCTTAAGGAATATACCCTGATTCATTTTTTGCGACGACAATTTAACAATATCGTCGCAAATAATTTTGAGGAAACCGCCAAAATTTCCATCCTTTTTTTTGGGAAAAATTAAATCCCATGTTATTTGCGACGACACGTGTCATCGCAAAAAACAGTCGTCCTCGATAGAATTTTCTGGAACTCTTTTTCTAACGACACATGTCGTCGCAAAAAAGTCGTTCTAAAAAGAATTATCTAGAACCATTTTTTGTGACGACGGTTTGCTCTAAGTCCATAATTGAAGAGGAAGACGAGATTTACTCACAGGTATTGTCGAGCCACAATTATGCAAAGTATGGTTTTAATTAAGCGTGGTACAAGTCCGGTCCTTAAGATGCTAAAAGAGAGCAATTCACGAGGACCGGCGCATTTAGAGGCTCTTCATAACAAAGTTGAAAGCATGGAGAATACCAACCAAGAGTACAAACGTCGTATGACAAATATGGAGAAACAAATAAAGCAATCAAACGAGCTGATCCAAAAACTACTACATCATCTTAATCCACCTTATGAGCATATCCTAGATCATTTTTCCAACAAAAAGACAATCAGCCGTCACCGCCAGTTGCCCCACTTTGTTAGAAATCTTATGAACCAATGTTTGAATTCCATATTATGTATTGTGTGTTAAAATCTGTTTACTAGATACTTTGTAAGACAACATCTACTAGATATTAGTGTTTGGTTTGAATGGATTATCATGTATTATTGTATTTTAATATAATTAATATATATTTTGTTTATTAACATTATCAATTTTCATACGTTTTTATGTCTTTTCAACGGTAGAAAAAGAAACTCAGCAAAAAAAATGTTGCAGAAAAAGAAATTTGATGTTATCTACTCAAAAAACTTTGGTCTTAAAAAGCAATTGCGACTAAAATATTCAATCGCAAAAAAAACTTGTGACCAAATAGTTTTGGTCAAAAATTGAACTTGCAACTAAAATATTCGGTCGCAAAAAGAACATGCGACCAAATAGTTTTACCAAAAATAGAACCTACAACCAAAATCCTTAGTCGCAAAAAATAACTGCAACCAAAAAATTTGGTCGCAAATATTATCTGCAACAAACTTGTTAAATATGGTCGCAGGAGAATATGTGACCAAAAACACTGTGACGGGTTACAAGCGACTATTTTTGCCACGTGAAGTAGGATCAATAGGAGAAAGAGAATAGGGATAGAAGAATAGACTCGAGGTATGGAAGAAAAACCATTAGAGAGGGAAATAGATAAAATTTAGAGAGAGAAATAAGGACCCAAGAGATATAAACACTGATTTCTATTAGTCAATATGGGTGGCTCAATTTGTCAAAAAAAGTTAGAGAAGGAGAAGAAGAAGAGAGAGAGTACCGGAAATAGTGTTGACTTTCAAAGGTGAACCAAGCTGTTTAGAGCTGGTTCACGTGTAAATGAGGGAAGGCAGAGGCTGTAAATATAGGCATTTCCTCGTTTGTTTTGCATCCCAAAAACTGAGAGCTTTTCCGCTTTGTAAATTGGAAAGAAATTCTTTAGATTTTTAATTTGTGGGCTTTTGTAATTTCTGATTAATTTGTAATATTTTTTCTCTTTAGTATATAGAGTGTTCCACAGTGTCTGGAGACGTAGGCAATATTTAGCCGAACTCTGTTATCAATTCTGGTGTTTTTTTTTATTTTCATTCTATCGGGTTTATCCGCTGCGTATAATATCATTCACATATACAAAACTATTCACGTGTACGGTACTGTTCACATATACCTAAGTATTTAAATCATGATTAATGATTTGAATTGTCATTAAATTGTCCTCCACCAAACATTAATTTAAATTCTTAACTACGGTTTGAATCTTGAACAATAATTTGAAGTTTTCACAAACCCACTAGAAAAACTTGAAGTGTTGGATCGATGTGAGTTTGGCTATTAGCGAATTATTCACTAGAAGTCTAGAAGAACTTTTAGCGACTAAGACGTGACTAAAGTTTTTTAGTTGCGGAAGAATTTCCGTGACTATTTTGAACTTTTAATGACTAAATTATTAGTCATTGAAGGTGATTTTTCTTGTAGTATGCTAAATTTTCTTTTAAAGCTTTTGTTTGGAAGCAATTCATCATTTGGGTATGTGAAACCCAATTATTGTCTCGAGCCTAATTAATTTTTAATAAGGGTATTATAGACTTTCACATATTTTCTGTAAAGCTTATGAAAGATAAAATACAGAGTCTGAGAGGTTGAGGGCTCTGATTTATCTTGTAATCTTATTATGTATTAAAATAAATTTCTATAGCAGCTGAAAGTGCTAGATAGTAAAGGATGGGAGCCATCTATCCTCCCCATGTTTATAGCTATCACTTGATTGGTGGTCCGACGAATTAAAGCTTTCACTTCTTTCCTTGATTTCGCGCAGAGATGCTTTAATGTTCTCAGTTTCAAATGCAATGTCGTAGCTAAGTTTTTGAGCTTTGACAGAGTGACTTATATTATGGGAAAAAGTGACAAATCCACGTTGTTGGTGGCGGTGTTGTGCAACATGAAGAAGGTATTAATCCATAACATCTTCAATATCATGGGCTTCTTCTCTTGTTTCACCCAAGTTTTAACTCCGTCTGTCATCTCTGCTTTCACCTCCGCCTCTTTTAGAAGTATTGAATAGTATCCAGTGCCGGAATTAAAATGATTTCAACACAATCGAAACAAGATCAAAATATCAATCTAACTATAAATTTGAATACATTCGCATGGACAAGGAAGATTACCTCTTCCGGTAGACAGCGGAAAAGTGTTGTCCAAAACATGCTTTAAGTCATAATATAATGAATTATTATGATTATAGAAGTCCACGTAAAAAATACTCTAACATCCAGTTCATCTGTTAGACTCTTCACTTCTCTGTGGACATCTTTGAACAACTCCACTTCTTCAAAAGGAGTTGAACTAACTTGTCAATTATAGGTCTCACAATGGTAATAACAGCAGACTCTGCCATCAATTTTCTTTTCGCGTCTTGATTACCTACGAGAGCAGGTTTTAATTTGGAATTTGTTCTGAAAAGAATTAAGGAATTAATTATAAAGTTGGAAGGCTGTAGCGTTTACATTTGACTCTATTATTATTGAATACATAAATTAATTTGCTCAGTTGATTTCTTTTTCTTTTGTGAGATAAATACCTCCTTCCTTCCTTTGGAAGTCAAATGAGTTTTTGTTTTTACAAATTAGTTTCCTTGTGGTCTTCTTCCTTAGTTGTTCACTTAACATGAAATATTATCTCCTGAATAGGAGGTTGCAACTTAAGGTCATGCTAGATTAAAAATAGACATATCTTAATTTTTACCAAAGTAGAAAAAAAATAAAAATAAAAAGACTTAGAAAACGCAGACTTAGAATCTGACGTCCACTGCATTTAGTTCAATAGACTAGAAAACAATTTAGTTCAAATAAATAAATAGGGTGATGTAATGTGAAAAGCATCATCAGATAAATAAATAGACTAGAAAACAAATAAATAAATAAATAATAGTGCATAACTTCTTTCCTAAACTCTGTCGTAGAAAAGGACTGACGGTACATGCTCAATTTTCAAATGTTAAAATTCTCAAGCTATTCATGGATTGAATTTTCTCCCACCTTAATCCGCGGTGAGAATAATCATTCGAATTTATTTGATCATAAAACGTAAACTTAACATAAAGTGTGCTATAGAATTTTGGAATATCAATATTAATTCCATAAATCTTTTAGTCACAATAATATAACATGATATTTTCAAAGAACATCCTTCACCTAAATACGTAAATTACATTATTTAATTTTAAGATTTTCTCAGTCATTATAACTAGTGTTTCTAGTATTAGGGATTTAGTCTTGTTCGACTAGTTTTATCCATCAACTATATTTGTTCCTTTTAACGAGCTTTAGTTACACTTGATTTTATTTGTTCAGAGTAGGTCTTTGCCCTTTAGGCTTCGACATTTGTGTTCAATACTCATGTGCTTCATCCATCTTCATTAGTGGGTCTAGTTAATGTCCGGGGTTGTACGCAGGTGTGTTCGTCATCACCACAAGATGTTAATTTTAAATTCCCAACCCTATGCTCAAAAAAAAAAAAAAAAAAGTTTACATTGCACGTGGTACTTGAATTCGTATAAAATTATACTATTTGTCAACAATGTGCTTAACTATTATGCGAACTTAGAACTATACACTTCTCATAATAACATTGGCATTTTTAAAAAGAACAGAATTAAAGACACCAACCTAATTGTAATTTTTATACCAATTTTAAATACTCAAGTAGTCGATTTAAAAAAATTTACTTTAATTTATAAAATGAGATTGTATTTTTTTAATGAAACTATAATAACAACTAAGATAAAAGACAACAATGAAGAAGGCATATCATATAAGTAGAAGGGGTACTTTTACCTATCAATTCTTAAGACATTCACTTGTTTAACTAAGATATCTCGTATTCCCTTATTAAGAAATAACTATCCTAACGTTTTAAAATACACAATTTTGATCACCCTGTTAATAAACAGTCCATTTTCAGATGTAATATGCAGAACCGGCGCATAACTTGGCAAGTATGCTTGATTGGTTTTTGTCCGAAGAAACCGAAGAGAAAAAGTGATCCATTCAAAAAAAAAAAAAATAATACGTATTTTAAATTCAAATAGTAGGGTATTCTTATTGTATTAAGAATTCATATATTTTGAAATACAAAATGGACCGTGAATCTCAAGACTATCAAATGGACATTGAAATAGAAAATGCCACGTAAATCTCGGGAGTCAAAGACTTTTGCTACAAATGCACGGCATTCCAAGTGGAGGATGAGTTTTGGATTCATACAAGTTGCAGGATATTGATTGATACGTGGGCCGGAATGACTCTGGATGAAAACCAAGTCCAAGAGAGGGTAGCTCACTGGGTTACTACTGCGGCCCAACTAGAGGATGTGAGGGCCCAAGACCGGACAGGGAAACTGCCCAAAGAAGATGCTCAGCCCAGCCAAATAACAGGGGAAGGAAAGATGCTAATAGAAGCAAGGGAGGTCAAGACTCGTGAGACCAGGGTGCGCAAGAAACCAAGCAGATTCGACGAGTTCGTGATGGAGGGAGGCCGTTGAGATCATTGCAAGATTTTCGGGAGGCGACGCAGCAAATTGTTTTCTCTATTTCAGAATTATTAGTCTTAAATTTATATTTTAGAATTTCCTTAGTTTTCTTTCATGATATATAAATAGACTCGCAGTGTAATGGATTTTCGCAAGCAATCAGTAAAGAAATTCTTACGGGAGTTTTACACTGATTCGAAGAGTAGCTTATACTAATTAATTACTACTTTCGTATGTTATCGCGAAAAAAATATTTTTCCTCTAGTTATAGCATAAATCAGAGACAGGGGTAGAGATCGAAAGAAAAGTTGTACATTGGTTGCGCACTTACGTACATTGTGATCCTAATTGGTGGCCAGAACCTTGTGAGCACTCTGCTCCACCAGAATGTTAGTAACGCTGCCAGCTGTTTGATCAAAAGGCGACATTAGTATCATATTTTATCTCAAAATAATAATAATAATAATAATAATAATAATAATAATAATAATAATAAAATATCTTCAACACCATTTTTGAGGTAGATGCAAATATATTGGTCAAATTTATTATATAGTACTATGCTAAATTTTCTTTTAGAGGTTTTGGTTATAAGTGATTTGTCTTTTGCGCATGTGAAGTCTAATTATTGTCTCGAGCCTAATTCTTAGTAGGGTATTATAGACTTTCACCCACGTATTTTCAGTTACCCCAATATACCTCTACTGGGAGGCACCATTTTCGGTACTGAAGTTTATGAAAGATAAAACTATAGTCTCAGAATTTAGGGGGTGTGATTTCTCTTGTAATCTTATTATTTATTAAAGTAAAATTATGTAGTAACTGAAAGCGCTAGATAGCAAAGGATGAGAGGTGTCTAATTCTTATCATCTCGATCGTTACAATTTCGAACAAATTATTTTATGATGTTCTTCCATATTTTCGATTTTCTAAAGATCCATAATAATTTTATAAAGATCCAATCGAGGGTCGACATTCCTCTTTATGTTTGTAGCCTTGCTACTTGATTGGTGTTCCAATGAATTAAAGCCATATCTTTCATCTCTATCCTTACTTGATTTTGCGCAAAGATGCTTTGAAGGTCTGAATTTCAAAAGAAATCCATGTTGTTAGTGACGGTGTTGTGCAACATGAAGAAGGTATTCATCCATGACATCTTCGATATCATAGCCTTCTTCTCTTACTTTTTTCACCCAAGTTTTCACATTGTCATCTCTCATCTCTGCTTTCTCCTCCGCCTCTTTGAGGAAGCACTGAATCTTTCTCTTACTCTATTATTGTTAAATACATAAATTAACTAGGTTGATTTCTTTTGTGAGATAAATACCTCCTTCCTCCCATTGGAAGTCAAAGGAGTTTTTGTTTTTACAAATTAGTTTATTTGTGGTCTTCTTCTGTTCACTTAACATGAAATCATATCTCCTAAATATGAGGTTGCAACTTAAGTTCATGAATAGATAAAATGGAATAAGACTAGAAAAAAATGGACAAATCTTTATTTTTACCAAAGTAATAGAAAAAAAAAAAAAAAAAGACTTCGAAAACGCATACTTAGAATTTGACGTCCGCCATATTTTAGTTGTTTACTAAGGGTGATGTGATGTGAAAAGCATTATCAGAAAAATAAGCAAATAAATAAATGGACTAAAAAACAATTTATTTCAAATATGGCACCAAGTCTAAGCGAGAAGCATGTTAAATGCCACTGCTTTATATATTTGGTATATGTCAGCAGAATATTATTTAGCTCCTTCTTACTTGAACGAATATTTTAGAAAAAAGAAAATAAAACATCATTAATAATTAAACAAACGAAAAAAATTCAATGTAAGTAATAAAAAAATTACAACAATACCCTGCTAAAGGAAACAGCATAACTCAACTACATAAATGAAGTAGATGAAGGTGAAGATTCAAAACTAAACTATGCCAAAACGTAATAGAAAGTTTAGTACAAGAACCATAAAACTACGAAGACAATTAAGTCCAAAACACAAACCTATAAGGCATCAAACCTATCTCTTTCATATTTAAAATATGACCAAACATACGCTACATGCTTAACTTTCCAGCAACACTGGTCTCCATCTGGTTGCATAGCAAGCACGAATTCCATCGGCATCTCAGAGATTTCGACAACTTTGAGGTTTCTCAAGTGTTGAATGTTGGACGGCGCTTCCTTCAGTTGCGGACAAGCTCCAATCCTTAGCTCTTCAAGAAGAGGCAATGATCCTCTGCCTATTTTGATCACTCTTACTTCGTTCAAGTCACATAGTTCAAGCAATTTCAGCTTCGGAAATCCGTCTTCCTCAATGTGAATTTCCTCTCCATCATAGGCCTTGTAGAGATAAAGACACTCAAGATTAGGCAAACTTTGGAGGCGTTTCAAAGGATCGTCACTTAACCTTGAGAATGAGAATGTCAGTGTACGTAGATTGGAAAGTTTCAAAATCCAGTTCGAAATTTTTGACAATCTGCCTACGAAGCTGAGAATCCTTAGAGAAAGAGGTGGTGATGAAATCGCCTGTAAATCTAGAATCTCAGCTTCAGAATTCGACACCAAAGCTAAGCATTCAAGATGATTCATTTTCACAATAGAGGCGCAGAGAGTAGCTCCAAGTTCCGCTGTCAATTTGTAAATGCCTAAAATTCTCAATTGCCTCAGTCCTTCCAGCTCTGTAATGATACCAATTCCGTCATTGCTTACTTCAAGATACTCAAGTGTCTGTAACTCCCCCAAACAACCAATTCCTTCATGCATCCTGAGGCCTTGGAGTTCCTCAAAACAAAATCCGATTGTGCGTTTATTAGAAAATCCGTAAATGTGTCGTAGATTTTGAAGCTTATTGATCTCGATTGGGAGCTCTCGCACTGGGGTATTCATGAGATCCAATACTTGTAGATTTTGGAGTTTACCGATGGACTTTGGAAGTCTCTTCACCTTTGTATTCCTCAGGGTTAAGGACTTTAGGTGGAACAAGTACCCTAATCCTTTGGGGAGGTGTTCGATTGGAATGTCTGTAAGATTTAACACCTTTAGAAGCTTGCATTTTTCAAACCAACTATCCTTGTGAAAGTTTGTTGGTTGACCATCAATATTGAAAAGTAAAATCGAACGAACTCCCGAGACTTCATTTACCTTCATCCAATCGTTTTCACAATTGTAGATAGATATGCGACGACACTTTTCTCGAACAATGGACATTTTTCCATCCACTGTTTGATAGAAATTCAATTCATCTGCTTTTGATAGAATTATGTCCCGCATTAAATCATGTACTTGACACAACCTATTTAATCCACCGCCCCAAAGAAAACCTTGTATTTGAACCATGTTTCTTTGGATGAGTTCATTTAGATACTCTTCAGCAACTTGTTCCAATGTCTTATCTCCCTTTTCTTTAATAAAACCCTCAGCAATCCAATATCTATACAATGTTATCTTCGTAATTGAACGGCCGTGAGGAAACATGCCAAAATATAAGAAGCAAGGTTTAAGATAGGAAGGAAGGTTGTTATAACTGAGAGAGAGGATTTTTGAAATGCTTGAAAGGTGTGGATTTGTTTGGAACTGACTATTAAGAGAGTCATTCAGCTTTTGCCATTCGGACACATTTTTTTCCTTAGTTGACAACAAACCGGCTACTGATGAAATCACAAGAGGCAAACCTTGGCATTTTCTCACAATTTCAAGAGATAATGTCTCCAACTCTTGGGGGCAATGCCCCTCAAGTTTAAAACGGAATGCCTTTTTGCAAAATAGTTGCCAAGCTATTTCTTGAGGCAATGGCGACAACTTTTTCACAAGATGACAAGAGTCCTCTTGACAAGCAGCTGTTACCATATCATTACGTGTTGTGACAATTATCCTACTACCTCTACTATTGCTAGGCAAAGCATGTTTTATAACTCCCCAAAAATCTACTTGCCAAACATCATCAAAAACAATAAGATACCTCTTTGTCTCCAAAAAATTTCGGAGGCGACCAATTAGCTCTTCAATTACGTCGAATTTCAGTTCTGGACAGAGGTGCTCAGCCATTGTTCCAAGGAGCTTTTCCAAGTTATATGATTGAGACACAGTAATCCAAGCACAGCAATCAAAATGCGCTTTAACGACTTTGGCATCGTAGGCTTTCCTAGCAAGAGTAGTTTTACCAATTCCGCCCATGCCTAACAATAAAATCACCGTGTGAGTCGGCGCTCCTTCTACCAACCGTGTCATCAGTTCATCACGAGTGGAATGAAGGTCCAAAAATTCATCATCCTCAATGAACAAGGAACCCAACCGAGTTCCGCAGTGCTCAAGTTCAGTTACCCTACTACTTGATTCTGGGGCCGATGAATTGAAGCCATACCGTTCACCTCTATCTTTGATTTCGCGTAGCGATGCTTTGATCTCCTTAATTTCAGAAATGAAGTTATAACGTGGCTTCAAGGCTTTAAACATGCGAGCTGTTCTTCGGAGCAAGCCTACGAATCCACGCGAGTTGTAGTGTTGTGCCACATGCAGGATATATAAATCAATGACATCTTCTATGTGACAAGCTTCTTCCCTTACTTGTTTCAACCACACTTTTACGCCATCTCTCATGTCTTCCTTCTCCGACCTTTCCTCTGCATCTTTGAGAAAACACTGGACACACTCCAATTCGTCTTTTAGGCTCTTCACTTCTTTACGGAGGCGCTTGAAGGAGTTTGCTTCTTTCATTAGCAGCTGAAGCAACACGTCCATAACCGGGGTCACCAGAGCTATAACCTCTGCCATTTTTTCTCCCTTTACAATCTAAGCTAACAAATCATACAATTGCTTGGCTCAAGATGATCAAGTAATAGATATTGGCATGGAAAAAGAAATGGCTGAATGAGTGGTGTAGAAAAGGCTTTGCAAGAATATCCAATCTGTTTCTTCCTTATGTCAACAGATAATAGTTGATAGCTGCAGTGTGGACTAGATGTTTGTATTTCACTGCGCGTTTTTCTGACTTCCTGGGTTTCTTTACCTAACAAGCCAAATTTTAGACTTTATTGACTTGGCTTCTGTTAGGTCTACTGGTCCAATGTAGTCCTTTTTGGACAAATTACGATGTTGTTCTTTTAGAGTATAATTTGAGTGTAGTTTTTAAATTAAATTTGAGTTATAACTTGAGTTGAAGTTAGAATTTGAATAAAGTTGAGTAAAATTAAATAAAATTAAAACTTAAAAGAACGTGAACTTGAATAAAATTGAAATTTCAGTTATTTTTTTTTTGAGTTTTATAGATAAAAAAACGCGCCTTACATTTCTATATGTTTTATCTCTTCTTTTTGAAATTTCAGCATTTGGTACGTTAAGTTGACTAGTAGAGCCTCTGCCATATTTCCTCTACTTTTCATCATGCTAACAAATTGTTTATTTTATTAATTTTAATTTTAATTTTAATTTTATTACTTTTAAAAATTCATATAAATTCATAAAAATGGTTACATAAATTTTTAAAAATAATTATATCTAATTTTTTTTACACTTAAAAATCTCATATATAATTATATTTTAATTCAAATTAAAAATTTAAATTGATAAACTAAAAGAACTTAACATCGATATGCATATAAGAGAAATGATTGTTCTTCGTTTAATAGTTTCATACTTCTGTACCCTTCAAATTTCATAGCAATGAGGTGTGGAAAAAGATACAGCGTGATTAGTGGTGTAGAAAAGTGATAACTCTATGAAAATAGAGTTAATTAAGCATTTCCTGGGGTTTAAATTAC
The DNA here is from genome assembly GCA_029231665.1 of Morus indica. NCBI lineage: Eukaryota > Viridiplantae > Streptophyta > Magnoliopsida > Rosales > Moraceae > Morus > Morus indica. The sequence goes on along the minus strand of JACAGA010000007.1, from coordinate 15,277,628 downwards.
TATTTAGAGAGTATTTAGTTTTGGTTTTTTTTTATTTTGCCTTGTTTTTAGTTTAGTTAATTCGGTTCCTTGAACTCTCTCTCTCTCTCGTGTTTTTGTATGTAAAAAGAACTAATCTGGGTACATTTGGTGATTTTTTGCAGTTTTGGGAAAGCAGTGTCGTTTTTGGAGGAAAGCAACTGCCTGTCGTTTTGAGTTTTTAAAGAAAGCCAGTCAGCATTGTTGTACATTGCTGTGCATTGCTGCGCCAATGCCAGCTGGACCAGAATCACATGTGCTGACAGCTGTACCTGCGCTGGAAGATTGTGATGATTTAAACGTGAATGGTACTGAGTCAGCTGCGGATTGGAGGCTTCCTCTGGGGCTGCCACGTGTGATTAGGGTACAATAAATACCTGCTGTTGTAAGAGAAAAAAATTGTCCTTGATCATATTCTGTAAGAGGGAGGCGGCTGCACTTGGAAAAGGAAAACCTCCTCCAATTTTCTCTGATCAAGTACCAGCTCCAGTACTGGGAGAAAGAAGAAGACAGAGACGCAGCAGAGTGTGGTGTTGCACGTAAAAGACTACTGTTGATAAGAGAAGAATCGAGGAGAAGCCTTGGAAAAGGGGGATTCGGATTCTCTCTTCATCACCTAGTTTTCTCTTACTCTTTATATACTCTGTTTGTATCTTGTTAAGAATACTTATGTTCTTCTTCACAAATCTTATGTGATTCCATTTACAACTTTTTGAGAATATTTTTGTTGGTTGACTTTGCTGAGATGTTAACTATTGAGATGTTTATTGATGTTGAATGGATTTAATGGTTGTTTCTTGTTTATTCAAGTAAGCTAAATTCGTGCCTTAACTGTGATTGGAAAATCATAAGAGAGGAGTATAATTTGATTAGATCTGGGAAGATTTTAGTTAAGTGGACCTAACTTGAATTGTGCAGGTTCTTAGATCTTGTTTTTAGATCTTTGATTCACACGGTATAGGAATATATTGCGTCTTGCATAACCAAACGATCTAAGGCTTCAATCTCTGATTTCAGAGTCTAGATCTGCAAAGGAATTTGTGTGGTTTAACTTTAAAATCAGTAGACAGAGGATTGGAAAATCATTGGTTAGTAGATCCGGTTAACAGGAAATAATCATTATCATCCGTTGCTACAGCATCGTACAGCATTGATAGGAGACAGTTTAGCCACTGTACGCCACACACAACGCGTTTGACCCATTTTAATCACACATTCTGTTAGTAATTAGTTTTATTTCTGTTTTTAATTGTTTGTAGTCAAGTTATTATTAGTTGTTCACCTCTTAAAAATCAATTTTAATTTTCTTTTTAACTACTTGGATAGAATTTACTTAGCAAATTGGTCTCCAAAAGTACACAATCCCTGTGGGACGATACTTGATATCTCATCATTTTACTACTTGTTGACTCGTACACTTGCGAGATTCTATAAACATAGTTTTAGGCAACAAAAAGACTTTGAAGTTGATGACTTATTAGGATGACCGACTTTTTATTGGCTTATTGATGCCAATAAGTCATCACTAGATTTGACAGTTCTGATGACATTTTTGGTTTCTTGATGAGTTGTTGTGGATATTAGATTTTTTTTTTTTAAGACTTTTTCTTGTTTTTTTTTTAAATATTATTTTTTCTATTTATTAATCGTTATATATATATATATAGGATTGGTCTTAAGTCCGGCACACATAAAGTGACTGACTGATCCGGTCAAATAATTATGGCCGTTTGATTGGAAATTGAACGGTTGGATTGGAAATTGAGAAACAAAACCCATATCCCCTTTCTCAAACGCACGAGTGAGCACACCAAATTTTCTCTCGACCTCCTCGACCTCCCTCGAGCTCCGTCGACGTCCTCCGCATCCACACCGGCGCCGCGAGTTCCGACAGGCAGACGAGGCCACGTTCCGACAACTCCCACAAGCAAACCCACCCACTTGTATCTCCTCCTCCACCCTGACATTTCTTCTCTCGTCAAAGATGACAACTGCATTTGAGAGCTTGTGAATTAGCAGAGAAATAACATCCTCTTTACAAATTTCCTCCGCGAGCTGCGAAACTTGCTCGGCATTTGGCTCAACCTCTCCGTCTCCCAAAATCATACATCTCATTGTCGCAAAATTCTTCTCAACTTCCTCCAAAGCCTGAAACGACCACACGAATTATACGATCAAAAACCTAACCTTTACACTAACAGATTGCGAAAATTAACACAAAAATATTTCCATCAATGGGAAATGCAATAGCAACGGAACACAAAAAAATCACGAATTCTCTCAGTTGCGGATTTGAACTCATCAAAACGTGAAATTGAATGAGGAAAATCGGTGATCGGAAAATTCATCGGTAAAAAGAGTTACCTTCTCGAGGGATTTAACTTCGACGACGGTCTTGGTATCGAGAGCGGCCAGGCTGTCCCTGATTGCCTTGGCCACGTCCTGAGGGGTTTTGGGCCTCGATGGCTTGAAGAACGAGAATGACATCGGAGAAACCGCTGGGAGAAAAGCTTCGAAGGTGGTCCGCTCGCCGGCGTTTACCGTTACCTTCTAGAAGCTTTTTCTTCTTCTTCATCTCTCTCTTAGTGTCGATCAATGATTGTCCTCCTTCTCACTTTTCCAATTTCCACCATTTCAATTTTTGACCTGATATTGGAATTTTTGTCTCCTTTATTTTTTCTAAAAAAAAAAAACAAAAGAGAGAGAGAAAGCAGTGGCAGTGTTCACAAACGACATCGTTTGTGTTTGGCAATCCGATTTAAAAGTGTTTTTATAACTTGAAATACAATAAATCAATCATTATACATATTTTTTAGCTATATATTCACGTAATTACTATAAAACGCCGTCATGTTTCTGAAGGCAAAAACCAACGTCAGTTTATGTAAAACAGCGTCGTTTAATAATTGGCATAAACCGACGTTGGTTTATGAAAAATGTCGTCGTTTAATAGTATATGCGATAAATGTTTCTGGAGGCAAAAACCAACGTCGGTTTATGAAAAACGCCGTTGTTTAATAGTATCTGCGATATAATAGTATATGCGATATATGCTTCTGAAGGCAAAAACCAACGTCAGTTTATGTAAAACGACGTCGTTTAATAATTGGCATAAACCGACGTTGGTTTATGAAAAACGCCGTCGTTTAATAGTATATACGATAAATGTTTCTAGAGGCAAAAACCAACGTCGGTTAATGAAAACGCCGTCGTTAATATTATATGCGATATATGTTTTTGAAGGCAAAAACCAACGTCGGTTAATGAAAACGCCGTCGTTTAATATTATATGCGATACATGTGTCTGAAGGCAAAAACCAACGTCGGTTAATGAAAACACCGTCGTTTAATATTATATGCGATACATGTTTCTGAAGGCAAAAACCAACATCGGTTAATGAAAACGCCGTATATGCGATACATGTTTCTGAAGGCAAAAACCAACGTCGGTTAATGAAAACGCCGTCGTTTAATATTATATGCGATACATGTTTCTGAAGGCAAAAACCAACGTCGGTTAATGAAAATGTCATCGTTTAATAGTATATGCGATATATGTTTCTGAAGGCAAAAACCAACGTCGGTTTATCTAAAACGACGTCGTTTAATAATTGGCATAAACCGACGTTGGTTTATGTAAAACGACTTCGTTTACATTATTTCTTAATTTAGAGTACATCAAAACTATCCGAAATTCTTCATAAACGCTCGACACATTGGGTGCGTGTGGAATTGATTCCAAAACGTTGTTTTTTTTTGTACGAAAATGAAAATGAAAATGTGTTTAGTATCATTTTTGAAGTATTTCAGAAAAATCCTTTGGTAGTTTTATTTAGATATTGATTACAGTTTTAAAAAACACTGAAATTCGTTTGGTTGTTTTAATTGTCAAAAACATGTAATAATAAATTAAATATATTAAATAAATATATTAAACAAATATATGTAATACAAAAACGTTTCAGAAAAGAGGAAAGAAAATGGAAAAAAGAAAGTTAAATCCATTTCCAGAAAACAGCAAATGAAAACGTTTTGCCTTTACTAAGCGTTCCTAATGAAATTGTGTTTTCATTTTCCTCAACACTTCGACATTATCTACCATATTACGATGTTGTATTACTTATTTTCTTACTTGATCTGATGTTAATGTCCAAACAAGTGAAGGAACTTATTCAAATGAAAATCATTAAAAATGTCATCCGTAATGCCACAACCTCTAAAAAATTAATTTCTTCCGCAAATCAAACATTCAGGCGCCTAGTCTTTTACAGTATTTAAAGTTACATCACCTTGCTTTTTTAGTGTACAACAAAACTACAATACAACTTCTACTGAACAACAACGACTAAGTCATTGTACACATTACTGCCTCAGTTATTCACTTATTTATATCGGATCCACATGTCTCATACAGCAAATATACAACCCGTAAGAACGGCAACAATATTCAATCTTCAAATGAGTAAACACTTTTTCAAGCAAAAATAACTTCCAAACCAAGTTCAATCAATATACATCTTACTATGTTATATGTTCACTTAATTTAAATAAGAAATATATGTATATTTCCGTTCCCTACAGCATTACGTAAAAAAAAAAATCCAAACAACATTCAATACCATGAAATACAACAAATCAGCCATTCTACATATTTTTTAGCTATATATTCACGTAATTACTACAAAATATACATGTTTTGAGGATTAATATACATTATCATTTTTTATATACAACTTTACATATAAATATATACACGAAACACATATAAATATACACACTTCAACATAAATGTACAAGTGCCGTTCTTGTCAGACACTTTTCAAGTGCCTGACCAGAGACCTTGCCTATATATATATATATATATATATTAAATTAGGTTAAAATATAATATAAATTTAAAGGTTAATAAATAATAAATATTAGTGTTTTAAAAAAATACAAGAGAAATTTAAAACAAAAAAAAAAAATCATTGCATGTTTTTTGATTTTTGGTAGGCCCAGTAGTCTAATTGCTCGTCCTTTTAATGAAATAACACATATTTTCTCTTTGTACTTTCTATGAAATATTTACTCAGGATGAAAAAAATGTTTACGAATACAATTATCTTCTCCTTTATTCATTTATTTACTTTTTAAATTTTCTCAGTGGAATGAAGTTTGCCATTCCTAAACGTGCATTTAGTTGATAGTTTCGTATTATAATTTAGATCATAGTTCGTGATTCATTCTGAATTTAAAAAGTACACGTAAATCGAAAATAATTCTGAATCATGATTTTCAATCTATAAACCAAATGTTTAGTAATTTAAATGTTTAGTTGTAGGCCCCGTTCATTTTACTGATTTGAGTTTAGAATTTGAGTTTTGCTATAGTAAAAAGTTCTTAGAAACCGTCACATCTAATTTTTTTACTATAATAAAAAACTCTCACATAAAATCACATCTTAACTCAAATTAAAATCTCAAATCACCGAATTAAACGTATCCACAATTTATTTGAATAGCTACTCCAATGACGAATTAACACTTTGAAGTCGATGACTTTATTGGGATGACTGACTTATTGGCTGCTTGATGCCAATAAGTCATCACTAGGGTCCCGTTCACTTCGCAGATTTGAGTTTTCGATTCGAGCTGAGATGTGACATTTTCTGAGAGCTTTTTACTGTAGCAGAAAATTTTGATGTGACATTTTCTGAGAACTTTTTACTGTAGAAACCTAAAACTAAAATCTCGAATCGGTGAAGTAAACGAAGCCTAGATTTGTCAGTTCTGATGACTTTTTTGGCTTCTTGACGAGCTGTTGTGTCTTGGTGGCAGCTACGATGATTCACTGGCAAGATGTGTCTTGGTGTCACGGGTGAAATCATCAAACTCATAAAACACAAAAATATATTAATCTCTGATTAATTATTAGATTCTACAAAGATCACATTCATATGCTACTTCGTATATATAAGACAAGCAACAATCTAATGCTCTGATGTTGAATTTTATTAATCATATAATCATTAGAGTGTTTAGGAGAGATAAGAAGAAAAGTGAGGGATAAAAATTACACTTTATAAAATATTAATTGAATTTTCATCTCAAAAGATTAACATGTTTAATTAAGTGAGGTGACTCAATATCTTTATATGACTATAATTATATTTATATTTAGACGATGTGAAATTCGGATATTTTTACCCTTAACAATAATTCTGGTTACGGATATAGTTAACTACAAATTAATAACCCCAAATTAAAAAGGAAGATATACTCAACTTTGAAGCGGCATTCTTCACCTATACCCATTTGTTGTAGTACTTGCCTAAGAGATGGTTTGTCAAGACCTGAATGCTATGGGCCTAGAAATAGTGGCGCAACTTTCTCGATGTCACCACTAGCGCAAGGGCAAACTTTTCCATCTACGGATATCTTGTCTCTGCATCGAGGAGACGCTTGCTAGTGTAATACACTGGCAGCTGCACCTTCTTCTCTTTGCAAATCAACACTGAACTAAGGCGTGTTCCGAGACCGCCAGATACAGGCTCAGCACTTCTCCGGCCGTAGGCTTGGACAGTAGGGGTGGTTTTCTAAGGTGTTCCTTCAATTGTCGGAATGCATGTTCACACTCCTTTGTCCATTGAAATGGCTTGCTTCCTCTCAGGGTATCGAAAAATGGTATGCACTTATCTATGGATTCTGAGATGAATCTATTGAGTGCAGCTACACAGCCCATTAACTTCTGGACCTCTCTCCATTTCCTTGGTGACCTCATGTCGAGAAGTGCCTATATCTTTTCCGGATTGGCCCCGATTCTTCAACTACTCACCATAAAGCTTAAGAAATTTCCCGGCCTGGCCCCGAACGCACACTTGAGGGGATTTAGCTTCATTATGTACATCTGTAAGACGTCAAAAATTCTCTTCAGGTACTCCGCATGGTCCTCAGACTTCCTTCTCTTTACTAGCATATCATCCACATATACCTCCATTGAATTTCTTCTCTGTTCTGCGAACATCCTATTGACAAGGCATTGATAGATTGCTCTAGCGTTTTTGAGGTCAAAGGACATGAATTTGTAACAATAAAGGCCCTTGTCGGTGACGAACGCTGTGTTTTCTTCATCGCGGTGGAACATCGGTATCTAGTTGTAGCCATAGTATACGTCCATGAAGCTCAAGAGTTCATGCTCTGCTATGGCGTTGACCAACTAATCTATTCTTGGTAGCGGAAAGTTGTCCTTAGGACAAGCTTCATTTAGGTCGCTAAAGTCGACACATGTCTACCACTTTCCACTTGGCTTTGGCACCAATACGGGGTTTGAAACCCACTCGGTACAGGACTTCCTGAATGAAGTCGTTCCTTATCTGTTTGTCGACCTCTTCCCGTAGAGCCCCATACCTCTCGGCATTCATTGGTCGACGCTTTTGCCTCTTGGGGGGACATTTCTCATCTATGTTTAGCATGTGGCATATTATGTCAGGGCTTATCCCTTCCATGTCTTCATGAGTCCAAGCAAACACGTCGAGGTTGCTTCTAAACAATTCTATCAGTCCTTCCTAGCTCTACTTTTTAAGTTCTAAGCCCACTCTCAGCTTTCTGGTCGGCTCTTTTTCATCAATGGGAACCTCAATCAATTCTTTGACCAGTCACGTTCCTTTCACTTTGCCCGAAAGCCTCGAATATAGATCGAACTCCTCTGCCCTGGTCTCCACCATGCTCATCTCTCTTCTTGCATGCATCAATTCAGCGTAATGGCGCTCCCTCTCTGAGTATATGATCCTTGACTCATACTGATTTCCTCTGACTTTTCCAATCTCGTTGGGGGTTGAAAATTTCATCATTTGATGACAGATCGACGTGATCACCTTCAATGTGTGACGACCCTCCTATGAGGCTGCCACCATAACTTAGTTTTTAACTTGTACTTACTAGCATTTCTTAAAATTTGCAGAACTTTTTTTTTTTAAACATAAGAAGGAATACTTTCATAATTCGTAACAATAACTTCAAAAGAATAAATCACCGAATTTCTTAAAGCTTTTCTTAATTTCAATTAAGATAAAACATTTTAGAAATATTTTTCAAATGGAGCTGTGTTTGAACTCTTATTTCAAATACTCTTTAAAAGCCTTTCTAAAACAAGCCAATTCAATTGGGCCATTTAATTTGACTTTAAAACAGATTTCGTGAGAAATCTTAAATTCAAGTCTTAAAGTCCTTTTAAAATTAATCATTTAAATCATCATGTTTAAAATTCATTTATTTGTTGCATGCACTGTTGCAACGTTCTAAAACTTAAATACTCAAAACTAAGGTTGTTAGCTACAACCTCGATTTTCTTAACATACATATGTACATATACTTTTTAAACATACATGCTTGAAACCTTTGAATCATATAGACATATATATGATTTTTCTTAAACTTACTGCGGAAGATAACTGTGTGAGCGGTATCTATTCCCATCTCCACCATTCGTCTGCCGCTTGCCATTGCCCTTCAAGAATTGCTGATAGGTTTCTTACCTACAACATGAACATATCTGATTGAGCTTTCGCTCAGCAAGTAGGAACTATATCTCGCAAAATAACTGTAAGTACACATGAATAAATATGCATGAGCTGATTATGCTTAATTATGATGTCTTTTCATAGTCTTATTATTTTATCTTATCTTTCTTATTGATGAGCCCGAGTGCTCGCGTACTACTTGCGCGCAATCATCGGAACGTGAAGGTTTGCAAGGTGCCCCACGACACCGTGTTATAACTTGAATGCCTCCCTTGAGTCGGAGGACATTATTGTTATTTTATTTTTCTCCCTTGTGGAGCTTGAGTTACCTCCCTTGTGGAGCCTAGTACGGCGCTCAATTGATATTATTCTTATAAGTTCCTCTTAACTTATTAAGGTGTATGCAATATGACATAGTAGAATATATTATAACATGAAATGTGCTCAAACACATATACTTCATGTGCACTGCTTAAGTGTATGCAGTATGATCTAGCATAGTAGACATAACATTAAATTAACTCAAACACATATAATTCATGTGTGCTGCTTATGTGTATGCAGCATGACATAGCATCACATACAATACTTAAAGCATAAACATGCATATATAACATGTGTAATTTTTTCTTTAAAATCTATTTATACTGTAGGCAAGATTCCTACTTACCTGATTTACAGAGTTGGAATCCACTTTTCACCAAACAGTCTATTCTCTTACTTGCTTATTTCTGAAAATGAACAACCATTGAGAGTGTGAGATTAACTGTCATTTGCCATTCTATTTTAGCAACTTATGAAGGAACCTAACCATTTTCTTAAGGCAAGTATTCCTTTCATTTTCTGAAGGATAATTTACGATAAGGATCAATTTATTAGATCCTCAAAATTTTATTTGCCTTAATTGCCATTACAAATTTGTGCTAAATTGATAATTCATTAATTATCTTATCCTTATAATAAGTCCAATAATTTAGTTAACTAATTTTGGTAATTAATTAACCCTCTTATTCATATACTAAGTCTACATAAGTTTGTTAATTAATCATAGTAATTAATTAACTTCCTTAACCATATTCTAAGTCTTAGATAATTTAATTAATTAGTTTTAATAATTAATTAAATTATCATCCATAATACACTTTTAATAAACTTTACTTTACCTCACTTGACGGGCTCATAATAGTGTTGAGGTCCATATTTACCGTCGTAAAATTAAGGGTCTAGCATATCGTTTTTTTACGATTTTCGCTTACATGCTTATTTGAAAACCGTTAAGTTTTATTGGAAAACTATATATGACGTTTATCATAAACATAAACCTAATTCGTGAATCTCATAATTAACGTATTTCGTGAAAATCATATGCCTTATGTGACTATCTTAATTAAATTGTAAGCAAGGTTTGTACTTGCCTGAATTTCGAGTTAAGTGGTTCTAATAGTACCTCGCTTGTCGTGGCCTCCTGCGTATTCCTCAAAACTAATTTTGGAAAAAGCTGCAAGCACTATGAATGATCCTTGAGGAACATCGTAGCTTTAAACACTTGATTCTGATCTTCACTTGTTTAGTCTGACCCACCTCAATCCGCGTGCAACCAGTACCAGACCATTCTTAGCAGAATTGAATTTGGTTGAACGGACATCACCATTTCATACAGCATGTCAAAACAAGTCGAGATATGGTCTCAGAACATCAAACAGATGTCGATTGCCTAAGAAACGACACCTCGCCGGAATATGGCGGCGGAGGCATACGGCGGCGGAGGCCCTCGGAGAGTTTTTCCACGGCGGACTTGGGTCCTACCCCCCCTAACTTGACCCTTCTAAGTCCATTGGTGCGGTCAATTTCACACAATTTGGCCTGTAACAGTACCCATCAGGACCGACAACGTCGGTAAAATCCGGCGACCCAAATCTCAGTATTCCGGTCATCAATTCTTAAAATTGGTTTAGGGATTTTCTTACCCGCTTCCTTCTGAGTGTTGTGACACCAAAGTCACTACGATCCAACGGTTAGATCGTCAGAACCATATTTGGCCTGCGACGGTGACGGTGGCTGCTGGTCGAGATCTACTGGGCATCGGCTTCTGAGTCGATTGGTGGGGGCGGTGACATCCACGATGGCCTGGAGAAAGGGAAACGATGACGGTGGCAGCGGCAATTCTGGCCACCACGAACGGCGGTGCTCCGGCCAGAATCGAGCTGTGAAAATGGATGGGTTTTCTTCATCTCACTGCACTGAGTCCCTAGGGACTGAAATCATCTCAATCGGAGGTTGGATGGTGGAGATATCACGACGGGAAGAAATAGGTATTTTTGAAACTTCCGTCGGTGATTGCGGCTGATTCCGGTGGAGTTGGAGGTCGTGCTGCATGTCGTTGAACTCAGCTCGTCGAGATCTTTCTATTGACACTGGTGGTGTCAAAAATGGAAGTCAAAATCTCAACTTGAGTATTTGGCTATTGATGGTTTTGTGAGAGAACATGAGAGAAGAGAGAGAGAGTGAGCGGAAGCAAAAGAGAGAATGTAGAACCCTAAAAATTTCATTATATAAAGTGTCTGATTAAGGCAAGATTACGTGCTTGATCTTATCCTTAAATATTTCCTCTAAACAGATTAAATTTATACTGATTAGAGATAATTAATTTAGCTCACGTAATTTAATCTACTACTTACAGTCCAAAATTAATTTCTGAATAATTCAATACTGTTTAAATTCTTACTCGCGTAGTATTTCGAACCGTTTCAAGTCTTGAAATTAATTTTAGACTGAACAAATTCTAAATTTTACTTTTTTGCATTCTATCTCGAGAATGACGTTGTTTCTGACAGTGTCAACTCCCAAGCTCACATTCTACCCATCTACTATAGGTATTTATCTTGTGACTTTAATCTAGCTATCTGGCAATTAAGGATTTTCTCTTCTTTTAAAATCTCAGTGCTTTTTTTATACGCTGCTAACATTGTGTTGTGCTTGGAGATTCTTGAAATTAAGATTCTCAAACTATACTTGTACTGAAAATTATTCCGCCTTAAAATACGGTGAGAATTTATCGATCGAATTTACTTGATCGAAACATAAACTTAACATGAAATCTGCTATAGAATTTAGGAATACATATATTAATTCCATAAATCATCCATTCATAATATAGCATAATATTTTCTAAGAAAATCATTGGCTTAAAAATACATGAATTGTATTATTTAAGGTATGAAATTTTCTCAGTCATTACACAACGCTCTCAGCGTTGGACATCCTATGACCGCATTCTATTGGTCACCTCCCTTCACCACCAAGAATTTTGACATGACGGTCGAGGTGTGTGGTCGGTCGCCAATTGTCATTGGCAGTTCTATCGTCCCCTCAGGTATGACATTATCCCTGGTGAAGTCGTATAAGGGCTGACTACTATTCTGCAGTCTCACTCGGGGGATTCCCATCTTATCGAGGCAGTCTGTGTATAGAATGTCTATCGAGCTAATGTTGTCGACCAGGCTACGTCAAACCGTATGGTTACCGATCATGGCTTTCACGACTAAAACATCATTTTGAGGGAAGTGCACCCCTTTTGCGTCAGCTTGTGAGAACGTTATCTCGGCCTCCTCATATCTCACAGCCTTTACTTCTCTACCGGAGACATTCATGATGCTCCGGTCGAAATTTTCCTTTGCCTCTCTCGCTACACCTTCTGTGCATAGTGAGAGGTACTGTCGATGTATGGCCCTCCAAAGATCATTCTTATAACGCCGACGGGTTCGGGCGGATTATCATGCCTTTATTCCTCTTGTCGGTCGTTATTCTGCCGATTGTTGTTGCCCTGACAGTCAGCCCGGTATTCATGGAGCCTCCCTTCCCGGATCAACCTCTCGACCACATCCCTCATGTCAAAACATTCGGCGATCGTATGCCTAGTGTCGCCGTGAAACCTACAATACTCATTTTGATTTCTCCACATTGGGTCGAACTTCAGTGGTGGTGGGCAATGTAGTATCTAGAGGTGACTAATCTTGTGATAGACGTCCTCAATTGTAATGACCGGAAAAATTTTAAGTCTAATCTGGACAGCCCACTATTTGACCATAATTCTTCCAAGAACGGAAAGTAGTAGAAATATTGATGTAATCAGGAAAGTGTTATGTAGAAACTTGATATATGGGGTAAAATCACCCGAAAAGTGTAAAGTTATAATACGAATATTTTTACAGAGAAAATTCGTAAATATCAATTGTGAATAGTAAAATATCGGTTAAAAGTTAGAAATTTTAATGGGTATATTTTAGTTATGAAAAAATAAAATATCTGATAAATGACCAAATGACCACTTAGAAAAAGAATAGAAATATTAGAAGTAAGGAAAATAGTAAAAGTTCCTGAAACATAATTTTTCCGAGTCAGTTAAAGCGGGAAACTGCAAAAAAAAATGAGTACCGCGAGGGTACGCGTTTTGGGAAATTCTAGATCGTTTAAAATGAAATTTTCAGAAAAAGAAATTGATTATTGAGATACCCAAGAGAAATGGGTTGAATATGAGAAATTTGACCCAGGGTACTCGGCAGTCCAGAAAAGCAGTTTATAACCTGTATCGGGTGTGAAATTATCGGTACCGGAAAGAGACTCATTTTGAAAAACAGAAAGTTTAGTCTCGACAAGAAAAATGTTGGGGAACATGGAACCACTTAAATTAAGTGTTAAAATTAATTAGAATTAGTAAAATTAAATTATGGGAATTAAAGTAATTTCTCTAATTTAATTTAGAAAGTAATATTAAGATATTATTAGAAATATTAATATAATATTCTATGACTCTTCAAAATGGCCTACGGATACATTAGATGATTAGAAGCCAAAATTGGTTTCTTTTCCTAAGTGTGGCCGAGAGAATAGAGAAAAGAAAGACAAAGGAGAGAAAATCAAGGGAAAATCAAGGAATCACCCATCTTCGCCGAAATTTCATTCGTTCAATCCGGTAGAAACATAACCTGAGGCACTCTAGCAGAGAACCTCAATTTTTTAAGGTAAGATTTCAGATTTTTCATGAGAAACTGCATGCTTTTTCGTTTTGATGAATAGTGACTCATCTCGAAAAAAATCCGTGAAACTGAAAATGAAACCGAGGTTTTATCGGGGACTATGATAGGAGTCTAACGTGTAAGTATTGAAACAATTGAATAAATTTTTTGGATTAACACTAAAAATCCGAAATACACTAGAAATGGAGAAAAAAGTGTTGTTGTTCATTTTGTGTTGGAATTTGGGTTCAGGAATGTAGATCTGGACTACAGGTACCGAAATCGGGAGTAGAACGAGTTATTGAAAACTCAGGAAACTAGAAAAAAACAAGGCAAAACTCTGCCGAAATTTCTAAAACCTAGTTAGTAAGTATTGAATTAAGAATTCGACTCTCAAGAATGAGTAATAGTTTTAAAGCTCGACAGTGAATAGATTATGATTCAGAAACCGAGATACATGAATAGGTGTAATTTGCCTCTTGAGCTAGAATTCGGCCTAAAGGGGTTAAGTTCAAAAATGAGTTAAAATTGGATTTAGGAATCCAAGTATGAGAAATTCTGATGCTTAGAATAGGTGGTTAATACCTATTTCCATGAAACAGGTTTTGGCACAAGAGCTGAAGCAATGAGAAAGAACTTCGAGCAAGCGGGAATCCTAGCGGATTAACAGTAAGTATAGACACATATGTTTGTCTGGACTCAAGTAAGCTGTAGTTAGACTTAGAACTATGAATTTACTTATGTTCCTAAGTCTATGTGATTACATGTGATTATACGTGTTTGGAGGGCTTAGTGCTCTAGAATGCAGAAGGGCGACAAATGGTTACCCTTATCCACAGTTAAAGTATGCAAGAAGTATTATGCATTTATGTTATCATGTGCACATAGAGAAACATTGCATATCATTCAATAAAGAAAAAGACTGACGAGTCGTCGGCCTCCGCAAGGGAGGAAAATCTCAAAGAGTAGAGATTCTGACTAGACCAGACAGTAAGCAGGGGCCCAGGCCCACAGAAGTAAGAACAGAAAGATAGAAAGCAGTTTAAAGCATGTTTCACATGAGCATATTTACATCATAACTCTTAATGTAATTTTTATTAGTTTATGATGTATGCATGTTTATACTTACTGAGCGTTAGCTCATCAGTTTACTCGTGTGCAAGTAACAAAGGTAAGTAGCCAGTCATATAGTGGTTTGCTTGATGGACAAGCGGAGGCAAGGGTGGCGGAAATGTCATGGGTACACAAGAGTGGTCTTTACTACGCTCGCTTAGAAAATAATTTTCCACTGCAGATTAATGTAATATAGAATAATAGTATGTATGTTCAGTTATAAGAAGAAGATATTACAACCATTGTCTTAGTAAAGAACAACGGATTGTAATAAGTTAAGACAAGTTTTCGGGAACTAGTTTGATATCTGAATCCTTAGAGTAATAGCAAGATATGTTATTAGTGTAACAACATAACATGTTAAGAACCCGAGGGTTAAAGCAAGAAAGAAAAAAAATTTACCCGCATATGAACGTAAATTAAAGAGACAATAGTCTAACAACAAATAATGGATTAGACTATAACTTAGCCTATTAGTAGTAGTATAAGGATGGCGACCGCACCATAAGGGCGCGAGTCGTCACGTCAAGACCCATGGTTAGAGGGGTGTAAGCATCATATTTTTACAGCTTAGGTCGCTTGGTATCCCCTTGCCCCGCCGAGGCGTTGCCGCCCCTGTTGTTTGGGGCCGGATTATACCTTCGCTCCATTTGCACCTGAGGATTACCTCGACACTTTTTACCATTGTGTTGACTGCTTGTCTATCCTACCTCTTCCTTGGTGGAGGCCACCACCTTGCTCTTTAAGGCCTTTTTGGCCTCTTCTGCGTTGATGAATCCCTGTGCCCTCACCAGAAATTCTTGCTAGGTATGGGGTGACCTCCGGTAGAGGTATGTACTGTACAGGATGTCCTTCTTCATGCTCGATAGGGCCCCCATCAAAGCCACTTCGTCGAAGATCCCCTCAGTGGCGGCCACCTGTTCCCCGAATTGGGCTATCCAATCTTTGATGGACTTGTTCGGTCCCTAATACACCCTCGAAAGGTTTTGGTTGGATGGGATGTACTTTTTGACACCTATGAACTGCGTCAGGAATGCGTTCTTCAAGTCATCCCAACTGGTAATGGAGTTCGGTTTTAAGGACCTAAACCATCTCCTGGCGGAGTTAGAAAGATGATTTCTGAATGCCGGTCACATGACCTCCTCGGGGTATTCGTGCAGGACCATATGCCCTATGTAAACTTCCAAGTGGTCATCCCAATCACTTCTTCCATCATATAGCCGAATAGGGGGTGGTTCTTCTCATTTGCTCATTCTTCTTTCATTTTCCTACAAGCAAAAAACCGGCCTTAACTCTCCCTCTTATGCTCTCTCTTTAATTTTTCTTCCACTCCCTTAAATACAATTACTAGCTTAAGATCAAGAAGGAGAACGAGGATCAAAGTGTTCTAGGAGGAGTTTAACCAAGGATTTTCTTTCCTTAAGGGTATGAACTCTAAAAATTTCTCTCTATTTTCCTTTCTAGCAAAATTTAAGTTTGAGAATCCATTGATGTAATTTGTGATTCTCAAGGAAATAAGTTGTAATAAGGGTGTGTGAGTTTTAAGTTAGTTTTGTGAGTTTTGAGGTTAGTTTGATTAAGCATTATGTGGTATGTTTTTACTTGGTTAAAATTTGCTTATTTTGGGTTCGAGGAAAAATTTTCCGGTTACTTTGAACATGGAAACAAGGACCCTAGAGCGAGATTTTTTAGTATTTCAAAGTTCGAACTTATGGTTCTCGATGTTTTGAACATTTTTCTGTAACTGTGACAAAACCCAAGTTTAACTCTAAATTTAAGTTTTAAGCCATTTTGCAAAAACGGGACAAGTTGTCCAACACAATTTTGGGAAAAAAAAAGACTGCAGCCACTGTTTTCAGCCAAACGAGGCTCTTAGAGGCTGAATTTCAGTTTTCTTTAAAAATGATAATTTTAGATCTCGATGAGACGAAGAATTTTCATCAAGAACATATTTTCTAAATCTGACCCTAAGATATAGTAAAATGTAGATTTCAGAAACTGCACAGTTTTAACTAAACAAAACTAACACAGCATTGGTTTTAACAAAAGGTTATTAAAGAACCCAAGATATGGTTTCAGTAAAATACTATGGTTGTAGACCTCGCTTGAATGAGGAATAGCCGTGAAGAAAGATTTCAAAAAAGGGTTTCTACAACATAGTTTCACGGTGGTTTACAAATTAACCGTAAAATGACTTGTAGAATAGTTTCAAAAGTCGGTAGTCGAAAAGAGATTTTATAATGAGATTTTAGTGCTTGTAACTAAATAAGTGAGTAATCATTTTTTATAAAAAAATTGAATGATAGTTTCTTTTAATAGTTTAATAGTTTTTGAGCAAAACATGCCAATGGGCACTTCCGAGCTAAATATGTTAGGCCCCTAGAATTTTAAAGTTAGACGCAGGTCCAATGCCCCTACTAGTTTAACAACCCCATTTGAGTTTAAATTTTAACGGCCTAAGAGTTAGAATGTCGTGAATAAGTTTCTAGGCCAAATTGGGCCTTAATATCATAATAAGTCTAATGAGGAAAATTATAGAGAATAAGTTACCAGATTGGGTAAATGATTTTCAATCTAGACATAAGTATGTTAAGGGAAATTAAGGAAAATAAGATTTTGAGGATTTAATAAATTGATCTTTATAGTAAATTATCCTTCAGTAAAGGAAAGGAATACATGCCTTAAGTAAAGGGCTAGATTTCCTTCATAAGTTGCTAAATTAGAATAGCAAACAATAGTTAATCTCACACTCTTAATGGGTGTTCATTTAAAGAAGTAAGCAAGTAAGAGAATAGGTTGTTTGGTGAAAAGTGAATTCCAACTCTGTAAATCAGGTAAGTAGGAATCTCGCCTACAGTATGAATAGATTTTAAAGAAAAAGTTACACGTGTTATATATGCATGTTTATGCTTTAAGTATTGTATGCGATGCTATGTCATGCTGCATTGACATAAGCAGTGCACATTAATTATATGTGTTTATGTTAATTTAATGTTATGTATGCTATGCTAGATCATATTGCATACACATAAGCAGTGCACATGAATTATATGTGTTTGAGTACATTCTATGTTATAGTATGATATGCTATGTCATAATGCATACACCTTAATAAGTCAAGAAGAACTTATAAGAATAATCTCAGTTGAGTGACGTACAGCCTTTAAGAGTGCGGTGACTCAGGCTCCCAAGGGAGAAGAAAAAAATATAATAATGTCCTTTGAGAGGGAGGCATTCAGTTCAGTTATAATCACGGTATCATAGGGGACCCTGCAAACCCTCACGTCCCAATGATTGCATGCAAGTGGTCCGAGCACTCAGGCCCATCAGTAAGAAAGATAAGATAAGATAATAAGCCTATGATAAGACATCATAATTAAGCGTAATCAGCTCATGCATATTTATTGTTGGGAATGGTGTCCTAGAAGCATGAAATGTAATAGGATATTTATTATTGAGTTAATAAAAGAGTTTATTCATTATTTTATGTGCATATATGTATGAATATTTTATGAATATCAATGAAAATTCCATGATTATTTATGTAACCTTAAACATTGTATATAAGTGTTATATATGAGAGGATAATGTTTAAGGATAATAATCAAAAAGCAATGTTCATAATAAATTTAATTAAAGTTCGGAATCTTTAATTAAAACATTATTAATACATGTCATTCCCATTTAGAATGGAACGGTGTTATCCGCACTGTTAATATGGCGAGATATTGAATGAGTGTATTTCGCATAATGAGATTATGTGGAACATGGACGCAGACACAATATGAATTTCTAATAATTTCCGTTAAGCATAGAAATTCTAATTGAGTCTACCGATGGTCATATATAGAATGATCTTAATCCTGAGTTCTTAACAAACTCCTATTTATGGATTTGTGTCTTTTGATTTACTCGGTACGGATTCCGAGACCCTGAATCCTATTCCTTGTATTTTGGAGACATGATGAAGTAGGTAGCTGGGAATGTTATTATACGAGATGGAATCCATTCCTTCTTGAGAAAGAAGTAGATAAATAATTCTCTTGAGGGTTGATTCGGTACTTGGACCAGTAGGAGCTCCGATTCATGAATGTGTTTTATGAATCACTGTCCATTAGAGAATCAATGGTACTAAAGGATAAAGATATAATTAGAGAGGTTAACGGATTCTACCTGGCTCTAATTATGAATTATTTATAGAGGATTGATCTATATGCAATGACTATATCAAATGGACACTTCACAGTTTAGAAGTAATTTATATCTATAATTTCGAGAGTGCAATTCCAAGTTTATAGTGGAGTAACTATTGGAATTAATAGAATTAATTAATTAATTAAAGTGTTTAATTGATTATTAATTTTATTGGAGCTCGAGATTATAGGTCCATTAGTCCCGCGTCGTCCTAGTAATTCTACCAGACACAGATGACAAAATGGGAATTTTAGAATTACGGAATTCTAAAATTAAACACTCAAAAATAATTAATTGAGAATTAATTATTATTTAAATAATGTGATTATTTAAATTTGAATTTGAACACATCTAGATTTATCCATTTAAACTTATTTGATAAGTTGTTCAATTTAGAATTCAAATTAATTTAAGTTTGACTTAAATTCGAATTTGAATTTGAAATAAAATTGGACTACAGGATAAAGGATGATTTTCTCTTCCTTCCCTATCCAGTATTGGCGCCACACAGGGATGAGAGTCCCCATCTTGGCCGGCCACACTAAGGGATAAGGGAATAGGAGATTTTGTTTAAAATTCAAATAGGAGATAATTAACAAGCTTTATCTTAGAGATAGAGATTTGATTCCTTCTAGAAGTTTGACTTCTACTCTATAAATACTATTTTTGAGATAATTTTCAGAATGGTTTTTTGCCCTAATTTTAGTGGTGGCCAAAATTTCTCTATAGAAATTTTGAAACAATTTTTTTAGCCCTAAATGTTAAGGCTGGCCGAATTTCTCAAGTAGAGAGTGTTGTCCCTTGTAAGGCTACCCAAGAGGGGGGGGTGAATTGGGTTTTTACTAATTTTTCGGATTTAACACTCTCTATCAAGATTAATTACAAATGTAGACAATTAATCTTACACAGTCAATTTATCAAACACTTGGTGTGCAGAAATTATGTAAGTTTTGATAATATCACAAACACTTAATATACACAAAGTGAGTCAATCTAATATCATATGACAAGTTCACCAAGCTTATTATCAAGAGTTTAGATAAATTAATATCAACTAACAAATTTAAAATTCAGAAATTAAAGAGATAAGGGTAAGAGAGATGCAAACGCGATTTATAGTGGTTCGACAAATAAATTTGCCTACATCCACTGTTGCCGAGATATTCCGCCTCTCAACCTCTTCCACTATACGATCGTCTAACCGGCACGATCACTCCTCTTACAAGAAAGCAAATCTTTCTACCCGAGGCTTCGCCTAACCTCTTACACAATGTCGATTTTCTACGGAGATCGACTAACCAACAAACCCAACACGACAATGAGGATTATGAAAATGAATAGCTCAGCCGTACACTCCTTACAATGATTTTACACACTTGAAATGATTAGGAGATTTCGAAATCACACTATCAAGATATAATCCAATGTAGGCTCAAGTGAGTGTGAGAAAGTGAAGTAGGGCTTTTTAGAAGATGATGATTATGGAAGCACTTTGTAGAAAGCTTTTTGGAGTTTCAAGAGATTTTAGAGCTAAAAGACAACTTTTCACTTTCAGAGATTCGTTCTATTTTTAGAAAGATGACTTTTGTCTATTTAAACTCACTTTCCAACGGCCTCATTTATGACCGTTCACCCGACACCGGTCGACCGGAGCGGTTGACCGGTTGAATCAGAAATTTGAAATCCCGTTCAACGGTCATAAAGGCGGGCATTTGATCATGACCGGTCGACCGGACCGGTTGCCCGGTTGAGGCAGCACCGGTCGACCGGTGCATTTGGCCTTCTCTGTCTCCGGACGACATAGGTCGACCGGTTGACGTTTAATTGAGTTCAAACCTTCACAAAGTTATTCTTTTAGACCAAATGTCATTAAACCATTAGTTTAGTCTCATTTTAAAAGAGTGATGTGAGTGTGTGCATGAGCCTAAACAAGATTTAATCAAGATAGCATGACATTAAAATCAAATACAAGACTATTGAGATATAAGAACCTATGAATAACTTGTCTTGCTTGATTTTGTTTGCTTGCTCTTGATCTTTGATTTTTCAACACTTCAAGCTTTGAGCTCCTTCTTCAATTTGCATTTCTCAATCCTTGAATGTATGCATTGCATTCCATACTATGCTTCTTGAGTTGATTTATAATATCAATTTGCTAACAATACAACTCAAAGTAGAATCATTAGTAACATAATACATTGTGTTTGTTATCATCAAAACATGAGATATATTTAACCTTAGGCCAACAATCTCCCCCTTTTTGATGATGACAAACACTTGATTGCTAAGATGGCAAAGGCAATACCATGTTCTCTTTTATATTTGTTTGTCTCCCCCTTATTTAATCACTTGATATTATCTTAAAAAAAATGTTCTCCCCCTTAATCTATTAAGCCTTTAAAGAGAGTATTACAATGAGCATTGTTAAGTCTTCCATCCAACATCAAGTGTGAATAATCTCAATCACACCCTAAACAAATATGAAGAATCATAGCAAGAGTAACAATCTCATCATAACATTGATCAATCACAACCTAAAACAAATATGAAGAATAATATCAAGAATGATAATCTCATCATAACAATTAGCAATCACTACAATTAGCAATCACTACATCCATCTCCCCCTTTTGTCATCAACAAAAAGAAGAACAAGTAAGATAATGTCACATTGATTGCTAGAAAGATAAATTACAATGAAAAATCCAACTAAAAGTCATAATGAGGGAGGAGGCCCTCGGAAATTGAGATGCCGAAGTTGTTCGAGAATTTGAGCTTGAACTTCGGCGTTGGCTTGATGATTTGCTTGGAGTTGTTGGAGAAGATCATTCCGGAGGTTTGTCATGCTCGTGTCGACATACGAGTAGAGGTTTTGGAAACCATGCTGTACTTGTAGTTTAAGCTCATCATGACTTGTGCAGAGAGACTCAATCCGTCCATGGAGAGTGTTGAATGCACCGTCGTTGAATTGAGTCGAACTGCCTCCGAGGTCTTCTTCCCGTTCTTCATCTTCAACTCGCCCCCTTTTCTTAGAAATCCACCGTCCATTTTGAAATTTATAGCCCATGAGTTTGATGGTTGTCTTATTGTAGTCCGATTTGGGTGGACTAATCTCAGTTTCGTCATCAAGATTGACTTTGAAATAACGAAAGATCCTTGTTAGAGCCATCCCATAAGGAAGATTAGGATCTCTAGCTACATTGTTCCCATCAGCCATCTTGTGAAGAATCAAGTATGGAAGGTTTGTTCTAATACCCTCAAGAAGGCAGAATATAAGATAGAGATCTGTGAATGAAATCTCATCCCTATGCCCTCCTCTAGGAATGATGTTGTTGGAGATAATGTGGTGGAGGATTCTACTCCTAAGGGGTAATTCATTTGCTTTCGGCTTTGGGGGTATAGCCTCATCATCCTCTTCATCATCCCCTTGAGTTGAGTCCCTTTCCATAATAATCCTTGACATTGCTTCTCCATTAAAAGCCCATGAATCATAAGTGTGCACACATCGTCCAACATCCGGAATCTCAAAAATTTTTGAGATCACTTCTTTATCAAGTTCTATTCTTTGTCCCTTAAGAGTGCATACTATTTGAACATCCATTTCACAAGTATTGAAATTCATGTGAGCAAAAAAGGCTTTCACTAATCTTGGATAGACTTGTTCCTTAACCTCCACAAAAGATTTCCATCCTAAAACCTCAAATAATCTCTCAATATCCAATTCTCTAAATTCAGTGAAATCCACAAATCTACCTTCCACAATGGATCTCTTTTCAAAAAGTTTGAAGTTACGAGAGTTGAATTCATCGTTTAATACCTTTGTTCGTGGACCAGATGTGGTAGTTTTCACCCTCTTTCCTTTGCCCCGTGATGATCCAGCCCCTGACGCCATTGAAGCAATTTGTCGAACACTTGGCGGGTGAATTTCGGATTTGAGTGGATTTGGAATAAAACTCGTGAAGAGGAGGAAATAGAAGAAAATGTGAGAGGGATGAAGTTTCTTTGGAGGAGTTTTGTGTGATTCCGAAAGAAATTTGACCAAATTTGGATGATTTTAAGCAATGGTGTGAATTTGGGGGTGTTTTTCTCTCCTAGGGTTCGTGCTTGGTTTTTGAAATGAGAGAAAAAAAAATTTCCAGAACGGATTTTAAATGGAGCCTGTCGCGCTCACCGGTCGACCTCACCGGTCGACCGGTCAAGGCCAACCGGTCGACCGGTTGATTATAACTTCTCTGTCTCCGGTCGACCGGTGTATAGAGAAAACCTGGAAAAAATTGCTAATTCCGCCAGAAAAAACCTAATTTTGACTAACAACCAAATAGCATATGTTTTCTCATACACCATCACACAGACAAAAAGATAATATCAATTTGTTC
This sequence comes from Morus indica, assembly GCA_029231665.1. Lineage (NCBI taxonomy): Eukaryota > Viridiplantae > Streptophyta > Magnoliopsida > Rosales > Moraceae > Morus > Morus indica. The sequence goes on along the minus strand of JACAGA010000007.1, from coordinate 15,254,412 downwards.
AAGTAAGAATCATCAAATCATGTATCAACCACTTAATTCCTAAGTAATCAAATTTAATTCTGTAGCATCTAATAGTCCTAAACCTCTTCTAAGTGAGGCAAATCTTTCAAGAGCTAAAGGTTTGGTAAGGATATCTGCAATTTGATGATTGGTGCTAATGAATTCTAATGTGATATCACCCTTTTGCACATGATCACGCAAGAAATGATGTCTTATCTCTATGTGTTTGGTACGTGAATGCAAAACTGGATTTTTTGATAAGTTGATCGCACTAGTGTTATCACACATGATAGGTACATGATCATAGCTTAATCCTAGGTCCAGAAGTGTTTGCTTCATCCAAAGGACTTGTGCACAACAACTGGCTGCCGAGATGTATTCGGCTTTCGCGGTTGATAGAGCAACCGAATTTTGCTTTTTGCTAAACCAAGAGACTAGTGCAAATCCTAAGAAATGACATGTTCCACTTGTGCTCTTCCTATCTATGGTGCAGCCTGCCCAATCGGCATCCGTATAGCTGAACAAGTCAATGTGTGTACCCTTTGGATACCATAATCCTAAGTTCTTAGTTCCACTTAAATATCTAAAAATTTTTTTTACAGCATTTAGATGTGATTCTTTAGGATTTGATTGATATCTAGCACACAAACAAACACTATACATTATGTCCGGTCTACTTGCAGTTAAGTAAAGTAAGGATCCGATCATACCTCGATATTTCGTTATGTCCACGGCCTTACCATTTTCATCCTTGTCTATTTTAATAGATGAGCTCATTGGAGTTGGTAGAGGCTTCATTCCTTCAAAGTCAAACTTCTTAAGTAGATCTTTGACATACTTAGCTTGATTTATGAAGATGCCTTCCTTTGTTTGTTTGATTTGAAGACCAAGGAAGTAGTTGAGCTCTACCATCATACTCATTTCGAACTCACTATGCATGCACTTTGAAAACTCTTCACAAAGGGAAACATTAGTAGAGCCGAAAATAATATCATCAACATAAATTTGTACAATAATTAGATCAACACCCTTGGTTTTAGTAAATAGTGTAGTATCCACTTTTCCAATTGAAAATCCATTTTGAAGTAAAAACTTGCTAAGTCTATCATACCAAGCTCTAGGAGCTTGCTTTAAGCCATATAAAGCCTTTTTCAATTTAAAGACATAATCCGGATACTTGTGATCTTGAAAACCGGGTGGTTGTTCTACATATACTTCTTCTACGATGTACCCATTAAGAAAAGCACTTTTAACATCCATTTGATAAAGAATGAATTCTTTGTGGGATGCAACTGCTAATAACATTCTAATGGATTCTAATCTAGCAACCGGTGCAAAGGTTTCTTCATAATCGATTCCTTCTTCTTGATTGTAACCTTGGGCCACTAATCTAGCCTTGTTTCTCACAATCACACCGTGCTCATCTCTCTTATTCCTAAAGACCCACTTGGTGCCAATCACGGATTGAGTACTAGGTCTAGGGACTAATTCTCATACATCACTTCTTTCAAATTGATTTAGCTCTTCTTGCATCGCTAAGATCCAAAATTCATCATTTTCGGCATCTTTAAAATTCTTAGGTTCAATTTGTGAAAGAAAAGCTAAGTTATTCCAAACATTTTTAAGTGATGACCTAGTAGCCACTCCTTGTGAGATGTCACCTAAGATTTTGTCTTTAGGGTGAGAAGTACTATACCTCCATTCCTTCGGTAGTTGATAGGATGCACTATCTTGTATTGGATCATCAACTTGTTCCTCTTGACGTTGTGATGTGTTGGAGGTTTGTGGTTCATCCATCACTTCTTTGTCATTCAAATCTACATTGCTCATTTGATGCTCCAAACCTAAATCATCATCATCTAGATTTTTCGCCACAAAGGTGTTAGTTTCATCAAATACTACATGCATCGATTCTTCCACAACTAGAGTTCTTTTATTAAATACTCTATAAGCTTTGCTAGTAGTGGAATAGCCAAGAAAAACTCCAACATCGGATTTTGCATCAAATTTTCCCAAGTTGTCTTTAGTGTTTAAAATAAAACATTTACAACCAAAGACTCTAAAATAACCAATGTTAGGTTTTCTACCCTTCCAAAGCTCATATGGAGTTTTATCCATTTTTGGTCTAATAAGAACTCTATTTACAATGTGACAAGAAGTGTTAACGGCCTCGGCCCAAAAATATTTTGGTAATCCATTTTCATTTAACATTGACCTAGCCATTTCTTGTAAAATTCTATTTTTTCTTTCAACAACACCATTTTGTTGTGGTGTTCTTGGTGCCGAAAAGTTATGTTTATATCCATTTTCATTACAAAGTATTTCAAATGCATCATTATCAAATTCTCCACCATGATCACTTTTAATGGTGGTAATTAGATAACCTTGCTCATTTTGAACTCTTTTACAAAAATATGAAAATGTTTTCAATGCTTCTTCTTTTGTTGCTAAAAAGATTACCCATGTATATCTTGAGAAATCATCAACAATGACAAATGCATAATGCTTTCCACCGAGGCTAGTTGTCCTTGATGGACCAAATAAATCCATGTGAAGCAATTGCAATGGTCTTGTTGTAGAGATTTCTAAAATAGATTTGAAAGAGGATCAAACTTGCTTTCCAAATTGACATGCATCGCAAATTTTATCTTTTTGAAAGGGAAGGTTTGGTAAACCTCTAACAACTTCCTTCTTAGAAAGTTTTGAAAGTAGATGCATGCTAGCATGACCAAGTCTTCTATGCCAAAGCCAAGAATCATCATTTAAAGCGGAGAGGCATTGATTTTTACAAGTCAATTTTTCAATATCTATTGTATAGACATTTTCACTCCTATCACCAAAGAACACCACTTCATTATTGCAAACATTTTCAATCAACCATTTTGATGATTCAAAAATAACTCGGTATCCCTTATCACATAATTGACTAATACTAAGTAAGTTATGTTTTAAATTATCAACAAGAAATACATTTTCAATTAAGGGAGAGGTACCGTTACCGACATCGCCGACTCCAAGAATTTTTCCTTTTGTGTTGTCGCCGAAGGTCACACGTCCTCCATTTTTCCTTGTGAAATTTTTAAGTAAGGAAAGGTCTCCCGTCATGTGTTTTGAGCATCTGCTATCCAAGAACCACTTGACCTTTTCCTTTCTTGGCTCCTACAAGGTAAAGTTAAGTCTTGATTTTTGGTACCCATATAAATTTGGGTCCTTGATGGTTAGTTCTTGAACCTTGTTTGGTCTCAAAATATGTGTTCTTTTTAATGGCACATGAGAAGGATGTGTGGCCATTTTGATTACAATAAGTACACACATATTTTGGATCCGAAGTTGATGCTTTGACAAAATAGTTTTTAAAGTATTTTTGTTTTACATGAGGCTTGTAACCAAGACCCCCTTTGTTGAAAACACATCTTTGTCCACCAAGCATTTGATCAAAGTTTTTCTTTCCATTGGTGAATTTCAAAACGATTTTTGTCAAGTCGTCAATCTTTTCTTTTAGGGAAACATTTTCACATAATGCATTATTTTTCTCATTTGTCAACAATGTGATTTCTTCCTTGAGTTGTTCTATAGTTTTCCTATGAGATGCATTTCTATGAGCAAGTTTACTATATTCTTCATGTAATTCGGAGAATTCAAGTTCTATCTCTTCATATGACAAAGGTGTAATACTATTTTCCTCAATATGAAGTTTAGAATTAGATGTTACCTCATTATCGTCAATGGCCATGAAGCACATGTTTGCTACTTCACCTTGCTCATCATCATCGGATTCTCCAAGTTCTAATTCATCCCATGTTGCTTGGAGAACCTTCTTAAGTTCATCTCTTTTGGAGCTCTTCTTGTAGCTCCTTTTGAGTGGACATTCCGTCCTCTTATGTCCGGGCTTCTTGCAATCATAACAAATGATTTCATCCCTTTTCATTTTATCTCCCTTTTCCTCATTTCTCCTTGAGCCCTTACCTTGACTAAATTTGTTATAAAATCTTTTGTACTTCTTAGTGAATAGGGAGATCATCTCTTTGTCCAATTGATCAAGATCTTCTTCTTCTTCATGCTCATTTACTTCTTCCTGAGTTGAAGCTTTCAACGCTATTCCTTTCTTCTTCTTGTCTTCTTCTTGGTTGTCTTTTATCCGGGAGAATTCGTGAGTCATGAGCGATCCAATCAAATCATCGAGTGAGATTGTCGATAGATTCTTCATTTCCTCTAAAGTAGTCCTCTTGACATTCCAAGACTTGGGCAATGATCTCACGATCTTGTTCACCAACTCATTTTCCTTGAATAGTCTATCAAGAGAATTCAAACCGTTAACAATGTCGGTGAATCGAGTATACATAGAAGTAATTGATTCATCATCTTTCATTTCAAACATTTCATATGAGCGAATAAGATGATTAATCTTGGTTTCTTTTACTTGGTTAGTTCCCTCATGAATTACTTCTAAGGTGTGCCATATGGCTTGTGCGGATTTGCATGAAGTGATCCTATTAAACTCGTTTCTATCTAAGGCACAATACAAGATGTTCATTGCTCTAGCATTTAAGGATAATTTTCTTTCATCATCTTCATCGAATTCACTAGGGTCCTTGGGAATTAACTTATCCTTATCCGACTTTGTGGGAACAAATGGACCATCTTCAACAATCCTCCATAAAGCATAATCGATAGATTGTAAATAAACTCTCATTCTTACTTTCCAATAATTGTAATCAACTCCATTAAAAAGAGGAGGTCTATGTGTGGATTGACCTTCCATGTTGTGAAAGTTTTGAGTAGCCATGCTCAAGATTGTAAAATCTTTTTAAAGAAAGTTTGAGCAACCTTGCTCTGATACCAACTGTTGTCCCTTGTAAGGCTACCCAAGAGGGGGGTGAATTGGGTTTTTACTAATTTTTCGGATTTAACACTCTCTATCAAGATTAATTACAAATGTAGACAATTAATCTTACACAGTCAATTTATCAAACACTTGGTGTGCAGAAATTATGAAGTTTTGATAATATCACAAACACTTAATATACACAAAGTGAGTCAATCTAATATCATATGACAAGTTCACCAAGCTAATTATCAAGAGTTTAGATCAAATAATATCAACTAACAAATTTAAAATTCGGAAATTAAAGAGATAAGGGTAAGAGAGATGCAAACGCGATTTATAGTGGTTCGACAAATAAATTTGCCTACATCCACTGTTGCCGAGATATTCCGCCTCTCGACCTCTTCCACTATACGATCGTCTAACCGGCACGATCACTCCTCTTACAAGAAGGCGAATCTTTCTACCCGAGGCTTCGCCTAACCTCTTACACAATGTCAATTTTCTACGGAGATCGACTAACCAATAAACCCAAAACGACAATGAGGATTATGAAAATGAATAGCTCAGCCGTACACTCCTTACAATGATTTTACACACTTGAAATGATTAGGAGATTATGAAATCACACTATCAAGAAATAATCCAATGTAGGCTCAAGTGAGTGTGAGAAAGTGAAGTAAGGCTTTTTAGAAGATGATGATTATGGAAGCACTTTGTAGAAAGCTTTTTGGAGTTTCAAGAGATTTGAGAGCTAAAAGACAACTTTTCACTTTCAGAGATTCATTCTATTTTTAGAAAGATGACTTTTGTCTATTTAAACTCACTTTCCAACGGCCTCATTTATGACCGTTCACCCGACACCGGTCGACCGGAGCGGTTGACCGGTTGAATCAAAATTTGAAATCTCGTTCAACGGTCTTAAAAGCGGGCATTTGATCATGACCGGTCGACCGGACCGGTTGACCGGTTGAGGCATCACCGGTCGACCGGTGCATTTGGCCTTCTCTGTCTCCGGACGACATAGGTCGACCGGTTGACGTTTAATTGAGTTCAAACCTTCACAAAGTTATTCTTTTAGACCAAATGTCATTAAACCATTAGTTTAGTCTCATTTTAAAAGAGTGATGTGAGTGTGTGCATGAGCCTAAACAAGATTTAATCAAGATAGCATGACATTAAAATCAAATACAAGACTATTGAGATATAAGAACCTATGAATAACTTGTCTTGCTTGATTTTGTTTGCTTGCTCTTGATCTTTGATTTTTCTTTGATTTTTCAACACTTCAAGCTTTGAGCTCCTTCTTCAATTTGCATTTCTCAATCCTTGAATGTATGCATTGCATTCCATACTATGCTTCTTGAGTTGATTTATAATATCAATTTGCTAACAATACAACTCAAAGTAGAATCATTAGTAACATAATACATTGTGTTTGTTATCATCAAAACATGAGATATATTTAACCTTAGGCCAACAGAGAGGAAGGAAAAAATTTTCTCCAAAAATTCCACATCGTGCATGCGTTGGTGTTTGTGGAAATTCGAGTGTTTATTGTAACCCGTTTTGTCTCATGTGTGCCCACACACACGTCTTCGTGGATTCTAGGAATTGATGTGGAAGACAATGGTTTTCTAAACACAAAGCTTTGGAGCAAGGATTGTTCGAGGTCAAAGAACTCAAGTTATCAACCGAGTCGGCCTCCAGGTATTTTTCCGAATTGAGTTCTTAATAAATGAATTAATGAGATTAATTTATTTGTGCATAAATTAATATAATCTATAGAGTATCTCAAAAGTTTTGTGAAAATTTTTGTTATACACAATCCGCCTTTCCGCTGCGTTTCCGCCGCCGAATTCGATTTGGCAACCAACAATTTATTCATGTGTAGTTACAGTTATTTTGTGAGAGATAGTTCCTACTTGCTGAGCAAAAGCTCAATCAGATATGTTCATGTTGTAGGTAAGAAACCAGCCGGCAATTCTTGAAGGGCAATGGCGAGCGGCGGACGAATGGTGGAGATGGGAATGGTTACCACTCACACTTAAATCTTCCGCAGTAAGTTAAAGTAAAATCATGTATATGTATATATGATTCAAAGGTTTCAAGCACATATGTTTAAAAAGTATATGTACATATGTATGTTAAGAGAACCAAGGTTGTAGCTAACAACCCTAGTCTTGTGTTTTTAAGTTTTAGAATGTTGCAACAGTGCATGCGACAAATAAACGAATTTTAAACATGACGATTTAAATGACTAATTTTGAAAGGATTTTGAAAGGACTTTAAGAAGTACTTGAATTGAAGATGTCTCACGAAATCCGTTTTAAAGTCAAATTAGATGGCCCGATTGAATTGGCTAGTTTTAGAAAGGCTTTTAAAAAGTATTTGAAATAAGAGTTCAAACGCCGCTCAGTTGAAAGATACGATTTATGAAATTATTCATTCTTATATTTAAAAAAAAAAAAATGTTCTGCAAATTTTAAGAAATCTCAGTAAGTACAAGTAAAATTCAGCTACAGTGACGGCCACCCAAGGAGGGTTGTCACAAGTAAACAGGTGAAAATACATATTACTTGTGTTGTCCTCCATAACTTCATCCGCATTTTTCAGCATGAGGACATACTCCGAAACCCGTACTTGTGAGATGGAGTACCGATTGTTAAATCCAAAGAACACGGAAGAAGATGTTAATCAAAATCACAACCTAAATTAGGCAACACAAGCAAATGGGAACACCGCTAAGGGATGAAAATGCGAGGAGTATGTGGCTTTCCCAGGGAGGAAATCACAATCACTAGTTAGATATATTTCAATTATATTATATGAAACAATTTCGTTGTGTAAGATGATATTATGTGCTACTTATGGACAATTTGTTTTTTTTTTTTCCCCTTTCTTTTTCATTTTATTTTCTTTAACGTAACAAACTGAAAAAAAATTAATAATAATAATAATAAATTTGTTGTTCGTCCACTTCACGTACTTATCGGCCATAAAAGCTCCTTGCACCAAGAGTAGTTAACGTTTTCCTTTTTCTTTTCTTTTTTTGTCTTTTTGGTATATAATTTTTGGGAGAATTAATTTGGTAGTTGGAATCATAATTGTATCCAACTAAACACCTCAGACTTGATTCCAAATTCAAACTTCATAACCCATGTGCACTCCCCAACACTAACTCCAATTTCAAATGAGATTGATAATTAACTTTAATACATTACTTCAACTCAAATCACAAATCACAATAAGAGAATCGAACAGTCTTTATTTAAATGATGTGACATATTTAATTGGTTAGAAGACACTGAAATTGGACATGTGATTTAAATTCCGTGCAGGGTGCCGGCTTTTCTATCTAATTAATTAGTTCATGTTGTTTTTAATGGACACCTCACTTTTTATTATTTTTCTTTTTCTTTTTTTCTTTTTTTGCAGAGAGTAATTATATTTACACCCATAAAATTTATAGACATCCCTAATAATTAATACTTCTCTAATAGATTTGAAATTTTTATCCCTTTATAGATATTATTTTCATAATACCTAATTTAACTCCTCATACCCCACTCTAATTTTAATGTTGATTTGTCATTTGGTGCCTTGTCCCTCCAACCCGGTTGACCTTATCTCAAAAGTATATTAGTAATATTCTAAATTACTCAACTGGAGATTTGTTCTTTTATTCGTTAAAATTTTTTACTCCTAGGCCTGAGATAGTTATGTGTCTTTCTAAAGCCACAAGGAGAGTTGAAGCTTCAAAGGTGGGTTAGGAATATAGAAATGTACCGAGGAAGAGATTACAAAAATCTCAGATTTTGATAGCTGGTCCGGGCTGGTCCTCAATGCCAACCGAATCCAAGAGATGATGAAGGGGTGGGCTGAGACGGAAGCCCATGATGAGGCCGGCAAGGGAGTCCACCGGGATGAAGAAGTCAAGGCCCAAGGCCCAAGTTCACAGGCTGAAACGACAAGGGCAGGGTTGCGTTTTGAAGAGGAGCTGATCAAAGAAGCTACTGAGGCTGAGAAGGTTCCAGCGGGGGAGGCAGTTCAGGCGCGTGAGATCAGAGAACGTCGAAGGCCAAAGTGGCTTAACAGTTTTGAGCTCAATGTAGGCCGCTAAGGCATCGCGAGAATCACGGGACACTCGATTTGCTATCCTGTTATTTTTTGTTCCTCTATTTCTTTTTTATTTTCGTTGTTACTGGGAAGGGGGAGGATATAAGGGAAACTCTTGTAATTGGGGAGGGTACGCTGAGAGAAGAATTGTTTGTTAAGGAGATTGGCATTGTCTCGAAGAGCGCAATATCAGTAAAATTTACCATTTCTACGGTATCATTGGTGCTTTCATTGAGAGAGCCAAGAGCTATGAGGAATGAGGAGATTGCAGTGGCCATGGTAGACATGGAAACCAGCTTCAAGCAACATTCTGACACCCAGCTAGCCAAATTCTCTTCCCTCTTGGAGCAGTTCATGACCACCACTGAAACTCGCCTGAGCCAACTCGCAATCGAGACCAAGGGCAAGCCAACGGATGGCCCAGTTGGAGAGTCCGACGACGGCTTGAACTACGGTGCTAGGGTAAACTCCGCCCCACATCGGCCCAATTTGCACTCCATTTTGAAGACCTTGCACGTTGACATTCTGAGGTTTGATAGGTGTAACGTGGAAAATTGGATTTACAAGATCAACAAGTTCTTCGCTCTCAACCGCGTGGAGCCAGACCTGTAGTTGGCCGTCGTGTCCTTCCATTTGGACAAAGAACCTTCCACCTGGTTCCAATGGATGGAGAAGAGTGGTGTGTTGACCACATGGGAGATTTTTTTGCGCAAGCTCCGCAAACGGTTTGGAGCGTCCATCTATGATGATCTATTAGGATGCATCTCCAAATTGATCCAGACGAGAACGGTATCTCAGTTCTGAGCTGAGTTTGAGGAGCTCTTGACTCGTATTTCAGGTGTCTTTGAACCATTGTTTCTTAATTTTTTTCATTTGGGAACTCAAAATGGAAATCCGGTGAGAGTTGTTGATTGCTAGGCCTATGTCTTTGACAGAGGCAATGGCCATGGCACAACTGTTTGAGGAACGGATCGATGACTTGGTGCATAAGCAACGAAGGGACAGGAATCGCCATTTTAAGGGACCATTACACCATTCCGGGGCAGGGCCGATGCAGGCGAGTCCACGGATGGTGACTTCAAACCCTCATGCGGATGTTCAACCACAGGAGGGGTCCACTATCACCCGGGGGTTCATGGCTCCCCGTGAAACGCATGTCACCGGAGTAACTGCGAGAGAAGAGGGGGAAGGGGCTTTGCTTTACTTGTGATGAGAAGTACCACATTAACCATTGCTGTAAGAATCGCGTCTTGCTTATGGTTGGTGCCGAGGAGGAAGAAGGTACGCTAGAAGAGGTGGCGGCCAACACCGAGAATACTACCACCGATGAGGAACCTAAAGTAAGTCTCAATACCTTCTCAAACTCTATAAATCCTCATATTTTTCATATCATGGCAAACTATGGTCTAGAAAAGTTGGAGGTCCTCGTAGAGTCTCAATACCTTCTCAAACTCTATAAATCCTCATATTTTTCGTATCATGGCAAACTATGGTCCAGAAAAGTTAGAGGTCCTCGTAGACATAGGAAGCAACAATAACTTTATACAGGAGGCTTTGGTAGAGAAATTAGGAATATAGTGGGAGCCAGCTAGGTGATTTCGGGTTTACATGGGCAATGCCCAATACTTGATATGTGACAGAAGGTGTCTGGGGGTTAAGTTAGAAATGCAAGGGCACTGTTTCGTGGTCGATTTATTTATTTTGCCTATATGGAGGCTGGATGTTGTCTTAGGAATGCAGTGGCTTTACACACTCAAACTGTGCTTGCATGACCATAATAAGTTGACAATGGAATTTGAATGGGGAGGACAATGAGTTAAGCTAGCAGGAACCACTTTGGGTACAGCCCAGCCAGTGACCCATTCCCAGCTGAACTCGTTGGTTCAAGGGGGTCATGTGAGGAGGCTTTTTACTTTAACACGCATTGGACAGATGGACCACCAAGAGCTACAAGATAGCGACGAAATAGGCAGATTAGAGGAAGGTCTTCCGGCAGTAGGGAATGGATTCATTTCCCAGTTCCACCATGTGTTTGCAGAACCTAAGCAACTGCCTCCATTTCGTTTGACGGACCATCGTATCCATTTGTAGCTAGGAATGGCCCCTGTGAACGTGAGACCATACTGATATCCTTACTTCCAGAAGGACGTCATTAAAAAGCTTGTTCAAGATATGCTAGAAAGTGGAATTGTCCTCCATAGCAACAACCTTTACTCATCCTCGGTCTTATTGGTCAAGAAAAAGGACAGATCATGGAGGTTTTGTGTGGACTACAGGGCACTAAATTCCATCACCATAAAGGATCGTTTTCCCATCCCTACAATCGATGAGCTTTTGGATGAGCTTAGGGGGGCAGCAGTGTTCACCAAGTTGGATTTGAGAGCCGGCGATCACCAAGTGAGGATGGACACGAGAGACATCCACAAAATTGCATTTCATACCCACGATGGCCACTACGAGTTGGTCATAATGCCTTTCAGGTTGTCAAATGCACCATCGACATTCCAAGCAGCTATGAATAAAATTTTCAAGCCTTTTCTCCGCAGGTTCGTCATTGTGTTCTTTGATGACATTTTAATTTATAGTCGAGACCCGAATGAACATGTGTTGCATTTGGAGCAAGTGCTCCAATGTTTGGCAAATAATTACTTTTTTATCAAATGTAGCAAATGCAGTTTTTTCCAGGAAACTATAGAATATCTTGGGCATTTGGTCACACAAGAAGGAGTAAGGGCCGATCCGGCTAAGCTGGAGGCGATGGCAAATTGGCCTCAGGCAAAGAACTTAAAACAGCTAAGGGGATTTCTTGGGTTAACTGGGTACTACCGGCGGTTTGTCTCACACTATGCCATCATTGTTGCCCCTTGACCGAACTCCTCAAGAAAGATAACTTCAAATGGGATGACTAGGCCACTGTTGCCTTTACGTGCTTAAAGCAAGCCATGAGGGAAACACCAGTACTCCGACTCCCGAACTTCTCAAAAACATTTGTGGTCGAAACAGATGCTTCTAGCATTGGTCTTGGCAGCATCCTCATGCAACAGGGGCATCATAAGAGTCTAAAGGAACTCTTAACGCGGGTCATCCAAATGCCTGAGCAGCAATACTATCTCAGCAAGCTTATGGGCTATCACTTTTCGATCGAAGACAAGGCCGGTTCTGAGAACTCGGCAGCAGATGCTTTTTCGCGCCGCCATGAGTTTGTGCCTTTGCAATGTTGGCCAGCATTGTCGGCAGAACAGTTCCACTTTTTAGATGACCTGTGCCACGAGAACACGACCTGCACAGATTTACTGGGATTCAGCGGCACTTGAAGCAAGACAACCGGGATGACTCTCCATTCTCATGGCAGAATGGAATCATGTATCACAAGAACCGATTTTTCCTGAGTAATTTTCTAAATGCAAGGAGATTATGTTGCGTGAATTCCATGAGTCACCAACAGGTGGACATGCTGGCGTTGAACGAACTTACATCCGTCTTAGCGCCTTAATCAACATCAAAGCCAAACAAGAACATGTTCATGATGCTATATAACATAAATACTAAAGATCCAAATCATACCTTTTGAGATTTCAGGAAACAGCACGTCTGTCAGATCAAAGCGTTCCAAACAGCAACCGGAAGAGCCTCAACCAACTGGTCTTCTTTGCTATTCTCGTTTCCACGATCGGTGTGCGGGTGGGCACACTTCGTTTAATCTCCTCTTGGTATTCTTAATCTCCTTCAAATCACAAGAGAGCCAAAGAAAAATTGTTCTTGATAATTAAACAATTTTTCCTCTTGGAATCTCTTATCAATAGCCTCAAAAAAGTCTCTCAAGTGATCTTCAGAGTAAAGTGACTTAATAGGCTATTTATACTGTTTAGGAAGTCATACTTCCGTAACAATTAGGTTTCCCAAAGATTTAATCGCACCCAGAGTCGATTTTGCCACATCAGCACGCGTTACGCGTTACAACCGGTCGACCGAAGACAGAGACATTATAACTCACCGGTCGATCGGTCCTTCACAAACCGGTCTACCCACCGGTCGACCTGATCGGTCGACCTGTGACCGGTCTACCCACCGGTCAACCTGTCTGCACTGACGAAAGTTGTTTTCCTAGTTCTTCAACATGGGAAACTTGCATAGAGCCTCAGTTTTGATTAGAGCAACCCAATAGAGAAATTGCCTGATCAAAACAGCCATATAATAGTCTTCCCATATTAAACAACTCTTAAAAAAATAATTCAACAAATTTATCTAGAATCAATTTATCAATTAATTCACCCGATAAATCACTCATGAATTAACTTTGAACCTCTTTTACGGAAATAACACAAGTTACCAATATGTAGGAAATACACCGTATCGTTACAGGAAATTATGTGAGCTAGCAAAGGGACCCGATGGACAGATATAAATCAAGCTCCTATAATCACAACGCTACTTGTAAACCAACAAGTCCGTCTCATGATTATAAAACTCTAGCGCTATTCCACTAAAAGCCTAAAGCTGCACTCTCGATTTATATAGCGTAATTACAAAGCTCTATTTAGCTCTCGTCCATGACTCAATATATTAGTATATCATCCCCATAGGATATCCATAATCGACTTGAGGTCAAGTTCCGTTTTACCTTCCTGATCACATTTATCTTATGTTCCATTATCATACCATTGGAAAAATACTATTCATACTATTACAAACAGTAAACCATTAGATAACACAGAGTAGTCTAATGGCCGAGCGCTCGTATTTTCCAATCCACTGATAATGCATAAGAGGATATCATTGACTCTTTATAGGAGCTATGGATTCCACTATCTATGAATACGAATCTACGCATACACGAGTCATACCCCCAATGCACCGGCAAGCGTACCTTTACATAATGTCATGATGTCTCCCTTTAGTACATCAAAGGATACAAGTCAAGTATACGGGTTCATCATCCATCTCAAGATTAAGATGACAACATATAATTCGTCAAAAGTGAATTGTTTTATTCAAACAGAATTATTAATTAAAACAATTCATCTTTGGTCCGATCCAATATAGATTTCACCATTAGAAACTATATCAATGTCTCTACCCATGGAGTCCCACCTCCGACGACCAAGACAAAGCGTCTTCGTTAGGAAGTAGACAACATAACAATCGTAACATGAATAAAGTGTCCAACTTTATTCCCTCGATTGTGAATCATAAGATTTAGACTATCATCTTTAGATTCTTGTCTTCCGCATGTTCTTCACATTACACGCATGATCTAAAGATTTGGAATGACGGTCTCAGACTTTCAGTTTGCTTATCATACATTCAACTATTATGAACATAAAGAGGACAATACATAGATATATGAAATAAACAAATCTTTATTAATAGTCAAAATGTCTCAAAAAAAATTGTTACATTTATTCCTAAGGGCATAAATAACAATCTCCCACTTGCACTTAAGTGAGTAAATGTGACACGCTACGCATCCCCATAGCCTCGACATGCTTCTCAAAGACCTTAGCTGGCAGGGCCTTCGTGAACGGGTCAGCCATATTATCCTCTGACACGATCTTGCATATTTCCACATGCCCTTCTTCAATAAAGCTTCTTATCACATAATACTTCCTGTCTATGTGCTTACTCATTTTTTGATATCTTGGTTCTTTGGTGTTAGCTATTGCCACAATGTTATCACAGTATAGTCTCAATGGCTTATCCACACCAAGAACAACTTCAAGATCCATCACAAATTTGCGGAGCCACACTGGTTCTTTTGAAGCTTCACTAGCTGCCACATACTCGGCTTCCATCGTTGAGTCAGAAGTGCAAGTTTTCTTAACACTCCTCCAAACGACGGAACCACCTCCCAGAGTAAAGACAAAACCCGAAGTCGATTTCCTAGAATCCAAACAGGATTGAAAATCCGAATCTGTATATCCTAGAGGTGTCAAATCCTCCCCGGAATATACCAACATATAATTTCTAGTCCTCCGAAGATACTTGAATATATGCTTGACCGCAACCCAGTGGTTAGGTCCTGGATTCGACTGAAATCGACTTACAATCCCGACCGCATGGCAAATGTCCGGTTGAGTACAAAGCATTGCATACATGAGGCTCCCGACCGCCGAAGCATAAGGCACCTTAGCCATGTATTCTCTTTCTTCAGATGTCCTGGGACAATCACTGTTCGAAAGAGTAATTCCAGACCTAGATGGTTGCCCACCTTTCTTGGAATTCTGCATTGCATACTTCTCGAGAATTTTATCTATGTATGAAGCCTGAGAGAGAGCTATCATTTTGTTCTTTCGATCTCTTACGATTCGAATGCCTAGAACATAATTAGCTTCTCCTAAGTCCTTCATGTCAAACTGTTTGGTAAGCCAAACTTTGACTGATGATAAAGCCCCTACATCATTGCCAATAAGTAGAATATCATCAACATATAACAGTAGAAAAACCACTTTCCCATCTTGAATATGTTTATAAACACAAGGTTCATCCATATTCGGTTGGAATCCAAAAGTCTTGACCACTTGGTCAAATCTTTTGTTCCAAGAACGGGAAGCTTGTTTTAATCCATAAATGGATTTCAACAACTTGCAAACTTTTCCCTCTTGACCCTTAGCCCCAAAGCCTTCTGGTTGTACCATGTAGATACTCTCCTCAAGATGGCCGTTCAAGAACGCCGTCTTGACATCCATTGGCCAGATCTCGTAGTCGAGAGCAGCCGCAATGGATAAGAGAATGCGGATGGACTTAAGCATGGCTACAGGCGAAAAGGTTTCCTCGTAGTCGATTCCTTCCTTTTGCGTGTATCCCTTAGCTACCAGTCTAGCCTTATAGGTTTCGACCTTTCATTCTGCATTTCTCTTTCTCTTGTAGACCCATTTACACCCAATGGGCTTAATCCCATCGGGAAGATCTACAAGTTCCCAGACTAGATTAAAATCCATAGATTTCATCTCAGCTTTCATGGCTTCTGTCCAGAGATTTGCATCAACATCCTCCATAGCTTCTTTGTAAGTATACGGATCTCTGTCATGTTCCAGAGATTCTGCCAAAAAGGTTTCCCCATTAGCCATGAATCTCTCAGGTTCATGTCTGATCCTCCCACTACGCCGAAGCCCCTTAGGTTGTTGTTGGGTTTCCTCTTCTACTCTGATTGGATTGGTTTCCAAAGGAACATTTGGTATGACTAAGTCACTCGACATTTCCTCAAGCACTATTTTGCTACGAGGCTTAAAGTCGTTCATGTAACTTTCCTCAAGGAATGTTGCATTCGTTGAAACCACGACTGTATTTTCCTTGGGATTATAGAAATAACCCCCTTTCGTCCCTCTCGGATAACCTACAAAAATGCATACTTCTGAACGTGCTTCCAACTTGTTCGCTTCCTTGTCCAGGACATGTGCAGGACACCCCCATATGCGAATATGGTTCAAGGATGTCTTCCTGCCTGTCCACAACTCGTGAGGAGTTTTAGGAACCGACTTTGTTGACACGTTGTTCAGAAGATAACATGCAGTTTGTAAAGCATATCCCCAGAAAGATATAGGCAATGTCGAATAACTCATCATGGACCGTACCATGTCCAACAAGGTTCTATTTCTTCTCTCAACTACACCATTCTGCTGTGGAGTGCCAGGTGCAGTTAAATGGGATAGAATCCCATTCTCTAATAAGTATCCGGTGAATTCATCAGAGAGGTATTCTCCACCTCGATCGGATCGAAGTGCCTTTATGGGTTTACCTAGTTGCTTTTCCACTTCAGCCCGAAACTCCCTGAATTTATCAAAAGTTTCGCTTTTGTAATGCAATAGGTACACATAACCATATCTTGAGTAATCGTCAATAAAAGTGACGTAATACTCATACCCTCCTCTTGCCTTGATGTTCATGGGACCACAAACATCACTATGCACAAGTTCAAGAACACCTTCGGCCCTATTGCCTTTAGACCCCAATGGTCTTTTGGTCATTTTGCCCTCCAAACAAGATTCACATTGGGGTAAGGACTCAACCTTTAAAGAACTTAAAGGTCCATCTTTTACCAACCTCTGTATCCTGTTAAGGCTAATGTGACCAAGTCGCAAATGCCAAAGATATGTCCCATTAGAGTGAGAAGTTTTAAGCCTTTTAGAGTTATTAACAACTTCAGTGTTTAGCAGTGAGTCCATCTTTGGTTTGATAAAATATAGATTATTTTGCATCCATCCATCACAGATAAAAGACTTGTTTTTACGAATCACAACTTTATTATTAAAAGAAACTGAATAAGAATCTTTAAACAAACAAGCAACAGAAATAAGATTCCTCTTAAACTGAGGAACATAAAAACAGTCTCGCAAAAATAAACTCCTATAACTATCAAAATAAAGATGGACGTCTCCCACTGCTTCAGCCAACACTATTGTTCCATCGCCCATCCTCAACGTGAAGCTTTCATTTAGAAGACTTCTCGTTTGCTTGAACCCCTGCAGAGAAACACATACATGATTAGTTGCTCCAGAATCTATGACCCAGTTGTCACTGGATTCCTCAACTATACATGCTTCCACAATCAAAAGATCACACTCACCTCCTTTGCCTTTAACGGCTAGGTAGTCTTTGCAATTCTTCTTCATGTGCCCCACCTTCCCGCAATGAAAGCATTTAGGCTTGTTCGGGTTCCTCTTCTTCTTGTTCTTGCCCTTGTTTGGCGGAACTGAAGAACTCTCCTTCTTAGCTACTTGCTTCTTCTTTCCATTCCCTGAAGGGGGTTTGGACGAAGATGCCTCAGCAAAGTTGGCTTCCACAATAGTCGACCCCTTGATCATCCGCTCGAACTTTTGGAGTTCTTGCATCAACTCTGTCAAGGTTATATTCTGTCTAGCGCTCCAATTGAACGTTGCCCTAAACGGAATATACTCCTTCGACAAAGTCTCAAAGATCATGGTCAATTGAGACTCAGCATCGATGTCGGCCCCATTGGTCTGAACTTCAGCCAAATAGCCCATTACCTTCAGCATATGTTCCTTTATGGAAGAACCAGCCTTCTGTCTGCAGTTAATGAGGTTGCTAAGGGCTTCCCGACGTTTTTCAGTGGCTTGGCCACCGAACATGTCCTCAAGATTATCCATAATCTGACGACCAGTTATGTAATCTTCATGTTGTGCTTGTAGCACAGTGGACATGCTCGCCATCATATAACAGCGAGCCATATCGTCAGAGTCCTTCCAGCGTTGATACGCTATGAAAACCTCATTAGGAGCATCAACCGGTGGCTCCGGAGGACAAGGTGTGTTCAGTACGAAATTCAGTTTCTCAAAGGTTAGGACGATCTTTAGGTTCCTTTTCCAATCGGTAAAATTCTCGCCAGTTAAGTTGTGTTTATTAAGTATCGATGATAATGCGCTAGAAGACATTTTGATCTACCATAAACATTCATATATCTAGTATAAGCAAACTTGCATAAACATTTAGTAATCAAACATATATACATGTTATAATGCAACAAATATGTTTGTGTGTCAAAACCTTGAAAAAATCACAACCTTACAACGCTAATTCCCAACTCAAAATTTTGTAAGTCTCCTAGGGGAGATCATGTAAAATTTAATTGGGAACACGGATCCCCTCCGATCAATATATACCATCCGGATCAAGCTCTGTCCAGCATATATTGATAATCGTTTTCTTTGGCCATTAATTTAATTATCAGAGCTCCTAGGGGAGATTAATAATTAAATTAATCTTGAGTGTATAACCATCGTTTCAACTATCTGATCCATATATTACAATTGTCACCTAGGGGTGTACAACCATAAAATATGCTCAAATAAATTATCCTCTCGGAGATCCACACCGGTACATAATGAATCCCTTACTAGGGGTCGGTATCACCATGTGTTACCTGCGGACCAACGATGGAGGCCATGGGTCTTTTCTTCAAAAACCCTCACCCACTCAATCTTTTGGAAAACAAGGTTTTATGTTAAGAAATATGCATGAACAATTTTAATGAGCGGCACTCCCTATTCTATATGACATGTTATCACATATATAGCAAATCATATTATATGCAATCATACAAAGCAATTAAGCTAGGCAACAAGCATAATAATAATAATAACCGTAACATTATGGCTCCATCCTAGAGAAAAGAAAGAAATTAAAGATTACAAAGAATAATCGAAACATATATCGATTCTTCATCTTGAATCTTCCCAGTTGTCCTTGAATTCTTTATCACAATCTAATTCCGGTTATCATAAAATTATTTTTCATGTTTTCTTGAAAAAATCTCAAAAAAACTGCAAAATCGTATACTGTCCCGTTAGGTCCGGTCGACCGGAGACAGAGTAGTTATACTCTACCGGTCGACCGCCTTACACTAACCGGTCGACCGGTGAGGTCGACCGGTGCCCGTGAGACAGTAACCCAGATTTTCAGAAATCAAAGCAGTTTTTCAATTTATTCAAAAAAACACAAAACAATTTTATAAACCAAGGAAAAATTAGATACCTTCATCTCCTTCATCTTGAAAATCCATCTTCAATCTCCTCCAAGAATTTTACATAAAAATTCCTATACCATTTTCCGGTTTACAAAATTTCTACTAAAGAAAATAAAATAAACCCTAACGGCGATGATAGGTCGCATATCTAATTACATTGCAAAGAACAAATTCCTATACAACCATTCTAAACTCTAAGGAACCATAACCGGTAAAAATTAAATAATAAATAATCATTGATAATTTATAAATGATAACCAATAATAATTATTTAATCATTCATTCACCATATATTCATGACAACAACATAATATAGAAAACCTAGAGTGCCATCTCTCTAAAATATCAATTCAAGCATAAAAGAGATATTTTTAGATCACAAATCTATGTACATAGCATAATCATGAACAAATAACCATGGCTCTGATACCAATTGTTGGAAAATAATGGCATCGAGTGCGCAGCGGAATTTAAAAATTTAATCAAAGTCAAAGCCAAACAAGAACATGTTCATGATGCTATATAACATAAATAGTAAAGATCTAAATCATACCTTTTGAGATTTCAGGAAACTGCACGTCTGACAGATCTAAGCGTTCCAAACAGCAA